>CM034472.1:4509202-5037282 GCA_019925255.1 Litchi chinensis
TTGCTTCCTTCGTTGAGAGGACTTTACCAAAAATGCACATGGTCACTGCTTTTGACCCTTTTAGTTGAAGAGCTGTTTCTACTCGTTCAATGGGACCTTCTTCTTGAGTGAGCGACATACGCTCGCAACGACGGATTAACTCCTCGGTATCCATGGAAGACAAAGGCTGAAGTTAGAACATAAACCTCTACTAGACGAGAGGGAAAAACACCCACATGGATGACTCAGTCACGCAAACACGTGAGGGCACTTCCAGAAGCTTCAGACACAAAGAGAGCTACGGAAGACTCATACTCTCTTATTTTGGATTCTTATTTCGTGAGCCTCCAGTTGTTCCTTTTGCTTTGCTTTTTATAATTTCACTGATTACTACTCTTATCTATCATTAATTACTCCATTTTTAATTTAAATAATGTCTTTACAACAAATGTGATCTGTTTATTATTTTTAAAATTGATTGTATCAAATGTGTTCAAATTAGCAGTTAATTTTTTTTTTTTTAAAAAAAAAGAAAAAGTAATAAGAAAGGTTCATGTATACTTTGAGAAATTTAGAATGTTTAAATTATTAAAAACTTTAAACAAACCCAAGTACTCATAAGTAGCTTAAGTGGTAAAGCATGCGCACCACCTTATGGCTTTCATCAGCATAGAGGTTCGAGTACCATCTGCAATAGGTTGATAATTTTAGCCAGACTCCTTATGTGTGAAAGGTAAATTTTGTTTAATTATCTTAGACTAGAATGACAGTTTTTCTATCAATATGAATTCCCATCTATCAACTGTATGAGAGTAGAGTTATAATATTATGTTCTAAACCGCACTTTAGAACCACCACTAGAAGGTTCCGATAGATATAAATTGTATTTGCAATATATATAAAAAGTGAAAAAGAGAAAAGAAAAGAAACGACCTACACTTAATAATGCTAGTTTTGGTTGTACATACAAGATATGTATTCAAATTTATATTCGTTTTTTTTTTTCTATCAAATGTTTTTTAAAATTAAAATAATTAAATATTATCATTTATAATTTATATTGAATAGATAGATTTAGTTACTGGATTAATAATTTTTTATTTAAATTATTATTATAATACATATAATAATAATTTAAATTATTTTATATATGTATAGCTTCCTTCTGGATCTAAGGTATAATTCTAAGTCCCACAAGTACCAAACCTGAAAATTCTTTATACTTTCTCTTTTTAATCTGTCTTTTTCTTTTTTGCTGTTTTGGGAAGGTCATAGCCTTCTGGGCTTGCTTTTCTTGCCTTCTATGATTGATATATATATATATTGAGCTAGCTTCTGAAAGTATTTTATTACAAAGTTTGTGACTGGTTGAACCAAATATACCATGATCACAGAATGGTTACAATGGGGTCCAATGGGTGGTTAGTCAGCCAATGAGAAGCCAAATTTGAAGAATAGCTGATATGGTGCCACGTATGCATATGAAGTTGGGATCCACAGGTCTATATTCCAGGAGAACACAAGGCTGGTCAGTTACTTGAGATGTTCTGATGCATGTTTTGCCCTATATGGGTTTATGTTTATAATGCATTAGTTTTTCCCCCCCCCCCCCCCCCCAAAAAAAAAAAAAATGGTCTAACAGTCTACATTCCTTGACACATGGTGGTCTTCTCATGTGTGGTCCTGTATGATAATGGATGAACTAGCCCAATTGCAGTCCTCTCTCAATCCACAATCTTTTTTACTTTATGAGACACTATGGCGTGATTTGCAAAGTCGGGCTTATACACCTATTAAAGTAAACCATTACCTAGTGTATATTTTATACAACTTATCTATTAGTTAAAAATACATTTTTAATATTAAAAACTTGTGTTTTTTTTTTTTTTATGTCATTTTATTGACATCCCGATATAACTTTTGATAAATTAAAAGGTTGAAAAAGTTTTACTTAAAGAAGCTCAAATTTTGAGTTTTTTCAAGTAGATTTTTTAAAGTTTTTTTTTTTAAAGATTAAAATACCTAATCTACCTCTATTTTATTTTATTAATATCTCTATGCCCTTATAACCCTATTGCACTTTCTTTAATCCTATTACACTTTATTTACAAATATAAACATATAACCTCCATTTTCATTTACTTTTATTTCATAAAAACATTTAAGAATTCCTCTTTAACCAATAAGTTTTCTATATTTTTGTTTTTTTTTTTTTTTTATCAATTGGTTTAGCTGATAATACAATTTTTTTTTTGTTGTTGTTTCATTGATATATATATATATATATATATTACAATTGGTACAAGTGGAAAAAAAAATAGAAAAACAAAATCTTTTTATTTCGTTTGGAAAAAATATATATGTAGAAACAAAATCAGTCAATAGGTCTGAAATGAGTATAAGTAAACTTTACAAGAACCATGAAATGGATTAAAAAATATATAGTATAAAAATACGACTTTTTTATTTCTTGAGACTAATTAAACAAAGAGTAAACAATTAGTAGAGAGTAATAAAATTTTTATTACTACTATGATTGATTAATTTTTTGTGATTAAGATTGAAGTAGCTACATTCTTAAAATGAATTTATTACTCTTTTCTTTTATATCATTTTTGATAAATTAATAATCTAAAAATACTTTAAAAATAATTTAACCAAACTATTTATAATTTAAAAAAGTTTTCTTCAATTGATAATTAAATAATCAATAATTTTTTTAAAAAATTTATTTTTAACAGACCTATTTCTAAAAGACTCACTTATAAAAACTGTATTATATGAAGCTTTGTCGACGTTGATTTTCAGTCGACGAGCATTCAATGTCCAATTACCTGCAATCAATGTGAGAAAGTACAAATACCAAGAAAGAACACAGTCAAGAACCAAGAATAAATGTAGGAACACAAAACTTTTACGTGGTTCAGCAATAATAGGCCTACGTCCACGACTGTCTATCTCCTAACTCTGCAGAGTGACAGTATATTATTTAGTATTGTGTGTCCTTGTTACAATGACTTTAACCCCTATTTATAGGGGAAGAGACGTTACAATTCTGGTTGCAACAAATCAGGAAAAGAATCCTGAATTAATTACACTTCCCAAATAATCCAGAAAAATAAGGAAAAGAATTGTAAATTAATTACACTTCCTAATTTGATTGGAATAATATCAGGAAATTGTCATAATTATCTGGAGATAAGGTTGACTGAGTTTAAATTTGAACCAACCTCCTTTTCTGATGAGGAAATCACAATTTGATTGGGTAATTGCCGTATTTGGAGAGAGAATCATGATTGGATTAGACAACTGCCTATTCTGGAAGATACTACATTTATTGCGTTTACGAACGAGCTGCTGACTATGGCGGTTTGCGAGCTGGAGCTCGCATAGCGAGCTACGCATAAGGCGGTTTGTGGAACGAACTATGCTCTAGTTGTGAAACGAGCTTATTGCAGCGAGCTGACAGGATACTGAGACGAGTTGTACCTTCTACTGGGCCTGGAGTTGATATCTGGGTTTCGTCTGATGGGCCTTGACCAGGTTGACTGTTATTGGGCCTCCTTATCAGGCCTAAATTGGGCTTTTACCAACCCATTTAATGAGTCCGAAAAATACATACAACATCAGTCCCCCAACTCGCAGTTCGCTCTGCAAACTGGGAGTTTGAGCTCGCTGGTAAAAGATAGCTTCTCTAACAAGCCAATATGAATAACCGCCTCTGCACCTTTTCAAATTCCACATTTTCAGTTGCGACACGTGGCAGTCATGCAGGGTGTAACTGAAACGACGTTTGCACATCCCTCACACGCTTATTTAATGCACACGTCTTTCAACTGACGGCTCCATGATTACACGACCGTACCTCGCGCTGCACCGTTGGATTAATGACGGTTACATATTTCCGAGATCTGACGGCTGGGGTTCAAGCTCGCTTGTCTGTATAAACTGGTGGAGCCCTTTTCATTTCTTCCTTTGTCTGTCATCTTCTCTCAAAGTAACCAAGCAACTAAGCATTCAAGCAACCAAGATCTACTACCTTTTCACGAAATCACCATTCTCAGTCGCTGCTTTTCATTCTCATCAGCGATTCAAGGTAAAACATCTGATTTCTTTCTTCAAAGTTTCAATTTTTGGTTTATTTTCGTTGAGTTGATGTTGCGTCGTGCTTGTATCTGATCATCCTTATGTATGAATATGGCGTGTTGTTGTTGCATTTTGTTAAACATTGTTGAACTTGGTTGTTTTGAATTTTTTGCTGAACAAAACTTTTCAACTTCTGCTGATTTGATCTTGTTACGTATTATCTGTAACCTGATTACTGTTTGTGGCCTGTTATGTATGCTTGATTGTTGATTTAGGATTGCTGTAGTCTTGTTAGCTCGCAGGTCGTTGTTTTTGTTGATTGAACCTTCCATTGCATAGTATGACTATTTTCTTTTGTTCAGATGTCCTCAAGCGGAGCTCGCAAGAGAATTATTCCGAGCAGTGAAGCTCGTGAGCGAGATGAAGCCTGAGCACATGCTAGACAGGGAAGAGAAGCTCGGGATACATTTGCTCATCATCCTTCATCGTTAAAGCGTCATGAGATGGAAGAACTTGTCACTCAATTCTACATCCCTTTGGGTTGTCGTGCATTACTACCTGATTCAAAAAATCATGCATGTTATCCACCAAGGGGATATGTCGCCGTCAGTGTTCAACATTTCGAGCAGGGGCTACGGTTCCCCATTCAACCGTACTTGATCGTATTTCTCAACAAGGTCAAGCTCGCGTCATTCCAATTAATTCCAAACTCCTACGCACAGCTGACCTCGCTGGCTATGGCCTTCCTCAGGAACGGCCTTATTCCCCCACTCCAAAAATCATTCAGCAGTTCTACTCCTTCAAGGCTCTGAGCGTAGCAGAATGAGAGAAACCGGAGGGCATTTATTACCTCACAGCCCGTCCGTCGAAATACAAAGATCTTTTGCCCAAAGGAGAAGCGAAGGGCAAGTCCAACGTTGGGCTATACAAGACGAGCTGGTTCTATGTCTCGTGTCCCTCCCTTGCAGGTCTCCAAAATTTTAGCTATTCTCTGGAACCAGGTATACAGGATAATATATTACAAGCTGAACCGAGCTTGTTGTTTTGTTTTCTAAAAATGTCTTGCTTTGTAGTGCAAAAAATGGACGAGTCTCCTCTCAGCAGCGAGGAGAAACGAGCTCTTGGCAAGCTCGCAAATTCAGAGGATGCGGGCATCAGCAGTAAATTTGACGAAGCTGTCCTTAGAGCTTACGGCCTTGCTCCTCCTAAGGAATCCCCTCTTCTGCGATCTGAGGAGGACATAGGCAAGACCAGCGATAACCCCAGACTTCTTTCTGTTTTTGAAGTTCCAGTTCAGGTGGGGGACACGCCTGCTTCCCGACCTCTGCAACCAGTCTCTACACAAGCAGCGGGTACAACTCGTTCACCTTCTCCAGCTCAGAAGGCTTCTGCCCAAGGTGCTCCTGCTCACGCCTCACCTAAGGCGAAATCGTCTTCAGCTCGCGCCCCATCAAAGGGCGCATCTCGAAAAACTACTTCTCCAACTCCTGCCCCAGCTCGGGCAAAATTAACTTCATCTAGCGCTCCCTCAAAGGGCGCATCATAAACAACGACTCCTCCAGTTTCTACTCCAGCTCGGACAGAGTCAGCTCCAGTCCACACAACCCCGACTGCACAAGTTGACTCATCCCCTTCTCCACTTCACACATCTGTCCTAGGGGCTTCACTACCGGTTCCAGCTCACGCTCCAGCCCCTGTTTCTTCCTCTGGGCGAATTCCAGCCAACAAGAGGAAACTTGTTCTCTTGAAATCCCCCCTCTTTGAACGACCTGCTACATCTCCAGCCTCCTCGACTCTTCAGCGAAATGACCTGCTGAGGCCTTAGCTACTCCAGCCGCTCCCTCAAAACGCTTAAAGCCATCTGCTGAGGACCAGGCTCCTACGACTGCTGCTTTCAGCTAGGCGCCTATTGAGACTATGGCTCCTTCAACCGTTCAGCTGACTCCAGCTTCCAGCTAGCAACCTAGAAAAGGGGGTGCTCCTCCTAAGGTTGCTTTTCAGGCAACCCGAGATGGCCCCAGCGGGCATGTAACTAGGCGTACCGTTGCTTCGCGACATGGTACTTACTCAACCAATGTGTCTGATCTCCCGGAGCGTGAAAGAACTCCTTCCCTAACAAGACCAGAAACCGAGCTCGGACCTGAGGGGAGATATTTGACTTCCTTCATTGATAATTGGGCACCCATCATGTTTACTCATGCAAGGGTTTTGGAAAATAAGTCCCTTCAGGGCCTGGAACTGGATGAATTCGCAGCTCGTCATTCTATGCTGGTAAGTCATTTTTCTTTATCCTCTGGCCTCTTTTACTTTATTGCATATTAACTCGTAAAATTTTCAGACTGCCCTTGCTGCAATGAAGCAATGGAGGATGACCAAGATTAATGAAGATCGAATAATGAAGCTGCAAGGCGAGCTGGATATCGCTAATGATGAGATAGCGTCCTTGGCTGAGCGAACCATAGAGAATTTTGGGGCTCAGATGGCTGCGGCGAATGATGCTAAACAGGCCACTGAGGAAGCTCTGCTGAAAATGGAAAAGGAGCGCAACATGCTTAGGGAAGTACTGGAGCAGTATGATCAGTGGGCTGAGCTATCCCAGAAGCAGGCTGAGGACCAAGAGGCACAATTAGCTGCTGCAAATAATGCTAGACAGATTGCCGAGGAAGCTCTAAAAAGAATGGGAAATGAACGTGATACGTTCAGAAATGAGCTACACAAAGTGAGAGAAGAGCTGAAGCATTCCGAGCAGCGGACCAAGCTGGCCGAAAAACAAGTCGAGTTAACGCAGGCTGTGATACAGCAGATTGAAGAGGTCGAGCAATGGATTGCAATTGCAGAAGGGCGAATCGTGGAGCTCGGTCAGCAAGTTAACGCTGCTGTTCAACGGGCTGAGGAAGCTAAAAAGCGAGCTGATGAAATGGAAACTGCAGCCAAACATGCTGAGGAGGCTACAACAAAACGAGCTGAAGAGGCTAAAACCACGGCTAAACGTGCCAAGGAGGCTGAGCATCGAGCTGAGGTGCTTAGGCAGCAGGTGGGGGAGGTTATTCAGCGGGCTGAGGCTGTAGAGCAGCGAGTTGAAGCCATGAAGAAAGAAGCTGAGGTCGTTAACCGTCATGCTGACAACGCTTTTGAGGAGCTAACGGTCTTCAGAGAGCAAGCTGCTCGAGAATTGGAAGTGCAAGTTGCAAATGCAAGGGACGAGGCTGAGGAAAGAACAGGTCGTGACTTCCTCTACACATTGTGGATGTCCCATCCAGAGATGAATTTTTCTATCTTTGGGGACATAGGACTTGAAACCATTGAGGATTTTAAAGCAAGAGCTACCTCGACTTCAGTTGATCCAATCCTCCTATCAGAGCAAGCATCTGGCGCACCTCCCAAACTGAGCCAGCTATCGACCTCGATCCTCCTGGAATGTCTCCTTCTAATGAAGACCCTTTAATAGGCCCAAGCCCTTCAGCTCAAGATTAAGAACTTATTCTCTTTTCTTTTTACTTTTCATTTGTATTTTTTCAGCTTTCAATCTGTAAACAACTTTCACAGTTAATGAAATTTTTTCATTATTTCTTCTGTGTTGAATGCATTTAAGCTATTTCGTGATATCATATTTTGTGATCTTCAATCTTTTAGAGTTATCAAATTTCTTATGAGCTGATAGTCAATAAGCTCAAAATCTGATAATAATTAAAGCAATTACTTAATTCAACAATTAATAAAATTTTGTAAGTACAAGTAATTGGTCTGTTAGAATGTTGACGAGCTATGCAGAGACACTTAGCCATCTGCTTTTTTGGCTCTTTTTATTGTAGCGAGCTATGCAAGGGTTGTCACCTCGCCTGCTTTTTAGGCTCTTCATCACTAGCGAGCTATGCAGAGACATTTAGCCATCTGCTTTTTTGGCTCTTTTTATTGTAGCGAGCTATGCAGGGGTCATCACCTCGCTTGCTTTTTAGGCTCTTCATCATTAACGAGCTATGCAGAGACATTTAGTCATCTGCTTTTGAGGCACTTTTTTTTTTTTTGTAGCGAGCTATGCAGGGGTCGTCACCTTGCCTGCTTTTTAGGCTCATTTGACGAGCTATGCAGAGACACTTAGTCGTCTGCTTTTGAGGCTCTTTATTTTTGTAGCGAGCTATGTAGGGGTCGTCACCTCGCCTGCTTTTTAGACTCATTTGGCGAGCTATGCAGAGACACTTAGTCATCTGCTTTTGAGGCTCTTTATTTTTGTAGCGGGCTATGCAGGGGTCGTCATCTCGCCTGCTTTTTAGGCTCATTTGGCGAGCTATGCAGAGACACTTAGTCATCTGCTTTTGAGGCTCTTTAATTTTGTAGCGAGCTATGCATGGGTCGTCACCTCGCCTGCTTTTTAGGCTCATTTGGCGAGCTATGCAAAGACACTTAGTCATCTGCTTTTGAGGCTCTTTTTATTGTAGCGAGCTATTAAGCTCGGAGGTCGTTAGCCCTAGTGAAATGAGTTGAGTCACAAGCTGGGAAAATGGAGCTTTCATTAACTAGAATGATTTTGAATTACATATTACAAAGAGTTCACTGATAATAAGGACGCAGATGCTCGACATTCCATGCTCGAGGGACTTCAGCTCCATCTTCATTAGCTAAATGATAAGCCTCATTCCCCAAGCTTGCTTTGACAACATACGGTCCTTCCCAGTTCGGACCTAAGGATCCATCACTTGGCTTGCGGGCTCCAGGCAGGATGAGACGCAAAACTAAGTCTCCAACATTGAATTTGCGAATCCGAGCATACTTGTTGTAGTACCTCGCTATTCTCTACTGATAGACAGCTACCCTTAACCTGACCGTTTCCCTGTGTTCTTCAAGCAAGTCCAGGTTTGTTGCAAGTAGCTGATCGTTGTCATTTGGATTGAAGGTTGCTCTTCTTTGCGAGGTGACTTCAAACTCAGCTGGGATCATAGCCTCTGATCCATACACCATTGAGAACGGGGTCTCGCCAGTGGAGCTGCGAGCTGTGGTTCTGTAAGACCACAATACTTTCTGAAGCTCATCTACCCATGCTCCTTTCTTTGCTTCCAGTTTCATCTTCAGGGTCTGCTTGATAATCTTGTTCACAGCTTCAACTTGGCCATTGGCTTGTGGATGGTCCACTGCTGAGAAGCTTTTAACGATCTTGAGGTCGTTGTAGAACCTAAGAAACTGGTCGCTGCTGAACTGAGTTCCATTATCTGTCACGATCTGCTGTGGGACTCCGAATCTGCAAATAATATTGCTCCATACAAACTTCTCAATCTTTGTTGTGGAGATTTCAGCTAACTCCTTTGCTTCCGCCCACTTGGTGAAGTAATCCACTGCGACCATCGCATGTTTGCATCTTCCACGAGCCATTGGCAAAGGCCCAATCAAGTCTATCCCCCAAATCGCAAAGGGCCACGGGCTCACCATTTGTTGGAGATAAGCTGGTGGAGCTCGTGGAATTTAGGCGAACCTCTGACACTTGTCACACTTTTTGACTAAGTTGATGGCATCTTGCCTTATGGTGGGCCAATAGAAGCCTTGACGAAGTGCCTTCTGAGCTAGGGACAGCCCCCCAGCGTGGTTCCCACAATGGCCTTCGTGTATTTGCCTTAATACTGTTTCACACTCAAGACCATCAATGCACCTTAATAGTGGAGCCAAGAACCCCTTTTTGTATAAAGCATCATCATAGATGTAATATCTGGCTGCTCTAGCTTGCAGACGCCGTGCTTCAAGCTTATTACTTGGTAGCTTTCCATCTTGTAAATAATTGAGAATTTGGCTCATCCAGGAATCGGGCTGCACAGAGATTGCCATCATCACTTTCTTCTCTTCTGTACTCGGGGCTAGTAGAAATTCAACTGGGACCGCCCCAAGAAAATCTGCATCTTGCGTGGTCGCGAGGAGAGCTAATGCATTTGCATGTGCATTCTGAGCTCGTGGGATCTGCTTTACTTCATACCTCTGAAATGCGCCTAGCAGCTCGTGGACCTTCTGGAGGTAAAGGGCCATCTTTGGTCCCTTGGCTTGATATTCCCCCATTACGTGGCAGACAATGAGCTACGAATCGCTGAAGACTTTCAATCGCTCAACCCGCATTTCCTTCACCAAACGTAATCCTGCGAGCAAGGCTTCATACTCAGCCTCATTGTTTGTTGCCTGGAAGCCAAACCTTAGAGCACAAAGGATTTTGTGGCCTTCAAGACTGATCAGCAGAATCCCAGCTCCAACTCTCTGCTCGCTAGATGATCCATCAACATAAAGCTCCCAGGCTGGACCTTCAGAAGATTCAGCTTCATCATTCACAGGTCCTGTAAATTCTACAATGAAATCTACCAGGGCTTGAGCTTTGATGGCCGTCCTCGGCTTAAATAGAATATCAAACTGTGCGAGCTCAACTGCCCATTTCAACAATCGACCCGAGGTGTCCGCTTTTTGTAGAACTTGCTTGAGCGGGTACTGGGTGAGGACTTCGATTGTATGAGCTTGAAAATAAGGCCGTAGCTTTCTTGATGCGATCACCAGGCAATAAGCGAGCTTCTCCATCTGAGAATACCTAGTTTCCACATCCTGCAGCCTTTTGCTTACATAGTAGACCGGGAGTTGCGTTTTTTCTTCTTCCCTCATCAACGCAGCACTCAAAGCTTGCTGAGACACTCCCAAGTACAAAATTAGCTTTTCTTCGTCTTTGGGTTTAGAGAGAAGCGGAGCTCGCCCCATGTATTCTTTCAACTGCTGAAATGCTATTTTGCACTACTCTGTCCATTCGAAGCTCTTTGCTTTCTTCAGAATGTTAAAGAAAGGGATACACTTGTCTGTAGCTTTCGAAATGAATCTGCTCAGTACAGCTACCTGGCCATTAAGGCTTTGCACATCCTTCACCCTGGTTAGCGATCTCATGTCGATCAATGCTTTGATCTTCTCAGGGTTTGCTTTGATTCTTCTATTGTTGACCATAAAGCCTAGAAACTTCCCAGAAGCTACTCCAAATGCACACTTGAGCGGATTCAATGTCATCTGGTAGCTCCTCAGAATCCGAAACATCTCTCCCAAGTCACGAACATGGTCACCTATCTGCTTGGATTTTACTAGCATGTCATCGACATAGACCTCCATGGTCTTTCCGATCTGCTCTTCGAACATCATGTTCACCAAGCGTTGGTAGGTCGCTCCAGCATTCTTCAAACCGAAGGGCATCACCTTGTAGCAATATAACCCCCGATCAGTCATGAATGAGGTGTGCTCTTCGTCTTCAGGTTTCATTGGGATCTGGTTATATCCCGAATATGCGTCCATGAAGCTCAGGTGCTCGTGGCCAGCAGTAGCGTCCACGAGCTGATCTATCCTTGGCAGGGGAAAACTGTCTTTGGGGCACACTTTGTTTAGGTCAATGAAGTCGATGCAAGTTCTTCACTTCCCGTTCTTCTTTTTCACTAGTACAGGATTATGTTCAGCCTGTGAGACATCAATTTGGGATCTATCACCACCATATCCTCATGATTCCATGCAAACACATCTAAGTTCGCCTTCAGGAAGTCAGCTAGCTGGGCTTTCAATTGTGGAGTTAATCCTCTTCCCAGCTTTAGGCACCTTTCTGGATCTGCCTCGCTGACTTGTACATCTTCTAACTCTTCAACTGGACCAGTAGCTCGGTCTGCATCTACCTCGCAAGGGTCCAAGTCGTGATTGATTCCTTTCTCAGTCATAGCTTATGACTCGCCCCCTGAGACCACGTTCACCTTCTTTCCTCTTACGCCCATTTTGACAGCATCTTCATAGCAACGTCGAGCTAGGTGCTGCTCTCCTCGAACACATCCAATGCCATTAGGAGTTGGAAACTTAACTGCTAGAGTTCTAGTCGAAGTAACCACATCCAACTCGTTCATGGCAAGTCTCCCCAGGACCACATTGTAGGCTGACGGGCAGTCAATTATCAAGAAATCTGTCAAGGTTGTTGCTTGACGACCTGCCTCTCCAAGAGTAAGCGGCAGCTTGATCTGGCCCATTGGTACAACAGCATCTCCAGTGAAACCGAATGAAGGTTCTGGGGACGGTCTCATTTGTTCTGCTTGCAACCCCATTTGATCAAAACAGCTTCTGTACATTACATTCACCGAGCTCCCAGTATCCATCATGATGCGCCGTACCTCCATATTACTGATTTTGGCACGAATAACCAGTGCATCATTATGAGGCCAAATCACACCTCTAGCATCTTCATCTGTGAATACAATCTCGTCCGAGGTCGGCTTCGCCCTTTTTGCAGGTCCTTCTGACCCGTTAAGCTGAAAAATGTGATTCACCTCTCGGACATATCTCTTATGCGATCTATTGGAATCACCTGCGATATGGGGACCACCAAAGATTGTAAAAATGGTTCTTACCGCAGGCTCATGCTCTGGTTCGAGAGCTCGTTGGGGCTGTTGCTGCTGTGTTGGCTGCTGCTGCTGAGGTCGTTCTTGTCAAGGTCGTGCATCAGCAGGTCTGGCCACATAATCTCTCAAGCGACCTCGCCTGATCAATTTCTCAATGGCGTCCTTCAACGCCCAACAGTCTGAAGTATTGTGTCCGACCTCATTATGATAGGCACAAAACTTGTTCCAATCTCTGTGCTGAACCGGAGCCTTTATAGGAATGGGCCTTCCAAAATCTTCCCTGTTCTTTTCTGCAGCATAAATCCTTTCTGGTGAAGCCGTCAGGACGCTGTATCCTTCTTGACGGTCCAGGCGCCGAGGTCGCTCGTTTCTTGGCTCTCTCCTTGCTCTTTTGGCAATCTGATTGCTTAAGCCACCATTTCTTCCTTCTTCGTTCCTGCCATTGCTTCTCCTCTTTGGCTGGTTGGAACTGCCCGCTTCTTTCTTCTGATCTTGTCTCTTCGGGTCGAATGTCTCTTCCCACCTAATCTCCTTAGCAGCTCGCTCATAGAACTCTCTCAGATCCTTGACTGGGGATTTTTAAATGCTTTCATACAATTTTCCATCCTTGCATAGCCCGGCTGAGATCGCTGTCAGGATACTTTCATTTGATGGGTGTTCAACATTCGCGACCTCGCGTCTAAACCTGGTGATATACTCCTTCAAAGACTCACCTTGTCGCTGGAATTTGGTTGCTAGATGGCAGGATGGAGCAAGCTGTCTTCTCAGCGCCCTGTACTGGCCAACGAACTTCTGTTGGCATTCTTCCCAACTGCTTATGCTGCGAACTTGGAGATTCCTGAACCACGTCCTTGGAATGTCCCCCAAAGTAGCTGGGAATACTCGACACTTCACTATTGGATTGCCTGTTTGCAAATCCATTTGGACGTTAAAAGCGTCGAGTGGTCATAAGGGTCACTGTCCCAGTTGTACTGCTGAATATTCGGCATCTTGAACCTCGGAGGGAGAGGTTGTATCTCAATCTCCCTTGTAAATGGGGTCCTTTCTCCATAACGTCCACGCTGCTCCTGGGCTCCAGGTCGCTCTTCCAACTGCTGGACCCTCCGGAGAAGCTCTTCTACTTGTGGATCTCGAAGCTCGTATCTCCTCATGTGGTCGCGGCTTGGAGAAGGATGCTCTGGGTCATACCTCTCGTGCTCTTCGAGCCAACCTCCAGGCTGATGGGACCCTGCATGTCGTTCATGCACTTCATCAACATTTCGAGCTGTGGCTCTAACTCTTTCATGCCCGACCTCTGCTCATTGGCGTCCATCTTGGCTCGGCCTTACCACCAGGCTAGCTGGACGAGCGACCTCCCTTTCTTCGCGGATAGGGCGTCCGGCTCTAGAACGCGCATTGGAGGAACGAGTTGATCCTGCAGGTCGTTGGACTTCCCTTGCCAGCCTCTCGGGCGCTTGCATCGCTTCATGCGGCTGGGGCACGTGCCTTGGTGCCTGAACCTCCACCGCTGGCACGTTCTGTATTTGAGTCTGTACCAGCATGTTGACGGCCTCTGTGAGCTGTCTGACCGTATTCTCCAGCGCCTGTGTCTCTCATGCCACTCCTATTGTCCATCAACTATTAAGGCCACTGGAACGGGCTGACGAAGAGGTAAAGGAGGGATGTCTGCTGCAGCACCGATTGCCTGGCCGTGGGACGTGCCTGCTGCATGTAAGGGTGCGTCCTCTACCTGTTGTGCATCACGTTGATGGTGACTGGGCTGGCTATCTGTCTGGTCGGTCCTTGAGCCCACATACTTGGTTTGTTTGGTTCTTGCCATGTCTGAAAGTTGAAATCTTGAAATAGAACAGATTGCAGTCTGGGCCCTCCTTCTAGCGCCAAAATGTCGACGTTGATTTTCAGTCGACGAGCATTCAATGCCCAATTACCTACAATCAATGTGAGAAAGCACAAATACCAAGAAAGAACACAGTCAAGAACCGAGAATAAATGTAGGAACACAAAACTTTTACGTGGTTCAGAAATAATAGGCCTACGTCCACAACTGTCTATCTCCTAACTCTGCAGAGTGACAGTATATTATTTAGTATTGTGTGTCCTTGTTACAATGACTTTAACCCCTATTTATAGGGGAAGAGGCGTTACAATTCTGGTTGCAGCAAATCAGGAAAAGAATCCTGAATTAATTACACTTCTCAAATAATCCAGAAAAATAAGGAAAAGAATTGTAAATTAATTACACCTCCTAATTTGATTGGAATAATATCAGGAAATTACCATAATTATCTGGAGATAAGGTTGACTGAGTTTAAATTTGAACCAACCTCATTTTTTGATGAGGAAATCACAATTTGATTGGGTAATTGCCGTATTTGGAGAAAGAATCATGATTGGATTAGACAACTGCCTATTCTGGAAGATACTGCATTTATTGTGTTTATGAACGAGCTGCTGACTATGGCGGTTTGCGAGCTGAAGCTCGCATAGCGAGCTACGCATGAGGCGGTTTGTGGAACGAACTATGCTCTGGCTGTGAAACGAGCTTATTGCAGCAAGCTGACAGGATACTGAGACGAGCTGTACCTTCTGCTGGGCCTAGAGTTGATATCTGGGTCTCGTCTGATGGGCCTTGACCGGGTTGACTGTTATTAGGCCTCCTTATCGGGCCTAAATTGGATTTTTACCAGCTCATTTAATGAGTCTGAAAAATATATACAACAAGCTTTAATTAATTTACTTAAATTGGCCATACAAGTCTTTTTGAAAGAAAAGAGAAAGAGAAGGAAAAAGAAAACATCAACACACCCACCTCATTAATTGTAGCTACTTTTTCTTGAAAAAGTGCGAGTGTAAGCAAATAAAAAAATAATAATAAAGTTTTCATTTTTTTTTTGTGTGTGGATATTTTAATTGAAGATTATGGTAATCACGATGACAAGCCAAGAAGAGAGAGAGAGCTTGCTGGTCAGCACTCCTCATACGATGTTTCTTAGCAACTGCATATCAAAAATAACAGCAAAGGAATCACAACTTCAAATCTTTTACTTTAAAATTTAATTTAATAAAGAGGAGACTTTTTTTTTTTTTTTTTTTACTTCAAATGCAAAAAGACTTTTTTAAATAACTATTTTTGTTATTGGATTATTTATTGTAATTTGGCTTCTTTATAAATTAAACGCAAAGGGAATTAACCTTAGTTTTCATTTTATTTTTCTTGTTCAAAACTTCTCTTCTATATTGCTTTATAAGCAACGATATTTTTTCTTTCCATGTACTATGATTTTAGTTTTTATGCATAATGTACGTATTCAATATATGAAAGATTTAATTTTACTATGTTAAATTTCAACTTAAATTTGATTTGCATGGTGATAGTAACTTGTAATCATTAACAACATGAAGTGATATAAAAATTTGAAATGATCAAATTAGAGGTGCTTGCATTTGTTTTTGTTAGATTTGGTACCAACCAAATGAGGGTTATAGATGAGGAATAAAGAAAAAATAACTAAAATAAAAAGGAAGAATTAAAGTCACTGTCAAATATTTAATAAACAATTTAATGGTAACAACATGTGATATGTGAAAAAACAAAATAATAATAATTGAAGTCAATATCCAACATTTAATGGAGGGGCATTGCAATAGACATGTGATATAAGAAGAAAATCAAAACTGAGAATTGAAGTCACCATCAGATATTTAATGGAGGCATTAATGACAACAAGCATAAGACGTCATAAGAATAGGAAAAAAAAACACAAAAAACATGATTACCTCTAGGACCTAGACCTAGAATAGAAAGCAAAAGATAAATAAAACAAAACATATAAAAAATAAAATAAAATAAAATAAACCAATATTCCTTCATGTACTCATTATCTGGTTGGTTGAGTGCTCAGTTGGATTCTGAAATGATTCAAAAGACCTAAAAAGTCCTTGGGAAGTTGGTACTTAGGACATCACATGCATTATTGTGTTGGAGCCCACCACTCTTCCTTGTATCTTCAAAATTTTTCTTGTAGATCCCTCTCTTTTTTATTTGAGTTTGGTTCCATTATAAAGATTGAATGATTTATTTGTTATCATTGAAAATCTTTTTTGATGTCCTTTTACTTTTACATAGGACACCTTGATAGGGGGCCCCGCTTCTCCTTTAAATGGCACTTCGATGATATAGACTCCTAACATCCATAAGGGTGGTAAAACGAATTGATGTGTCGGATCAAACTGAATTCGATTCGATTCGTCTATGAATTTAACTAATTAGACATAAATTCGTTTAAGAAGCGAGTTAGCATTTTTGAATTCAATACGAATTTGTTTATAAATGAATAATATGACACGTCACAATTAATTCGTTTATTACTTAGATCATAAAAGATCCAAAACCATTAACTTGTCAACCTATTAATTCATTTAATCCGTTTAACATGTTTAATTCGTTTAACCTGTTTAATCCATTTAATTCGTTTAACATATTTAACATTTAACCGATTTAACTCATTTAACAATTTAATTCATTTAACCAAACATGAACACGTAATAGTAGATACATGATGATTTCAACATATATCCAATATTGGATTGGAATTTTGAGGGGAACCATAGCAAAATAAATAAATCTCAAAGTTTCAAATACTTATAACTAAGTTCAATAAAAACTTTATACAAATTAAATCACCAAGTAACAATTCAGATTAATTAAGCACACCCAATAAAATGATGATATAGTTTTCGGTAAGTAAATTCCTAGTACTTAACCAAATATGCAATCATTTGTTCTGGTTTCATTTTATAAAAAATAAAATGAAAACAAGAATCAAAATGCACATGATCGTTTTGAGAGAGGGAGATGGTGGATCTGGTGGTGGAGATGGTAGATCTAATGGTAGGGATGGTGGATATGTTAGTGGAGCCATAGAGAAAGGGGGATTGTGAGAGAGAAGCAATGACCTTGAGAGAGAAGGGAAATAAGGATGGTGATCATGAGAGAGAAGAGGTGACGCCAACCACCGTGAGAGAGAAGAGGTGGTGATTGTGAAAAAGAGTGTGTGGTATGGGTGACTGCAGAAAAATGAAAATCAATTTAAAATGGGTTAGGTTTAGGGTTTGGTTAAATGTGTCTCTGTGTGTGCGTGTGCGCGCATGTGTATGTGTGCATGCGCATAATTACACATTAACCTCTATAATATGCTAATATTAAATTTTACCCCTAATTTAATCGTGTCAACCTGCGATTCGTTTAATAAACGAGTTAAATAGCTTGACATGAATATGACATGAATTTGAGTTAACACCCATTTATTTTTCATGAATCCATGTTAACTCATCGTGTTATGATCCATATTGTCACCTTTAAAAATCCATCCATTGCTGTTAAGGAAACATTTTGTTGTTGATTTCCAGCTAGCTAGAGACCTTTTTAAAACGAATAATAAAAACTTAAATAAAGACAAATTAAAATTTTGAATTAAGTTGAAGAGCAGACCAACTATTCGTTCTTGCATATTGATGTTTGGCATACACTAAGACAAGTTAAAAGAAACGTTTTATTATTTGTAAAAGGATATTAAAAAATATTTATCGTCAACATGAAAATGATTTTAAGAACAAATGTTAAATTTATGGACTACTTCATATCTACCTTTATCATAAGAAATTTTTTTGGTAGATTCTTCTCATTTAGTTTCTAATGTTAGCTTGTAGCAATTGACATAAGACATTAGGATCTTAGAATTTTTATGATTTTCACAATAATAAAAATGTAATTTAATTATATACCTGAATTCATATGCAAACTTAGATTGATGATGATGAAGAAATGAAAACTGTGTTTCTCTCTCTTGATTTTTTTCCTTCAGTAAACACACACTTGATAGATGATAAATTGATAATGTATTACCATTATTTATAGGATAAAGAGATGACTAATTTCAAAAGAATTCACTTAGTTAATTAATGTAGATCCACCAATTTACATAATTTGTTATTGAATTAAAACCATTCAATCTTCTAAAACGAATAACCATTTGAATTTTTTAACTTAATTTGATTTTAATGACTTCATTCATTAATTAATTTATTAAAACTTTATGAATATCAGCGTTCTCCCACTTCGCTCATGTGAGATATCCTTCTTAATGGTTTAATAAATAACATTAAGCGTACAATACAATAATAAGTCATTTTATATTGGTCAAATATATATCATAATTAAGTAAAATTCTAATGTAAGTCATGACAGTTCTACATTATCATTTTGATATAGTTCCTTTCAAGTACCACAACATTAGGTTTCACTTTCATCAACAATAATGGTCCAACAATAATGTCTTTAAATAGATTTTCTTGCCCCCAAACCATTTATGTATACAAAATATAAAAATAAGATATATCAGAAACACATAGGTGAGGTCAGAGTGTCAAAGATAATTGGTTTAACAAAAATGAAAGGTACAAAATCAATCATCACAGTTAATAATTTCCATTCTTTTGATATATTCTCTAAACAATTTTAGTGGTAGACCCTTAGTTAAAGGGTCTGCAACCATAAATTCAGTGCTTATGTGCTTAATTGACACTCGTTATTTTTGAACTTCTTCTTTGACGACAAACTATTTCAATTCTATATGTTTATCACTTTTAGAATATTTTTCGTTCTTAGAAAAGAAAACTGCTGCAATATTATCACAATAAATTTTCAAAGGCTTGGCAACATTGTCAACAACTCCAAGCTCTGAAATAAAATTTCGCAACCATAAACCATGAATTGTGGCTTCAAAACATGCCACAAACTTAGCCTCCATAGTGGACACGACAATAACAGATTGTTTCACACTTTTTCATGAAATAGCCCCTTCAGCTAAAAGATACAGATAGCCGAATGTAGATTTTCTACTATCCAAACATCCAACAAAATCCGAATCCAAGTATCCAATTAACTTGAAATTATCAGATCTTCTATAAGTGAGCATATAATCCTTTGTTCCTTACAAATATCTAAGCACTTTCTTTGCAACTTTCCATTAATCTAATCCCCGGTTACTTTGATATCTACCCAATATACCAATAGCAAAACTAATATCTGGCCTAGTACATGTTTAAGCATATATTAGGCTCCCTACAATAGATGCATAAGGAATATGTTTCATTTGCTTGCATTCCAATTCATTATTTGGACATTGCACGAGATTAAATTTGTCTCCCTTTTGAATTGGAACAACACTCGTTGAACACTTTTTCATATTAAATCTCTCTAAAACTTTATTAATATAAGTTTTCTGATATAGGCTAATAATCCTTGTGATCTATTTCGAAATATTTCAATTCCAATTAGATAGGTTGTCTCTTTCATATCTTTCGTTTCAAAGTTTTTAGAGAAAAAATTTTTGGAATCTAACTGTTTTACACTTTGCAAGCAAATCAACAAGATCTCAAACTTCATTCTGTTCCATAGATTTTAATTCATCTTTCAGAGCTTCAATCAATTTAACAGAATCAATACTTTCTATGGCTTGTAAAAATGAAACTAGATCTTTTTCAATTCCTATATCAAAATCTAACTCTTGTAAATATACCATATAATCATTAGAAATAACAGAGTTTCTTTCTCTTTGAGATCTTCTTAAAGTTATTTCTTGTGATATATTTATAATGGATCCATTAGCAAAATTATCATTATGGAGTGTCTGATCATTAGGTTGTCCTTGTATATTGTCAAATTGCTCAACAATAGGAACAACATTTTCAAAAGTTATGGGTATAGGAACTTGCACCCTAACTTCTTCTATAATCACATTACGTGATTCATTACTCCCATTAGTTTCACCATTTTCAATAAACCTAGCATTTGCAGTTTCAATAATTTTTGGATTATGATTTGGACAATAAAATATATACCATTTAGATTTCTGGATAACCAATGAAATAACCACTAGTTGTCCTTAGATCCAATTTCTTTTCATATGGATTGTAAATTCTAGCTTCTACCGGGCAGTTGCAAATATGAAGATGTCTTAAACTAGGCTTCCTATCAGCCTATAACTTAAAAGGAGCTTTTTGAATTGCTTTACTAGGAACCCTATTTAACAAATACATGGTAGTCTTTAAAGCATACATCCATAATGATAAAGATAAAAAAGAATTGCTCAGCATGCTCCTAACTATATCAATTAAGGTACAATTATGCCTTTCTGCTATACCATTTTGTTATGGTGTTCCTGACATAGTGTATTGTGCACAAATGCCATGCTTTTCAAGGAATTTGGCAAATGGATAAGGGCATTATCCAGATTCATTATGTTTTCCATAATATTCCTTACCTCTGTCTAATCTAACAATTTTCACTTTTTTGTCTAATTGTCTTTCAACTTTATTAACATAGATCTTAAAGACATTTACTGCTTGAGATTTATCATGCAGTAAATAAACATAACCATAATGTGAAAAATCATCTATAAAGGTGATAAAATATTTTTCGTCACCAAAAGATGGAGTATCAAAAGGTCCACATAAATCAGTGTGTATAATTTCAAGAAGTTGTATACTTCGTGTGGCTTCTTTCTTTATGTGTTTGATATGTTTGCCTTTAATACAATCCACACACACATTAAGATCGGTAAAATCTAAATTTGGAAGAATTTCATTCTTTACTAATTTTTCTAATCTTTTTTTGGAAATATATCCCAAACATTTATGCCATAGAAAAGTTGAATGTTCATATATTATACCACGTTTAACACTAAAACTATGATGTACAATTAGTAGAGTTTCAGTAAAAAGATTATCAAGTTTCAACCTGTACAAACCATTATGTAAGATACCAGAACCAATAAAACGACTATTTTTAAATAAGCTAAAACTTCCATTATCAAATTTAAAGTTAAAACCAGCAGTATCAAGTTTAGATAAAGAACACATTAAAACGTCCATACCATTACTAAAGTCAAAATACAATTTCAGTTCTATTATTAAAACATTATTCTATGCACATTCCAAAAATTAGATCTAACATCTTGAACTCCTAGATCATGCATACAATTGTTCGACTGTATCTAACCTGAGTATTATACTTTTGAAAAAGGTTTTATGGATGATCTATAGCTTTTATGTTAAGACTTCTAACTATGTTACCTTTTTGGACTGTTTTTGCTAAGTCCAATCTATATATTACAAATACTATAATGAACTTGATTCTCTGATTATTCAACATCCACTTGATATGTTTAGGATTTTTCATTTTTGTGAGAGATTATTGCATATAATTTTATTGAATGGAAGGTCTTCCTCTTTAGTCTTTCATAAATCATGCTAAACAAAGCTAAGCATGTCTTTTTCATGTCTAGAGTAATAATATGCCACAATAAGTTGTAAGTCAATGTCTATGAACCTTACTCTTTAATGGCTTTCTACCTAAAAATTCCCCATGTTTCCTATTGATTTATCAACACATTAAAGTTTTGCATTATCATTGTCGTTGCCATCGAACTTGATTGCCACTGTCATTAATTCTCAAAGATGCAGTGTCAATTATTCAATGATAAATTCGAAAGGCAAGAATTATATACTTGATTTCTACTTGGATTCTAATAGCCATTTGAAGGATTCTTTAAATGAATAAACTTTTGTGAATTTAGTTAGTTCTATCACCAAGTATGCCTTTTTATGAATTATGAATGATTTCGCTATTGAGAACTATTGTTCAGTTATAGCATAGTGGGTTATTGGTCACATCAACATGGATCACATTGTATTCACGTTTCCGTGGCATTGCTTTGTTATAACTCTAAACTTTCTTCTAGCATTTAATAATAATATTATGGAAGGAAGCTAAGTCAAACATAATATAATCAAATTACAAAAGTTTAACTGTCTAATTCAAGTGTGTACTAAAATGGAAGTATAATTAATACAATTAATTATACACAATATTTTTGAATTTCAAAATTCTCAATAATATCTTCTGCATGAGAAATGAGAAGATGTACTACTACATTGATTTGTTATAAATTTTTTCATGATAAAAGCAATCATCCATAAATTTATAAAACAATGAGGTTACATACAAATGAAGTTCATCAATCAATTTCTCCACATGTATAGTAGTACTAAGTTGACTACATTTAATATATATATATATATATTTAATTTGAAATTCGATCCATGGGACTTCACTGGGGACAAGCACATCAACTCTCGGGTTTCAGTTATTTCCACCTCGATGTCTAGTAAATCCAATGTTAGGCGTCGAAGCCACTAGACTCCAAAAAGATCTTGTTAGAAATACGATAGTCGACCACATACTTTCGGATAACTTATATTCAATAATGCAACATCACGAACATCTCAGAAGTTATGTTCAACGAAAAATCGAACAACAAGGAAAAGGTATCAATACTAAAATTTAATATCTTTGTTGCAATACATGTTTTCAGGAAAAGATTGCTCCACAACCCTAAACAGTACAAAGAGTTAATAAAGTGCCCCCCGAAAATTATGGAAAGCGTGTTTGCTGAGGTATGGGCACAAATTGAAATAAGATATCTCAAAACATCAACCAAAAGAATCAAATGACCAGAGAGAAAAGAATCTAGTCAACTAGACAACAAAACAACTCAAATAACTCTTGTAGAATAATCATCTTTTCTAGTTGACACTTGGATTCGACCAGCCCGAAAAGAAGTAGGAGAGTAATCGAGTTCACAGCTATTGGATCCTACATGTAAGTTGGGGGCATTCAGCAAGATTCATAATTTAAAATTTTTATATTCATAGTAGTTACTAACTCGAGCTTGGGAGGATCCTTAACAAAATCGAGGATTATTCTAACAATTTATGATACAGAGTCATGCAAAATATAAGCCTAAATACATTGACACTTCAAACAATTCAACTCTAAAGAGATTATTTCTAAGTTTCTTAGAGGGATTAGCATTTTGTAAGTAGATACTCCATTTTCCTAATCAGTTTTTATTTTATTAGGTTTTGCTAACAAGGTTTTTAGTGAGATCTATCAAAAGGGTTTGTCAAATAGAGGTCAACCCTTATTCTTGTCTGAATGCACCGGAGTCAATAAAATGTTGACCTCGACCAATAGTTTTCAATAATGAATCCATCATGACGATCAACTTGTGGTTCAAAAAGGACAAGGTAGCATCCAGCCCCACCATACAAACAAGCTGATGGTTCATAGAGAGATCGCAACTCTTAGTCATCACCATGCACTTTCAAAATTCGTTTCCCATGAACACATTTTTAAAAGTCATTCCCTACGAACGCATTTGTAAAGTCGTTTCTCGCGAACATATTTTTAAAGTCGTTTCCCACGAATGCACTTTCAAAAGTTATTCCCTGTAAATGCACTTTCAAAAGTTGTTCCTCGTGAATGCACTTTCAAAAGCCGTTCCCTATGAACACACTCTCCAAAGTTGTTCCCTATGAACGTATTTTCAAAAGTCATTCGACGTGAACGCACTTTCGAAAGTCATTCATACTAAAGCTTAATGCACTCACTACTTAATCAATCATTTGCACTAACACAAGATCAAACACACTTACTGCTTCCTATTAATGTTTAATAGGTCGTTCACATTAATATAAAAGTTGAACGCATTCCTAGCATACCTGACAAGACTTTTTACAACTATATTTTCCATCTCTCTTAGACTACTGGCATCAAAGTTTTTTATGCTTTGAAACTTGAATTGTCAAACAAGTAATCAAAATAATACTTATCAATCAAATTATACTTTCACCATATGAAGTATGAAACTTAGAGACATTCCTACTTTTGCAAGTAACATCGATGAAACTTAAATATGTAACACTGTCCTCTCGATTTCCATTCGGATGGAAACCCGAGTCGAAGGATGCTACTTTAATCAGTTTATTCATTGTTATTTTGCCTATATGCATTATAATTTTTTTTTTTTAAAATTCGGTAGAGTTTCCTTTGTTTTTCTAATAAAGCCAAAATTATAAAAACCTTCAAATTTCTAGAGAAACACTTCTAAAATGCAATCATTCTCTCAACTTCCTTTTCAGACCTTCCGTCCTACTCCAGAATCACTTTACCATACAAATATTTATAAATACAACATTTAATAAAAATTATATCCATCAAAATTAAATATAAATCAAATGGTAAATAAGAATTTTCTTTACAAAATTACTTTACAACCTAAAAAATCTTTCTCTACCATTGATATATATTCTCATTTATAAAATCTTGTAAATCCATATACATGTACATGTATTTTCGTATGCTTAAACACCATTATACAATACTAAGTGTAGAACTACCAAGTATGGAGGGATGTGACTCGCAGAAAATACGGCAGCTGTTTTCTCGTCTATCTCTATCTACGGCGTTCAAATTTCAACCTACGCGTAGAAAATCTAACACGCTATGTTTTCTACTTAATAGGTGTATACAATCTTTACATTTATCATTTCATCAAGAATTTCATATTATAAAATAAAATTTCCATAATTCTCAAGCTTTTACCAAAGTTCACAATTAAATCCATTTATTAATAATTGCACGTATAAAACACATGAAATTCATTTTCAAGCATATCAAAAACTAAATTTCCAAAATATTTAAGCTTGTATCAAAATTTATAATAAATCAATTTATCAATAATTTAATTTCCTCATTTCACAAAAATATTATATGATAATGCAACATTTTTACACTTTCTCAAAATACTATAATAATCTATAAGGAATTCACTTTATTAATACAAGCATATATAGAGCACATAATAGATGTTTCCAAACGTATCAACCCGATTTCTTCGAATTTTTATAATAATTCATATCGAAAGCATATTACTAACAAATACATATATAAAACACATAGAAATCATTTTTTTAAGCATAACTATATGATTTTTCACCTATTATTTTTCTCAGTGCCCTTTATAAACTCTGACACGATACCATGGACTGGAAAACGGATTTTTCCGGCATCGAATACTCGGTGACTACCCGCCGGATCACATTTCACATAATACACCAATTCTAAGAACAGACACTTGGTGCCTCGCAAGGTCCATGAATTCGGTATCAACGTCTATAAGCATATCAATGTAATCCTGCTATAATCACCCTATTAGCATACTAAGTTTTTCGGCATCGGACACTCGGTGACTATTCGCCGAATCACATTTCACATAACACATGAATTCTAGGACCAAATATTCGGTGTCTCTCAAGGTCCAAAATTCACAATCTTCGTATCAATAATTCGACGCAGTACTGCTAATATTTCTCTTTTGGCATACCAATTTTCAATCCCCACCTACTAATATTCAGGTTTGCCCGGGCTCTAAATATTTTCGATAATTACAAATTTATCAATTCAAATAAACTGTTAATCGCATAAGTTTCAAATCTCATCGTTTGTATCCATTTTTGAAATCATTCAAAACTTCCCTTTTGGCTATTACTAAAGGATCATTTTGCCTTTGGTTTTACTATCAAAGCTTAATTATACAACATCATTTCTTTTCATATTTTTATTTGGCCTCAAGAGGTAGTTTTCAAATTTTTCTCTTCAAAACCATAATTTATCACACGTATCATTAAAACATTATGTAAATAACACATTAATGTGAGTGAAATGACAAAAATACCTCTTGGTTCCTCTGTGCACACCATTCGACCAAAGGGGGGTAAATTTTCAAAAAAAATCATTTTGACTTCATAAATCATCATGCACATCATTCGAATATCATTCGTTGAACACATAAATAGGGTTGAAATGACAAAAATACCCTTAGGACCATTTTTAACTCATATTCGGCCTAAGGTGTAAACTTTTGTTCCATTTATTTTTTCATCATAAAATCCCTTTCATTCACATCCAAATAACACATACATATCATAAATATTGAATCACAACTTTAAAATAACAAAATCCTCAAGTTGCCACACAAAATTATCACTTTTAAGCTACTAACAAAAGTCAATTTTCAAAATATGTGTACACCAACAATATCACCACCACTTTTCAACTTAAATTCATTTCAAAAGCTCATATAACTCATTCAAACATAAGAAAAATCAATACCAATCAATGGGTAACATAATTGGTCCGTACACTAGTATCATTACTCATAATTTCATTCCTTTAATTTTCTTTTCAAAAATTCATTCAAATTCACTTAAATTATCACCTAAATCCATCCAATCACCACATCAATTTCATTGCATCAACTTTTCTAAGTTTAGTCACATACTAGTATATCACACAACCCACTTATTTACTTCATTCCAAGCTCATAATTCACACACAATTACTTTAAATAATCATTAATTATTTAACCAAAGCTTTAAAATATAAAATCAATCTAATTTCATTCAATCCATAACTCAAACTCTAACTTCACATCCAACTTGCTATTGTAATTTTTTTTTCCTCCACTTAATTGATTCCAACCATTCCAATTCATCCTAAAACATCCAACAACTCATTCAAATATTAAAAATCACTTCATCACATGCGAAAACACAAATTGCCCACATACTAATATAATTATTCATTTATTTATCCATTTACAATTTCATTTCGAATATCATTTTAACTCAACATAAATCATCATATAATATCATTCAAACATTAAAAATTCATTCAACTACTTAAACTTTTCTAAGTTGACCCTTCTCTAATCTTGGTCACAACCAAGTTAATATTTTATTCTAAGCTCAAAGTTACATCCATTTTTCCACTTTGACCACTTACTAGTACATAAAATCACTAATTTATCAAGTTCATTCCAATCGTAAAAATTACAACCCCAAGCTAAAAAAAAATCATTCATTTCACCACTATTGCTTCACTCATCCATTTACAAACTTTTTTTTTTCCAATTTCTTGACACATATCATCTCAACATCATCTAATATCTCATCTAAATGTATCAATTTATTTAAAATCCATACTTTGATACTACACCCTAACATGGCCGAACATAGCATATACATCCAACATCATCCTTCATCTTTTTATGACCATGAAATATACTAAAATCACATATTTAAGATTTCAAGACAGCACACACACCATTATAGGTTCACTTGCACTTTCATCAAAATTCTTCTAATTTTAGTACACTCATCCAAGCTACTCAAGACTCTAATTTAGCTCTCATCAAATTCTGAAGTCTAACATTATCAATTCCATGCTTAACAACCTAAATAGAATCACATATACTTCATTTGGAATTTAAATCAAACACCACATATACAACATCACATAACTATGTATAAAATTGCAAAAACAATATCCTTACCACTCCAAAATTCAATTGCTTTTGCTCACCTCTCTCCCTAGGCTTGTTTACCACTCTTAGATGACTTGAAACTCACTCAAAATGGCTTGAAAATTGAAGAAGAACAACAGCTATTCTGTCCCTTTGTTTTTGTCGACATACTCCCACTCTATTTCCTTCCTCCTCACGACTTCTCTTCTTTCTTTTCCTTCTCGATTCTATTTTTCCACTCTCTCACAGCCTCTCTCCTCTTTCTTTTAACCTACTTACACTCCCTTTTATAACCAATTCTCTTGTTTGACCGTGAATCATATTCTTTTCTCTTCCATTGTATTTATTTTTAATTCAACTATATCTATTAACCACAAAATCATGCCCACTTGTCAAGCATCTACACCTCCTCCTTGCCACTTGTCACATTTTTCATGGTTCTTGCCCCACAAGATTATCTTTTTCTTAATTCTTTTGATTTTGACTTTTCCGGGACGCCCGGATTCGGCTTTTTCTTGACTTTTTCGAAATCCTTTCAAAATTCATCGGGGCCTATATTCAGACTGCCTACATACTCCTGGTAACCTCAGTGACTCTTAAAAGTCATTCCATACCCCTTTTCGACTCTTCGCTAATTTACTAAATCGTCTCCAACGATTTCTGGATTGATTTTATTGCTATCCGAATCTCCTTTGAAAGCATCATTTGAGTTTCTAAAATACTTCATGAGTATTTTAATACTAATTTTGATATTTTTCTAAATTTTTGAATTTTTCGAAAATCTTTCCGATTTTCAATCGGATTCGGAAAAGTTTTGCCTCAAACGAACTCATTTTTTATCCGTTTTAGTTTCTTTAGACTCCATTGTTTATTCCAGAGTTTTTCAACTTCAAAGTCCGCTTTATGAAAAAATTACTATTCATACAAATACTATTCATTTAAAAATACTATTCACCCGAAAACCACTATTCATTCTCAAAATACTATTCATCCCGATATATTCTCATTTCTCTTAAATAGAGAAAAATTCGAGGCGTTACAAAATATCTGTGTCAGCCTCAGCATTGACATGACTAACATTCTCCCCAATCACACCATCTACTACATCACCTTTAGTTTTTTTGGCAACTTCATCAATTATGTTAACTGACTTTTCTACTATGTTGGTCACTACGACTTGAGCTCCAGGGTCATCCGTTTTTAGCTCAATTCAAAGTGCTTTCCAACTGTTGACATACTTCTACACCTCTCAATCCTTGTGGTTTCCCCATAAGTTCTCCTCAATTCATCATTTCTCAACTTATTGGTTCATCACCTGTTCTAACCTAGTTGCCTTGTCACTAATTGTTGATGCAGCCATCTTTGCAATGGCCTTAGCTTTTTCAATAGTGTCATGGTTACAGGGTTTATGTCATGGTCTTCTGTTCAATCCAAACGCATTTTCAAAAGTCACTGGATATGAATGCACTTTCAAAAGTCCTTCGAATTAAAGCTGAATGCACTCAATACTTAATCAACCGTTTGCACTAACACAAAATCAAACACAATCATTGGTTCCTATAAACGCTCAATGGGTCGTTTGCATTAATATAAAAGTTTAACTCATTCTTAGCATACCTGACAAACTCTTTTATAATAATATTGTTTGATTCTCTCGGACGATTGGCATCAATGTTTTTTATCTCAAATGCCCCGAAACTTGAATTTTCAAACAAACATCAATGTTTTCTAAAGCTGAATGCACTCAATACTTAATCAATCGTTTGCACTAACGTAAGATTAAACACACTCACTGGTTCCTATAAACGCTCAATAGATCATTTGCATTAATATAAATGTCGAACATATTCTTAACATACTTGACAAATTCTTTTATAATAATATTGTCTAACTCTCTCAGATGACTAGCATCAATGTTTTTATCTCGAATGCCCTGAAACTTGAATTGTCAAACAAGCAATCAAATTAATGCTTGTTGATCAAATTATACTTTCACCATATGAAGTATGGAACTTAGAGATAACTTCTGCTTTTAAGAGTTAACTTCGATGAAACTTTAAATATCTGTGTCAACCTCAGCATCGACAAGACTAACATTCTCCCTAATCACACCATCTATTGCATCACCCTTAGTTTTTTTGGCAACTTCATCAACTATGTTATCTGACCTTTCCACTATATTGATCATTACGGCTTGAGCTCTAAGGTCATCCATTTTTAGCTCAATTCAAAGTGTTTCCCAGCTATCGGCATACTTTTATATCTCTCAATCCTTGTGATTTCCCCGCTAGTTTTTCTTCAAGTAACTCCTTCTCAATTCACCACTTTTCAGTTTAATGGCTCATCATCTATTCCAATTTAGTTACCCTATTACTAGTTGCATAAACAACCTTCTCTACAGTGGCTTTAGCTTTCATTATAGCATCCTTTGCCTCCTTGACATCCTCAAGCTTGCTCTTAATAGCTTAAGCTTCCTGAATTTTTTTCATTTTCTTCTTAGGCTTTTTTAACTTAAAGGATCAATGTTTGTTCGACTGATATATTGTCAACTTAAAAACAATGTTCGAAAGTCATAATGACAAACATGAACGTTAAATCTCAGCATCGCTATAAAAATGTTGGTCTCAGGAAGCCGTTCAAACTAACATCGATCACATTCAAATTGTAGTGTTCAAACAACGAATATATTTTCAGCCACTTGAGCACTCTAAAAAGTGTTTTACAAAAGATATTATTTGACTATTTCTCAGGTTATTAGTATTTAAATTCAATAATTTAAAAAGCAGTGGATGTGGAACACTATTAGGATATGTGTTCATCATGTAAGGTCTACTTAGTTAAAGCGACGCCTATTACAAAGATCACTGTAATTGCAACCGTCCACATTAAGTGTTTATTTATCGACATTTCGTATCCTAGTTAGCCAGTCGAGTCATGAGATCAATCGACATGGCAGCACCAGGAGTTTAATGTCACCGTCAACTATCCAACTGTATCATTAGATGACTGTTATGTGTATTTTTCGGACTCAATAATTGGGCTGGTAAAAGTCCAATTTATGCCCATTTAAGACCCAATGAGAAGGCCCAATGAGGTCAACATAGTCAAAGCCCATCAGACGAGGCCTAGTATTGACTCAAAGACCATCAAGACTTCCAGCTGGCATCAACAGACTCATAAATACAGGCAAGTCGCAGCTCGACGCCTGCGCAGCTCGTTTCTCAGCGAGCTCGAGATGAGGACCACTATGACACGTCAGCTTGCTCAGATACGTGATAAGTATCATATCTTCCAGAACAGGCAGTTACCAAGTTCAATAGTGATTCTCTCTCTCCGAATATGGTAGTTGCCCAATCAAACCATGATTTCCTCATCAGATATGGAGATTAATTCAAATTCAAATTCAAGTCATCATTACTTCAAGATAATTATAGCAATTTCCTGATATCACCTAAATATATTAGGAAGCATGATTAATTTATAATTCTTTTCCTTATTTTTCCCAATTGTTTAGGGAATGTAATTAATTCAGGATTCTCTTCCTGATTTGCTACAACCAGAATTGTAACTCTTCTTTCCCTATAAATAGGGATTGAAACCATTGTAACAATAGAAGACAATATTCAATAATATACTGTCACTCTGCAGAGATTAAGAGTTGGACAGTCGTGGACGTAGGCCTTTTTATTGCCGAACCACGTAAAATTTGGTGTTCTTCGTTTGATCATCTGTTTTCTGTCTTTGTCTTTTCTAGATTTTTGTGCTTTCTCACATTGATTGCAGGTATTGGGCATTGATTTCTCGTCGACTGAATTCCAACGTCGACATTTTGGCGCTAGAAGGAGGGCCCTAACTGCAATCTTTTTCATCCCAGTTTATCAACTTCTGACGATATGGCAAAGACTAGATCAAACAGGTTCCTTGGAGATGATGACCAGGCGGAAAGTCACGTGAACCAATCCCAGCAGAACTTACAGCCTGGGCAAGACGCAACCGCGCATGCAGCAGGCCCGTCCCAAGGACAGATACTCGGGGCCGCACCAGGCATCCCCCCTCTGCCTCACCGTCAATCGGTTCCAGTTGCCCAAACGGCCGAAGGGCAGAATGCGTTGTTACAAAGGCAAGAAGCGTTGGAGGATACGGTTAGGCAGCTCACGCAAGCCGTCAACATGTTGGTACAGGCCCAGGTACACAACGTGACTAGGGTGGAAGTTCAGGCACCACAGGGAGTGCCTCAGCCTCTCGAAATAGCGCAGGGACCTGAAAGGCTAGCAAGGGAGGTCCCGCGACCTGCAGATTCGGCTCGCTCATCTAATGCGCGTTCGAGGGGTGGAAGACACCCTGTTCAACACGAAAGGGAGGTCGCACGTCCTGATAGCCAGGTAGCAAGACCAAGCCAGGAGGGGAACAGGCGAATGGAAGTTGATCAAGGCAGAGTTCGAGTCGCAGCTCGTTATGCCGATGAGGTGGATGGGCAGCAGGTAAGGCCCCATCGTCATGAAGATCGGTTCGAGGATGAAAGGTATGATCCTGAGCATCCGGCTCCAAGTCTTGATCATAGGAGAAGATACGAGCTCCGAGATCCCCAAGTAGAGGAGCTCCTCCAAAGAGTCCGACAGTTGGAAGCACGACCTGGAGTTCCAGAACAGCGTGGGCTCTACGGAGACAGGACCCCATTCACAAGGGAGATTGAGACACAGCCTCTCCCTCCGAGGTTCAAGATGCCAAGCATTCAGCAATACAATGGGGACAGTGACCCATATGACCATCTAGACGCTTTCAACGTTCAGATGGATTTGCAGACAGGAAATCCAATGGTGAAGTGCCGAGTGTTCCCGGCCACATTGGGGGACATTCCGAGAACGTGGTTCAGAAATCTCCCAGCTCGCAGCATAGGAAGTTGGGAGCAATGCCAACAGAAGTTCGTTGGTCAATACAGGGCACTGAGAAGGCAGCTCGCTCCATCCTGCCACCTTGCCACCATTTTTCAGCGTCAGGGTGAGTCGTTGAAGGAATACATCACCAGATTTAGACGCGAGGTCGCGAATGTCGAGCATCCATCAGACGAAAGCATTCTGACAGCGATCTCAGCTGGGCTGCGCAAGGATGGAAAACTATACGAGAGCATTTACAAGTCTCCAGTGAAGGATCTGGGAGAGTTCTACGAGCGAGCTGCGAAAGAGATAAGATGGGAAGAGACCTTCGGCCCGAAGAAACAGATTCAGAAGAATGAAGCGGGCAGTTCCAGTCAGCCAAAGAAGAGAAACAATGGCCGGAACGAAGAAGGAAGGAATAACGGCTCGAGTAATCAGATTGCGAAGAGATCGAGGAGAGAGCCGAGGTATGAGCGACCTCAGCGTTGGGGTCGCCAGGAAGGATACAGCATCCTGACTACGTCTCCAGACAGGATTTACGCTACGGAGCGGAATAAGGAGGACTTCGGGAGGCCCAATCCTATAAGGGCTCCCATTCAGCACAGAGATCAGAACAAGTTCTGCGCCTACCATAATGAGGTCGGGCACAGTACTTCAGATTGCTGGGCGTTGAAGAACGCCATTGAAAAATTAATCAGGCGAGGTCGCTTGGGGGAATATGTGGCAAGACCTGCTGACCAGCGACCTCATCAGCAACGACCTCAACAGCAACAGCCAGTACACCAACAACAGCCCCAGCGAGCTATCGAGCAAGGCCAGGAACCTGCGGTAAGAACTATTTTCACTATTTATGGTGGCCCTCATATCGCAGGTGATTCCAACAGATCACACGAGAGATACGTACGAGAGGCGAACCATTCATTTCAGCTCAGTGGGTCGGAGGGACCTGCCAAAAGAGCGAAGCCGACCTCGGACGAGATCGTATTTACAGAAGAAGATGCTAGAGGAGTGATCTGTCCTCATAATGATGCGTTGGTTATACGAGCAAAAATCAGCAATGTGGAAGTTAGGCGCATCATGATCGACACTGGGAGCTCGGTGAATGTGATGTATAGAAGTTGTTTTGACCAAATGGGGCTGCGAGCAGACCAGATGAAGCCATCCCCGGAGCCTCTATTTGGATTCACTGGAGATGCTGTGATACCAGTGGGGCAGATTAAGCTGCCGTTAACTCTAGGGGAGTCAGGTCGTCAAGCAACAACCTTGACGGACTTTTTGATAATCGACGGCCCATCAGCATATAACGTGGTCCTCGGAAGACCTGCTATGAACGAGTTGGACATGGTTACCTCAACCAGAACACTGACTGTGAAGTTCCCAACTCTCAATGGCATCGGATGTGTTCGAGGAGAACAGCACCTAGCTCGTCGTTGTTACGAAGATGCTGTGAAGATGGGCGTGAGAGGAAAAAAGGTGAACGTGGTCTCAGGGGGCGAGCCACGAGCTAAGACTGAGAAGGGAGTCAGTCACGACCTGGACCCTCGCGAGGTAGATGCAGACCGAGCTACCGGTCCAATTGAGGAGTTAGAAGATGTACCAGTCAGCGAGGTAGATCCTGAGCGATGCTTGAAGCTGGGAAGAGGATTAACTCCAGAATTGAGAGCCCAGCTCGCTGACTTCCTAAAGGCGAACTTGGATGTGTTTGCATGGAATCATGAGGACATGGTGGGAATAGATCCAGAGGTGATGTCTCACAGGCTAAACATTGATCCTCATTTCAAACCAGTTCGCCAGAAGAGAAGGGTAATGACAGGGGAACGATACTTAGCACTGAAAGAAGAGGTGGACAAGCTTCTGGTTAACAAGTTCATCAGAGAGGCTTACTACCCGACCTGGGTTGCCAACCCCGTGCTGGTGAAAAAGAAAAACGGGAAGTGGAGGACCTGCATCGACTTCACTGACCTGAACAAAGCGTGCCCAAAGGACAGCTTTCCCCTGCCAAGAATAGATCAGCTCGTGGATGCTACCGCTGGCCACGAGCTCCTGAGCTTCATGGATGCATATTCAGGATATAACCAGATCCCAATGAGGCCTGAAGACGAAGAGCACACCTCGTTCATGACTGATCGGGGGCTATATTGCTACAGGGTGATGCCCTTCGGGTTAAAGAATGCTGGAGCGACCTATCAACGTTTGGTGAACATGATGTTCAAAGAACAGATTGGAAAGACTATGGAGGTCTACGTTGATGATATGCTGGTGAAGTCCAAGCAGATCGGTGATCATGTTAGCAATCTGAGAGAGATGTTTCAAATTCTGAGGAACTACCAGATGAAGTTAAATCCACTTAAATGTGCATTCGGAGTGGCTTCTGGGAAGTTCCTGGGCTTCATGGTCAATAGTAGGGGGATTGAAGCAAACCCTGAGAAGATCAAGGCGCTGATTGACATGAGGTCGCCGACCAGAGTGAAGGACGTACAAAGCCTCAATGGCCAGGTCGCAGCATTGAGTAGGTTCATCTCGAAAGCTACAGACAAATGTGTCCCTTTCTTTGACATTCTAAAGAAAGCAAAGAATTTCGAATGGACTGAACAGTGTGAAGTAGCCTTCCAGCAGTTGAAGGAATATATGGGGCGAGCTCCACTTCTTTCCAAGCCCAAAGAAGAGGAAAAGCTGATCTTATACTTAGGGGTGTCTCAGCAAGCTCTAAGTGCGGCGCTGGTAAGGGAAGAAGAAAAGACGCAGCTCCCAGTCTATTATGTGAGCAAACGGTTACAAGATGCTGAAACCAGATATTCCCAGATGGAGAAATTGGCTTACTGCCTGGTGATTGCATCAAGGAAGCTGCGACCTTATTTCCAAGCTCACACCATAGAAATCCTCACCAAGTATCCATTAAAGCAAGTTTTGCAGAAAGCAGACACCTCAGGTCGTTTGTTGAAATGGGCAGTGGAGCTCGCGCAATTCGATATCCAATTCAAGCCAAGGACGGCTATCAAAGCTCAGGCTCTTGCAGATTTCATTGCAGAATTTACAGGACCCGTGGATAATGAAGCTGAGTCTTCTGAAGGACCGGCCTGGGAGCTTTTTGTTGATGGATCGTCTAGCGAGCAGAGGGCTGGAGCTGGAGTTCTACTGATCAGTCCTGAGGGCCACAAAATCCTCTGTGCTCTAAGGTTTGGCTTTCAGGCGACAAACAATGAAGCTGAGTATGAAGCCCTGCTCGCGGGTCTACGATTGGCTAAGGAGATGCGGGCTGAACACTTGAAGATTTTCAATGACTCACAGCTCGTCGTCAGCCACGTAATAGGAGAATATCAAGCCAGGGGACCAAAAATGGCCCTCTACCTCCAAAAAGTTCACGAGCTGCTAGGTGCATTTCAGAAATACGAAATGAAGCAGATCCCGCGAGCTCAGAACTCGCATGCTGATGCATTAGCTCGCCTCGCAACTACGCGAGATGCAGATTTCCTTGGGGCTATCCCAGTTGAGTTCCTACCAGCTCCAAGTACTGAAGAAAAGAGTGTGACGATGGTCATATCTGTACGGCCTGATTCCTGGATGAGCCCTATTCTTGAATACTTGCAGGACGGAAAACTGCCTAATGACAAGCTGGAAGCCCGACGACTACGAGCTAGGGCAGCCAGGTATTGCATCTATGATGATGCACTGTACAAGAAGGGGTTCACAGCACCGTTATTAAGATGCATTGATGGCCATGAGTGTGAAACAGTATTGAGGCAAATACACGAAGGCCACTGTGGGAACCATGCTGGGGGGCTGTCTCTGGCTCAGAAGGCACTTCGCCAAGGCTTCTACTGGCCCACCATGAGGCAGGACGCTCTCAACTTAGTGAAGAAATGCGACAAATGTCAAAGGTTTGCTCATATTCCGCGAGCTCCACCAGCTTACCTCCAACAGATGGTGAGCCCGTGGCCCTTTGCGATCTGGGGAATGGACCTGATCGGTCCCCTACCTATGGCACGTGGAAGATGTAAACATGCAGTAGTCGCAGTGGATTATTTCACTAAGTGGGCTGAAGCGAAAGAACTTGCTGAGATCTCCACTACAAAGATTGAGAAATTCGTGTGGAGCAACATTATTAGCAGATTCGGGGTCCCACAGCAGATCGTGACAGACAATGGAACTCAGTTTGCCAGTGACCAGTTTCTTAGGTTTTGCAACGACCTCAAAATTGTTAAAAGTTTCTCGGCAGTAGACCATCCACAAGCCAATGGCCAAGTGGAAGCTGTAAACAAGATTATCAAGCAGACCCTGAAGATGAAATTGGAAGCCAAGAAAGGAGCGTGGGTAGACGAGCTCCAAAAAGTATTGTGGTCCTATAGAACCACAGCTCGCGGCTCCACTGGCGAGACCCCATTTTCAATGGTCTACGGATCGGAAGCTATGATCCCGGCTGAGTTTGAAGTCACCTCGCAAAGAAGAGCGACCTTCAATCCAAACAACAATGATCAGCTACTTGCAGCAAACCTGGACCTGCTCGAGGAACATAGGGAAACCGCTAGGTTAAGGGTAGCTGTCTATCAGCAGAGAATAGCGAGATACTATAACAAGTATGCTCGCATTCGCAGATTCAACGTAGGAGACCTAGTCCTACGCCTCATCCTACCAAGAGCCCGCAAGCCGAGTGATGGATCCTTAGGCCCAAACTGGGAAGGACCATATGTTGTCAAAACAGCCTTGGGAAATGGAGCTTATCGACTAGTCAATGTAAACGGGGCAGAAGTCCTCCGAGCTTGGAATGCCGAGCATCTCCGCCCCTATTATCAATAAGTTTTTCATTACATGTAATATGGATTAATTGTAAATGATATCTCCATTTCTCTCCTGTTTTTGATTCAACTTTCTTCACCAGGCTGACGGGCTCCGAGCTCAATGGTTAGGAATATGAATTAAAGAGCCTAAAAAGCAAGTGACTAAGTGTCCTTGCATAGCTCGCCTAAATGAGCCTAAAAAGCAGCGAGGTGACGACCCCTGCATAGCTCGCTATGAATTAAAGAGCCTAAAAAGCAAGTGACTAAGTGTCCTTGCATAGCTCGCCTAATGAGCCTAAAAAGCAGCGAGGTGACGACCCCTGCATAGCTCGCTATGAATTAAAGAGCCTAAAAAGCAAGTGACTAAGTGTCCTTGCATAGCTCGCCTAATGAGCCTAAAAAGCAGCGAGGTGACGACCCCTGCATAGCTCGCTATGAATTAAAGAGCCTAAAAAGCAAGTAGTTAAGTACCCTTGCATAGCTCGCCAAACATTCTAAAATACCCATTACTTATACTTACAAAATTTTGTTAAGTGTTGCTTTTATTATTATCAGGTTTTGGGCTCGCAGGAAAAATGAAGAGCATGAAGTACATTGGCCTGAGTAACACTCAACACAAGAGAAGTAATGAAAGAAATTTTCATTAAAATACGAAGACTGATTACAAATTGAAAGATAAAAGATATACATGAAAAAGAAAAAACAAATTGCTAGTTCTCTGCAGGAGGGTCTGGATTAGCCGAAGGTTCCGGACCAGGGGCAGACGAGGCAGCTTTTGATTTAAAATCCTCAATGGTTTCGAGCCCTATGTCCCCGAAGATAGAGAAATCCATGTCTGGATGGGACATCCACAGTGTATAGAGGAAATCGCGACCTGTCCTTTCTTCAGCCTCATCCCTTGCATCTGCAACCCGCATTTCCAGTTCTTGGGCAGCCTGCTCTCTAAAGGCTGTTAGCTCCTCGAAGGCATTATCAGCTAGACGGTTGACGACCTCAGCCTCTTTCTTCATATCTTCAACCTGCTGTTCCGCAGCCTCAGCTCGCTGAATAGTTTCCCCCACTTGTTGCCTAAGTACCTCAGCTCGATGCTCAGCCTCCTTCGCACGGTTATCCGCAGCTGTCACTTCCTCAGCTCGTTTGGCTACAGCCTCCTTAGCACTTTTAGCTGCAGCTCCCATCTCACCAGCCCGCTTATTGGCCTCCTCGGCCTGCTTCTCGGCAGTTTCAGCTCGCGCCAGAGCAGCATCAATCTGACTATGAAGCACTTCAATTTTCTCTTCTGCAGCTGAAGCTCGCTGTTCGTCCAGTGCGGCCTGTTGCTCAGATCGCCTCAGATCCTCTTTTACCTTGAGCAGCTCATCCTTTAACATAGCATGATCATCCTCCATTTTCTTCAAGGCATCCTCGGCTGCTTGCCTTGCGGCGTTTGCCTCAGCGATCTGGGCTTCTTGACCTTCTATCTTGCCCGAGGTAAAGCGAGCTAAATCATCATTGGCTGCCTCCAGGTCGAACTCCAACTTCCTCATCTCATCCTTGGCAGCCCTTGTCTCCCTTTTTCGCTTCATCGCAGCAAGGGCACCCTGAAAATCATGAACACATTAAAATATTATCAAGGAAGAAAATCAGCAGATGAAAAAAAAAAAAAAAAAAAAAAAAAAAATTAACTTACCAGCATGCAATGACGAGCCACGAACTCATCCAGATCCTCGCCCCTAAGGCTCCTATTTTCCAAGACGTTCGTATGATTAAGCATAATTGTTGACCAGCTGTCAAGGAAAGCATTCAAGTATCTTCCTCCAGGACCCAGCTCGATATCTGATCTGGTGGGTGAAGGAGTTCTCTCACGCTCTGGGATATCGCGCGCATCATCATGAGAAGCACCACGTCGCGACACAACAGTACGCCTAGTCGCATATGTGCTGCGGGCAGTTCGGGCTGCCTCGGGGGCAACATCTGAAGGAGCATCACCTTTTCCAGGCTGCGAGCTGGAAGGCGTAGGTCGCTGAAGATTTGCAAAAACATCTGAGAGAGGCACCTCGCTGGGAGCATCAGTCGAGGGAGTAGTGGCTCCAGCAGCAGCATGCACTTCGCTGGGAACATCGGATGGAGGGGCAGTGGCTTCAATGACTGCTGGCCCTTTGGTAGATGCAGCAACTGAAGGAGCCTGGTCCTGGCCAGATGGTTTGGAGCGTTTGGAGGGTGCCACTGGAGTGGCCAAGTCTTCAGCAGGTCTTTTTGCCGAAGGAGCTGAGGAAGCTTGAAACTCAGCAGGGCGTGCAGGAGGAGATTTCATGAGCACAAGTTTCCTCCTATTTGCCGGGAGTTTCGTGGAAGAAGGAGCAGGAGCTGGAGCGCGAGCTGGGGATGACAGTGAAGCCCCTGGAGTAGATGCATGACGTGGAGAAGATGATGGGTCAGCCTGTGCAGCAGGAGCTGCAGGAGTTGAGTCTGATCCTGTCCGAGCTGGAGCAGGATCTGTAGAAGAACCTTTTTTAGACGCACCCTTTGAAGGAGTGCGAGTTGAAGACGGCTTCGCCTTCTTTGGTGTGCGAGCTGAAGAAGATCTCGCTTTAGACGAGGTGCGAGCAGGAGCGCTTCGAGATGAAGTCTTCCGAGGTGGAGAAGGCGAGCGAATGTTATCCGAGCGAATGACATCCTCTGATGATGAAGAGACCGTTGGTGGAGGTCGGGAAGTAGACGCATCTAGAACAGAAACTTCAAAAACAGAAGGAAGTCTAGGCCTGTCACTCATCTTGCCTATGTCCTCCCCAGCTCGCAGAAAATGTGATTCCGTAGAAGGGGCAAGCTTGTAAGCCCTAAGGATAACATCATCAAATCTGCTGCTGATGCCCGCGTCGTTCGATTTCGCGAGCTTGTTAAGAGCTCGTTCCTCCCCGCTGCTGAGAGAAAACTCGTCCATTTTCAGCTCTGCACAGTAAATGATTAAAGAATGATAAGTGATGAAGATGCAAAACAAAATCAGCTCGTGGGAGTTTTCTTATGAATACCTGGTTTCAGAACGAAACTGAAGTTTCGGAGGTCTGCAAGAGATGGGCACGAGATGTAAAACCAGCTCGTCTTGTATGGCCCGACGTTGGATTTACCTTTCGCTTCTCCCTTGGGCAAAAGGTCTTTGTATTGTGACTGACGAGCTGTCAGATAGTAAATCCCATCTGGTTTCTCTCCTTCTCCCGCGCTCAGAGCCTTGAAGGAGTAGAACTCCTGGATAATTCTTGGTGTAGGGGCATGAAGGCCGATCCTGTAGAAAGCTATGGCCAGCGAAATCAACTGTGTGTAAGAATTCGGAGTCAGTTGAAATGGTGCGAGCTTGACTTTGTTGAGAAATTCGATTAAGTACGGCGGAACGGGGAACCGCAACCCCTGCTCGAGATGCTGGGTGCTGACAGCGATATATCCCCTGGGTGGATAACAAGCATGATTGTCCGAATCAGGAAGTAAAATGCGGCAACCAAAAGGGATGTGGAATTGCTTGACAAGTCCTTCCACCTCAGGACGCTTCAATGATGAGGGATGACGGGCGAATGCTGCACGGGCTTCTCTGCCCTGAATGGCATGAACTCGGGCTTTATCGCGCTCACGAGCTTCGTTGCTTGGGATCATCCCCTTGCGAATCCCACTTGAAGACATCTAAAAAATAAATAAAAAATAAAATATATAAAAATATATGTATCATTGCAGGAGCAACAATGGTGAATGGAGCATGATGAGCCCAGAATAGAAAGTTTGAAGAAGAAGAAGTCTCACCTTGAATTGTTGATAAGTAGAAGAACGACGAAGGAGGCTGAGAATCTCGTAAAAGGCAGTGGGTCCTGGATGATGGAAAGCTTGAACACTTGTTTGCTTCGAGTGAAAATGACAGATGAAAGGAGAAAATGAAAAGGGTCCATCGGTTTATATAGGCAAGCAAGCATGAGTCCCAACCGTCAGATCTTTGGGAAATGTAACCGTCATAGATCTGACGGTGCCGCGTGAAACGTGGCTTTGGAAATCATGCAGCCGTCAGTTGAAGGACGTGCGCATTAAATGTGTGAGTAAAGGACGTGCAGACGTCGTTTCAGTTACCACCTGCATGACCGCCACGTGTCACAACTGAAAAGGTGGAATTTGAAAGTGCACAGAGGGGGTTATAGAAAGTAAGCGTGCCAAGGAAGCCAACTTTTACCAGCAAAAGCAAGCTCCCAGCTCGCCCAAGCGAACTGAGAGCTGGGGGGCTAATGTTATGTGTATTTTTCGGACTCAATAATTGGGCTGGTAAAAGTCCAATTTATGCCCATTTAAGACCCAATGAGAAGGCCCAATGAGGTCAACATAGTCAAAGCCCATCAGACGAGGCCTAGTATTGACTCAAAGACCATCAAGACTTCCAGCTGGCATCAACAGACTCATAAATACAGGCAAGTCGCAGCTCGACGCCTGCGCAGCTCGTTTCTCAGCGAGCTCGAGATGAGGACCACTATGACACGTCAGCTTGCTCAGATACGTGATAAGTATCATATCTTCCAGAACAGGCAGTTACCAAGTTCAATAGTGATTCTCTCTCTCCGAATATGGTAGTTGCCCAATCAAACCATGATTTCCTCATCAGATATGGAGATTAATTCAAATTCAAATTCAAGTCATCATTACTTCAAGATAATTATAGCAATTTCCTGATATCACCTAAATATATTAGGAAGCATGATTAATTTATAATTCTTTTCCTTATTTTTCCCAATTGTTTAGGGAATGTAATTAATTCAGGATTCTCTTCCTGATTTGCTACAACCAGAATTGTAACTCTTCTTTCCCTATAAATAGGGATTGAAACCATTGTAACAATAGAAGACAATATTCAATAATATACTGTCACTCTGCAGAGATTAAGAGTTGGACAGTCGTGGACGTAGGCCTTTTTATTGCCGAACCACGTAAAATTTGGTGTTCTTCGTTTGATCATCTGTTTTCTGTCTTTGTCTTTTCTAGATTTTTGTGCTTTCTCACATTGATTGCAGGTATTGGGCATTGATTTCTCGTCGACTGAATTCCAACGTCGACAATGACTAATCGAGTTACAAGTTAGTTATTCGAACTTCCATTCCTCCGATTGACTAAGTCGACTGAAGTAGTGAAGGACAAACTGTAATGGTTAAAAATTTTCAAGCCTAAAGCTTATTAAGATAGACTAGCCCAATATGACGATTGAGTCAGACTAATGGCCCAATGCATGTTACAAGCAGATAGCCTAGAAACTTGATTGATCCAACTCAGATAAGGTTTAATTTTTTAAGTGATGATTGATTATTTTTAATGCATGACGTTTAAATAAATTATAATGGAAGAGGTATTAAGCTTTGTAATCGACATGTCATAAATCATGACATTAAACCATATAACCGACATGTCATAAATTATACCATTAAATTTTGTAACAGATATGTCATAAACCATACTATTAAACTCTATAACCGACATGTCATTAACCATGTCATTAAGCTCTGTAACTACCAAGTTATTAACTATGACATTTACTCTACAATAAATTCCTATGACATCTCATCCACCTGTAAATAAAGGTTTCACTAAGAGGAAAAGACATCCCACCTCTCTTGCTCATCTCTTGCAAGCCACTTGAGATTTCTTCTTCTTTTCCCTTGTGTTCTCATTTTTCTACTCCAGATTTAGTATTCCTCTATGATAGATTCAGTATAATGGTGTGAAAGTACATGTTTAGGAAAGGTCTAGCTAAGGAAAGACTTAGTATTTAACGGGTCTGTCATGATCGACCTTTCTTTCTTGGGAATTTACCTCGTGTACTATTCATAATCCATTTGCATTGTTTTATCATATGGGGTTTTAGCCACTGACACTCAATATATCAGTATTTTTACTCCATTCAGTCTTCAATTCAAGATGGTCAAAACTCCATTAGTCTTCTGTCATTCTCTTTCTCTGGCACACTCCCCTTAGTTTAACGACGTTTTACAATTACTACATCCATTTTTATTATAATCAATTTACTGACTTGAGCATCGAAGTGTTTTCAGCTGGCAATCCATTGGTGTTAAGATCACCCGCATTCTCTTTATTTGATTTGTGCAAGACACAAGTTACTAGGTTCCAAGAAAGTTAACTAATAAGACCTGATCAAATAGAATAATCATCTCTTCTAGTTTATGCTTGGATTTGACCAGCCCAAAGAGAAATATAAGAGTAATCGAGTTCACAAATGTTGGATCCTACATGCAAGCCACTTGAGGTTTCTTCTTCTTCTCTCTTGTGTTTTCTTTTTTTTTACACTCTAGATTTAGAGTTCTTTTGTGATAGATTCAGTATAGTGGTGTGGAAGTGTATGTCTAGGAAAGGTTCGACTTAGTACTTAACTGTGTCCATTGTGACCGACCTCTCTTTCTTGGGAACTTACCTAGTATACTATTCACAATCCACTTACATTATTCTATTATATGGGGTTTTCTCCACTGACATTTAGTATCTCAGTATTCTTAGTCCATCCAAATGAATTTACTTTTTTATAATGTAATACATGTAAAATATAATTTAACAATTATACTTTGTCTACAATACATATTATTTAACATAAATATTACAATACATAACAATATGTTAGGCATCAAATATAACATATATAGATAAAGAAATCGGATTAATAAATTTCACATATATCCATAAACTAAAATTAAGATGACATGAAAAAAATAATAATTATATAGTTCTACACTATATTCGTCATCTACAAAACCTTGAATTATTCAAAAGTGGAAGCATTATAGGCATCATCAATAATTCCAATTTATAATTTAGAGAGAATACATAATATATACAATTAATGGAAAATCATAATCCTTAACCTAACTCTGATACCACATGTTAGCTTTTAGTAATGGACATAAGACATTAGGTTCTTAGAATTTTTATGATTTTCACAATAATAAAAATGTAATTTAATTATATATCTGAATCCATATGCAAACTTAGATTGATGATGACGAAGAAATGAAAACTGTGTCTCTTGATCTCTTTCTTTCAGTAAACATACACTTGATTGATGATAAATTAATAATGTGTTACCACTATTTATAGGATAGAGAGAGGACCGGTTTCAAAAGATTTCATTTAGTTAATTAATTTAGATCCATTAATGTACATAACTCTTTATTGAATTAAAACTATTCATTTTTCTGAAACGAATGACTATTTGAATTCCTTAACTTAATTTGATTTTAATGACTTCATTCATTAATTAATTTATTAAACCTTTATGAATATTAATCATATGTAGCCACATCCAACATCCAATTGATGAATGCACTAATAATATATATTCTCATTGAAGTCTAAGTAACATAACCACCTAAACACTCCCTAAGGATCCACCACAGAAAATGATTTTAAGCTATTATCATTTCGTTCAAATATAACTTATCGTTGTTATAAATATTATATTTAAGTGGATGTCCATTTGTCTTCTAAACTTCAATCTCTTTATTTTCACTCATTATAATTGTAACCTATGACCTTTAAAGTTCTATTGACCTTTGAAGTTCTACTCTTGTAAGCCTACAAATAGAGGTATTCTATGTTGCATGAATGAGATTGGATAAAAGAAAAATACTTATTCTCACAATTCTGAAGTTTCATCTCTTCTTCTTGTTCTTAATCTTTTTAATTTTATAACACGTTATCAGTACGAAACTCTACCAATTTTGCTTATTCTAGCATATAAATTCAAGGTAAGTTTTCTACCTTTCCTTTAAACTTCTTGCGTGTTTTGTTCATAGTTTATCAATTATTATTTTCCTCTTATCATATTGTGTATATTATAAATTATGATCATTGTGAATAAATACTATTTTTATTTTATTCAAACGTTACATATTTGTACATGTTACAACCCTACTTTATAGCTACACTATAGAACAAAAAAATGAAATAAATCTCCTAATTATGGTTATATAAATTGTCTCCTAATCATAAGCACACAATCTGTCATTGATGAAAAATTTCCTATACTAACTTCCTTAATCATAGGACTTTCTACACTCCCCCTCAAGTTGGATCATAAATGTTAATCAAATCCAACTTGCAAATGAAGTCATCAAATAGCTGCCAAGGAAGCCCTTTAGTGAAGCTATCGGCAATCTATTCCTTGGTAGGGATGTATACCATGCAAACAGTTCCATTTTCAACCTTTTCCTTAATGAAATGTCTGTCTACTTCCATGTGTTTAGTTCGATCATGCTAAACAGGATTGAGAGAAATGTTGATGGCAGCCTTATTGTCACAATAAAGTTTAATTGGATAACTTACTGTGATAAATAATTCTTTTAAAAGTTTCTTTAACCATAATCCTTCACATATTCCTTGAGCAACTGCTCTAAATTCTACTTCAGCACTGCTCCGAGCAACTACATTCTGCTTTTTACTTCTCCATGTTACTAAGTTCCCCCATACTAAGGTGCAATACCCGATAGTTGATCTCCTAACTTCCACTGATCCTGCCCAATCAGCATCTGTGAACATTGTAACTTCTTTTCTGTCACCTTTCTTGAAAGACAATCCTCTGCCAGGTGTCCCCTTCAGATATATGAGAATCTTATAAACTGCTTTAAGATGTTCTTTTTTAGGTGAATGCATGTGTTGGCTCACAACACTCACTGCAAATGCAATGTCGGGTCTTGTATGTGAGAGATAAATTAGCTTACCAACCAGCTTCTGATATCTATCAGTTTCCATTGATTTCCCAATTGCATCAATTTTCTTTTTTGCTTCAATTAGAGTGTCACTTGGCTTACATCCAAGCATTCCTATTTCACAAAGCAAGTCAAGGATGTATTTTCGTTGAGAAACATAAATACCTTTCTTTGACCTGGCAACTTCCATTTCCAAGAAATGCCTCATCTGGCCTAAATCCTTTACTTCAAATTCAGTAGCTAGGATTCTTTTCAGCCTATCCATCTCAGCTATGTCATCTCCTGTCAGGATTATGTCATCTACATACACAATTAGGATTGACTTCAATCTTTTTTCAGATTGTTTGATGAACATTATATGATCTGACTGCCCTTGACTGTATCCTTGACCTTTTATCACCTTTGCAAACCTGTCGAACCATGCTCTTGGTGATTATTTAAGGCCGTACAAGGATTTTCTAAGCCTACATACCAGGTTTTCTTCTCCCTTTTTGCTGAACCCAGGTGGTAATGTCATAAATACCTCTTCTTCCAAATCACAATTCAGAAAAGCATTCTTGATGTTTAGTTATTGGAGAGGCCAGTCTAGATTTGCTGCCAAAGACAATAGAACCTGAATTATATTCATCTTCGCCACCGGTGCAAATGTTTCTGTGTAGTCAATGCCATAGGTTTGGGTAAACCCTTTTGTAACCAAGCGGGTTTATATCGCTCTATTGTTCCATCAGCTTTATATTTTAGAGTAAAAACCCATTCGTATCCTATGGGTTTCTTTCCTTTTGGTAACTCCATTACCTCCTAAGTACCATTTCTTTCCAAGGCTGTCGTTTCATCCATGATTGCATTTCTTCATTTAGGAATCTATAATGCCTTATAAATATTTTTTGGGATCTCTGTGCTGTCAAGGTTAGAAGTGAAAACACAAAATTTTGTGGATAGAGAATTATAAGACATAAATTTTGAGATAGGATGTAGAGTACATGATCGAGGTTCTTTTCTAAGGGCAATGGGCATATCAAGATCAGAAGGCTCATTTGTATCCAGAACTATCACTGGTTCAGACTTTTCGGGTGCCTCGGATGTGACATCTTCCTTTTCCTTTGATTTTGGCCTTCTTGAGTAAACAATTATCTCCTTGTCATTTTGTTTTCTTTCATCTCCTCCTATTTTCAAGTTTTCATCTGTACATGGCATATTAGACTTGGAGGGCGATTCAGTGTTTGGGATTGGAATTGACTCATGGAGTGGTTTAGTGTTTAGAATTGACCTAGGGAGAGAGAAATCAAGATTAAGGGAACGATCAAAAAATTGATCTTCACTCAATGTCTCCCCCTAAAGAGTAGGTTTTTGAAAGTAAGGTGTGTTTTCAAAGAAGGTAACATCAAGACTAATAAATACCTTTTTATTTATAGGATCATAGCATTTGTAGCCTTTTTGAGTAGGTGAATAACCGAGAAAAACACATTTAACCGCCCTAGCATCTAATTTGCTGTGATGATGAGAATGAACATGGACAAATGCAGTATAGCCAAACACTTTTAAAGGTACACCAGAACTAAGACGATAGTTTGGAATTTTTTTTTTTGAATCTCTGGATAGGTGTTTCAAATGAAAGTACACGACTAGGTAATCTATTTATAAGATAAGCAGATGTTAAGATGACATCACCCCAAAATTGTTCAGGCATATGTGTGGAAAACATTAAGACACGAGCAACTTTAAGGAGATGTTGATTTTTTCGCTCAGCAACTCTATTTTGTTGAGGAGTGTCGATACATGAGCTTTGATGGATTATCCCATGTTTTGTAAAGAAATGACCCAAAAAGGTATTGAAATATTCGATCCCATTATCAGTTTAAAGAATTTGTATTGAAGTTTGAAATTGTGTTTAGATCATGGAATGAAAATTGATAAACACAAAATGAACACCTGCTTTTGTTTTTAATAAATATACCCAGCAAACTCGTGTATGATCATCAATAAATGTGACAAACCATTTTGTATGAGTGTGATTAGGAATACGAGATGAACCCCATAGATCACTGTGGATTAATGAGAATGGTTTTGATGGTTTATATACAGATTTTGGAAAAGAAGTACGATGATGTTTTGCTAGTTCATATATCTCACATTGGAAATCAAAATACTCTTTATTCATGAACAAAGCAGGAAACATTCTTTGCAAATATTGGAAATTGGGATGACCCAGTCTAAAATGCCATAACAAAATATCACTATCCTTAGAGGAAGATACAAAATTACAAACTACAATTTGACATTGTTCACTCACATTAGCTTCCTTAAAGTAGTAGAGTCCATCACACTCCTTAGCACTGTCAATTGTCATCCCCGATGATAGGTCCTGAAAAATACATAATAATGGGAAAAATTTAGCAGAGCAATTGGAGTGTTTCGTTAACTTACTGATTGATAACAAATTGCATGATAAATTTGGAACATGAAGAACAGACTCTAAAATGATAGAATTAGAGAGTCGAATACTCCATTTTCCTGCAACTGATGAAAGTGAGCCATCTGCAATTTTAACTTTAAGATTTCCAGCACAAGATGAGTATGATGAAAAAAGATTACATGAACCAATCATATGATCGAAGGCACCAGAATCAATAATTCAGGGAGTCTTAGATTGAAATTTGGTATTTAAGGCTTACAAAGAATTACCTCGATGTGCTAATGACCCAATTAGAGTATTTGAATTAGATTGACCAGCGGTTTGGAAACTGGAGAACATCCTATAAAGTTGTTCTATTTGTTCGGGATTAAATCCCCCACTTAAGGTTGGGGCGGATTCTGTTTGAGTCTCAATCCCAGCTTGATATCCACGGTTTCGATTGCTTTGTCTGGGCTTCCAATCAGCTGATTTACCAAACAACTCCCAATATTTTTCTTTGATGTGGCCTGGTTTCTTTCAATGTTCACACCAAGGCCTGTTTTTAATCTTATTTGGGCTTGACCCACTTGATGGGCCTTTAATTATAAGGGCTGATCCTTCACTAAAGTCATTAGATATAGTCTTCTGCACTATTGACCCATTCTGCACTGTCGCCGAGCCGAGCATCACCTTCCTCCTATTCTCTTCCCTCCTCACTTCGGAAAAGGTTTCACGAGTTGATGGTAGAGGTTGGCGGCCTAAGATCCTCCCGCGAACATCATTTAGTTCTTGGTTGAGACCGACCAAGAATTCGAAGACTCGTTCTTCCTCGAGTCGCTTCCGGTAACGAGCACTGTCATCAATGCACTTCCATTCGTTAGTGTAACTCAGATCGAGTTCTTGCCAAATTGCTGACATCTACAGGTAATACTCAGTGACATCTCTCTCTCCTTACTTCATCTGCCACAATCGGGTCTTGAGTTCAAAGATCTGTGATGAGTTTTCCATGTCCGAATAGGTTTTGTGAATAGCCTCTCAGACGTCCATCGCAATCAGCAAGAAGAGATAAGTTTTGCGGATTGAAAATTGCATGGAATTCACAAGCCAAGCCATTACCAACGAATTTTCTGACTTCCATTTTTGTAGAGCAGCAGTGTCGATTGAGGCTGGTTTGGGTGTCTCGCCGGTAAGGTACCCAAGTTTTCCTTTGCCATTGATTACTAGATTAATCGATTGGGCCTATTCACGGTAGTTTTTTCCATTGAGTTTGGCCACTGTGAGTTGAATAGATAGAGTATCGGTTCTATTCGCACCATTGGTTGAGATGTTGATTCATTCTCTAATATGGAGGACCCTGTACTATGATCACCGGAATCTACCATTGATAGTTAGGACTCAGACAATCCCTAGCTCTGATACCATATGAATAACTATTGTTTTTATTTTATTCAAAGGTTACATATTTGTACATGTTACAACCCTACTTTATAGCTACACTATAGAATAAAAAAAGGAAATAAATCTCCTAATTATGGTCATACAAATTGTCTCTTAATCATAGGCACACAATCTGTTACTGATAAAAAATTTCCTATACTAACTTCCTTAATCATAGGACTTTCTACAATAATACATGGTTGATTTGTTTTTCTATTATTTTTATTTCATAATCACACCATCAAATATATGAAGTTAATGCGATTATTATTTAGATTTTGTTGTCCCATTAACTTACAGTAAATGATTCCTTTATCCTTTGGCAAAGTTTGAAAGAAAGATATGATTATCAGAAAACTATAATTTTTTCAAAAGCACATTTTGATTTGATACACTTACGATTACAAGACTTTAAATCAGTAAGTGAATATAATTCTGCAATATTTAAAATCAATTCTCAATTAAAATTTTGTGGAGAAAATATCACTAAAGAAGATATGCTAGAAAAAAAACATTCTCCACTTTTCATGCCTCTAATGTGCTCCTGCAACAGCAATATCGAGAAAAAGGTTTTAAAAAAATATATTCATAATTGATTTCTTGCTTTTTTATGGTTGAACAAAATAATGAACTTTTAATGAAAAGTCATGAGTCACGCCCCACTGGTTCAAGTCCATTCCCTAAAGTGAATGCAACAATGTATAATAGTCAAGAACGTGGTCGTGAGCACGGAAGAGGACGTGGTCGAGGTCGAAATAATTTTCGACATCATGGTGGTCATTATAATAATTCTTCAAATTTTAAGAAATTCACACCTAGTGAAGGAAAACATGAAACGGAAAAACTTCACAAGATAAGATCATCGAAAAATACTAAAAGTGTATGTTATAGGTGTGGAATGAAAGGACATTGGTCACTTACTTATCATACAACTAAACATTTGGTAGAGCTCTATCAAACCTCCTTGAAGGAGAAAAGAAAAACATTGAAGCAAAGTTTACATTTCAAGATGATTTTGGTGATGATCATCTTAACTCTTTGGGGACAACACACTTGGATGTTGACTTTTTAATGGAAATATTGATGAATTTGCTAATGGCAAAATCAACTTTTCAATTAATGATAAGAATGTCAATTTCTAAAAATTATATTCATATTGCATTAGAGTCAATGTGTTTTACTAGTATTAGTATGTTTATTTTAGTATTGATGTATTTCTTTTTGTAATTTGCTTTCTTATTTTTGAAATTTATTATGTATTTCTTTTACTTAAATGAAGAAACATGAATATTTCTCATCCTTTTGTTGGTCTTAATATCAATGATGAAGATATATGCTTAGTGGACAATGCCACAACACATACCATATTAAAAAATAAGAAATATTTTTCTAATTTAAAATTAATGGAAGTCACTATTACTATAATATCAGACAATGTAAAACTCATTAAAGGCTTCAAATGAGCAAATATTTTATTGCCTAAAAGAACTAAACTCATTATTGATGATGCCTTATTATCTATTAAATCAAAAAGAAATTTATTTAGTTTCAAAGATATCTGACAAAATGGATACTATGTTGAGACTATAAATGAGAATAATATAGAATATCTATATATTACAACAGTTATCTTTAGTGAAAAATGTGTATTAGAAAGGCTACTTGCCTTTTCTTTTGGATTGTATTATACAAGCATAAGTACAATTGAAGTATATGCTATAATGAACCAAAATTTCATTAATAAATAAAATTTTATTGTTTGGCATGATTAGTTAGGTCATCCCGGATCAATAATAATGTGAAAAATTATTGAGAATTCATATAGACATACATTAAAAGATTAAAAGATTCTTTTACCTAATGAATTCTTATATGCTGCTTGTTCTCAAGAAAAGTTGATTATTAGATCTTCACCATCTAAAGTTGGGAAGGAATCACTTGCATTTCTAGAGCGTATCCAAGGGAATATGTGTGTATTTATTCATCCACCATGTGAACCATTTAAATACTTTATAGTATTAATAGATGTATCTACTAGATGATCCCATGTTTGTTTATTATCCACTCATAATGTGGTATTTGCAAGATTACTTGCTCAAATAATAAGGTTATGAACTCAATTTCCAGATTACACAGTCAAGACAATTTGTCTTGATAATGTATGTGAATTTACATCTCAAGCTTTTAATGATTACTACATGTCAGTTGGAATAACCGTTGAACATCCAGTTGCTTATGTACATACACAAAATGGTTTAGCAGAATCTTTTATTAAACGCCTATAATTAATTGCTAGACCATTAATCATGAGAACAAAACTCTCAATTTCTATTTGAGGACATACAATTTTGCATGCAGCAGTACTTATACGCATAAAACCAATATCATAACATAAATTCTCCCTATTTCAATTGGTTTTTGGGCAGAAACCAAATATTTTCCATCTAAGAATATTCGTTGCGCAATATATGTTCCAATTGCACCACCATAACGCACTAAGATGGGTTCTCAAAAGAGGTTAGATATATATGTGGGATATGAATCTCCCTCAATTATTAAATATCTTGAACCAATGACAAGTGATGTTTTTACAGAGTGATTTGTTTACTGTTATTTTGATGAAACAAATTTCTCAATATTAGGGGGAGATAAGAAACAGTTGGAAAATGAGATTACATCGAATGCATCATCATTATCTCATTTTGATCCTCGTACAAATCAATGTGAATTAGAAGTTCAAAAGATAGTTTATCTTCAAAATATTGCAAATCAATTACCAGATGCATTTACTGACTTAAGAAAAGTCACTAAATTGCATATACTAGCTGAAAATGCTCCAATAAGAGTTGATGTCCCTGAAGAATAATCTATAATTAATGAATCTAAGACACGTTTGAAACATGGAAGGCTAATCGATTCCAAAGATAAAAATCCTAGAAAAAAAAAAAAAAAGACAGTAAACGGTCAAGATAACAAAATGAAGGAGACTAGTACTTTTAATGAGACTCGAGACATAATGAATGACAAAGCCCTAGAAGAGGCTCAAGTACCTGAAAATAATGAAAATGATGAGATCTCAATAAATTATGCCTCTACTGGAAAAAGATCAAAATGAAAAGAACAAGTTATCGATAACATTTTTGCATATGCTATGGCGCTTGATGTTATAAAAGAAAGCAAGGATATTGAACCAAATTCTTTCGAGCATTGTTGATGAAGAAATGATTGGCCAAAATGGAAAAAAGCAATTCAAATAGAATTAAATTCACTCGTAAAACATGAAGTTTTTGGACCTGTAGTCCAAACAATAGAAGGTGTAGTTCCGGTTGGATACAAATGGGTATTTGTGCAAAAACAAAATGAAAAAAATGAAGTTGTAAGATATAAAACTCGACTTGTTGCACAAGGGTTTTCACAAAGACCTGGTATTGATTATGAAGAAACATATTCTCCTATAGTAGATGCAATTATATTTTGATATCTAATTAGTTTTGTAGTTCATGAAAAACTTGATATGAGTCTAATGGATGTGGTTGCAGCTTATTTATATAGATCACTTGATAGTGATTTTATATGAAAATCCCTGAAGGATTTAAAATGCCTAAAGCATATAATTCAAGTCTTATAAAATGTATTCAATTAAATTGCAAAGATCGTTGTATGGGTTAAAGCAATCCGAACATATGTAGTATAATCGTTTAAGTGAATATCTGTTGAAAGAAGGATATAGGAATGATCCTATTTGTCCATGTGTCTTTATAAAGAAATTAGGATCCAAGTTCGTTATTATTGTAGTATATATTGATGACTTAAATATTATTGGAACTTTGAGTAAACTTCCTAAAACAGTGGAATACCTAAAGAAATAATTTGAAATGAAAGACCTCGGAAAAACAAAGTTTTGTCTTGGCTTGCAAATTGAGCATTTGACAGATAGAATTTTTGTTCATCAATCAACATATACAGAAAAGATCCTTAAAAGATTTTATATGGACAAAGCACGTCCATTGAGTACCTCAATGGTTGTTAGGTCACTTGATGTGAAAAAAGATCCATTCGGACCTCAAGAAGATAACGAAAAACTCCTTGGTCCTGAAGTACCGTATCTTAGTTCTATAGGTGCACTGTATCTTGTTAATAATACTCATCTTGATATAGTGCTTTTTGTGAATTTATTGGCAAGATATAGTTCTTCTCCAACCCAAAGACATTGGAATGGAGTTAAACAAATATTTTGTTATCTATGAGGAACAAATGATTTGGGTTTGTTTTACTCAAAGGATTCTAAATCATCACTAGTTGGTTATGCAGATGTAGGTTATTTATCTAATCCACATAAAGCTCGATCCCAAACAGGTTATGTATTTACATATGGTGATACTGTAATATCATAGCGTTTTGCGAAGCAGACTATATCCGACACCTCTTCAAATCATGCTCAAATTATTGCAATTCATGAAGCTAGTCGAGAATGCGTGTGGCTGAGGTCAATGACTCAACATATTCAAAATGCATGTGGATTATCTCTTACCAAAGAAATGTCAACCATATTATATGAAGATAATGTTGCATGTATTGCTCAACTAAAAGAGGATTATATTAGAGACAAAACAAAATATATATCACCAAAGTTAATTTTTTACACATGACCTCCAAAAAAATTGTGATATAGATGTTCAACAAATTCGACCAAGGGATAATTTGGCAGATTTGTTCACAAAAGCATTACCAACAGCAACATTTGAGAAGTTGTGTGCATAGTATTATAATGAGGCGTTATAGAGACCTCAAATGACATTATTTTGAGGAAGAGAAATATGCATTGTACTCTTTTCCTTGACCAAGGTTTTTCCCACTGGGTTTTTCTTGGTAAGGTTTTTAACAAGATAGTTTATATTACATATTATACACTAATATAATGTACTCTTTTTCCTCAACTAGGATTTTTTTTTCCCATAAGGTTTTATCCTAGTAAGGTTTTAATGAGACATATATTTGTGTAATGGACATCCAAGGGAGAGTGTTATAAATATTATATTTAAATGGATGTCTATTTGTCTTCTAAACTCCTATCCCTTTATTTTCACTCATTATGATTGTAACCTATTACCTTTAAAATTCTATTGATCTTTGGAGTTCTATTTTTATAAACCTATAAATAGAGGCATTGTATGTTGCATGAATGAGATTAAATGAAAGAAAAATACTTACTCTCACAATTCTTAAGTTTCATCTCTTCTTCTTATTCTTATTCTTTTTAATTTTATGACAATCGTGAGAATAATTCTAAATTCTAGTCTGTAGTTATTGTAACTTAGAAGTAGTAACATGTTACATAATTTAATCAGTGTTGTGGCTCACATGATATACGGGCTGCTGCTTGTCACCCATAAGAAATAACTTACATGTTAAAATTAATATCCACAAGAAACCAAATGAAATAAGACATCACAAAGTGTGTCATCACTTAACCCCCGTCAGACTATATTCTTGTTGAAGACTAAGTAACATAACCACCTAAACACTCCCTAAGGATCCACCACAGAAAATGATTTCAATCTGACCTATCGTGAGAATAATTCAAAATTTTAGTCTGTAATTATTTTAACTTGTAAGTAGAAAAATATTACATAGTTTAATCAATGCCACGGCTCATATGATAAATGGGATACTACTTTTTTTGTTTTTTAGTACAATAATTGCATTTGGGATAAATCCAGAGGACATCCGGGATCTCGAATCGAGATATGACACTGGATGTACGGTCCGGGGGACGACTCCCAATTGAGAATGATCCACTCACACAGAGGTGGGGGAGAGACCCACATTGGGGTGGGGGAGCAACCCACACAAATGGTGGGAGATTAAATATCAAATAGTATTATTATTAGTATGATTATTAATTATAGTATTATAATATTATATTAATATTAGAAATATATACTTCGACGGTGTCGACCCATGCCCTTTGCAAAGGAGGCATGGGTTGGTTGCTGGCGCTACCAACGGCGCCAGCAACCAAATGACATAAATGGGATACTATTTATCACCCAGAATAAGTAATTTATGTATTAAAATTAATATCCACCAGAAATAAAATGAAAGAGACTTCAGTGAGTTGTCATAATCTCATCCTCTATTCAATCTCTGTTCTGGTTGAAGCTTAAGTAGAATGTACGAATGATGCGTTTACTTCACTTGAAGGAATCAGAATGATCTGGAATCGAAATGAAGTATCGGAATCAGAATAAGTTGTTTACTTCAACTGCAGGAATTGGAATCGGAATCAGCAGTATTTCCATTGAATTGTTTACTTTACTTTGGAATCGGAATGAATTAATTATAAGTTACAAAAATGTCCTTAATTAAAATTATCGATTAATTATAATAGTGTGCAGTTTTTTATTATAATATACAGTTTTTTTTTTATTATCAAATAAAAAATTGCATACTATAGTAAAAAATTTACATATTATTTTAATAGTATATTAACCTAGATTACAATCTTTTATTATAATATGCAGTTTTTTTTTTTTAATATCAAATAAAAAATTACATATTATAATAAAAAAACATGAATATTAATTTTTATAGTCCACTATGATAATTAAGTGGTGAAAAACTAATGGTATGCAATTTTTTATTATAATATCCATTTTTTTTTAATATCAAATAAAATAGCTTCTTTTTTTTTAAGAAGGGTATAGAAGACTTTTCATTTCTACAAAGGGAATGAGAATGGGATTCCCAAGTGGGTTGGGGGGAATGAGATTCCCATTCCACAATCCCAAATTGATATGGGACCCACACTTTCATTCCCATTACGGAATGAATTTTAAGCAAATAAACGCTATCAATCAATCACATTCATCATTCTCATTCCCTAATCCATGAAGTAAACATACCAGAAGTCTCGGTAACATAACCATCTAATCACTCCCTGATTTTTTCTAGATAACTAATAATATTTCAACAACTCATCATGCCTCCTAAAAGAAAAAAAATAAACACTCATCATGCACGTACAGTCCTCATATCAGTTTCATCATCAACTACATTACCTTCAGTTTACCGAGAAAAACAGGAGTTTCTTCTTTTTGTTTGTTCATCAATAACTAGTTTCCATGGAGAGAGAGGTCCAAGACCATCAAGCTTTTCCTTCAATTATGATCAAGTATTTGTATGTTGGCCAATTTCTAGCAAGATGGGGTGCCAGGTTACATATGTTTCTCTTACATGTTATTGACTTTATAGCTTTTTAGCACACTTGAAAGTGTAGAATTTATTCAATTAGAAACCTAGATGGATTCTTGTTATTTTCTTTTATTTTGTTAAAGGGGCAAATAAAAGTTTGAATTGTCGATTATGATTTTTATCAAGTGAGTACGATACTAGTCGAAACATATATATATTACTCCTTGAAATTTGATTCTAATTTTGCATAAGCTGATTGATCCTGTACCACTATAGAACTATTTGCAGACCATTTTATTATGTGTTTTTGTTGCTAGTTTTTTATGATTTGGAATGTATTGGTTTCCTTGTGACGTATCTTTTGCTTAATTTTGTAGAATGTGGGAATTCTCTGTTGGTTTGTACATGATCAGTGTTTGGCCGGACTCTTTACTGTTGGCTGCTGTTTATGGTGCTATGGAATCCACCTCCACTGCCTTGTTGGGCCCCATAATTGGACAGCGGGTGGATAGGTTGACGTATGTTAAGGTTTGTTCAATATCCGCTATATATGTATATGCTATGTATATGTGTGCAGATAAATTGGTGGACTGTTAATTAGGCCAACATTTTTAGGTGTCTAAGTTCAATATTGAATATAAGATTAGATTAGCATTGTTCTTACTACTAAGTCTTAAAATTTGACTAGTTGGGCAGGTTGTATTGTATGTTGATCTATTGATTAGTTGTTTTTGTATGTTGAATTTCTATGGGCAGATTCTTCGAATTTGGTTGGTGTCCCAGAATCTGTCTTTTATCATTGCTGGAGTTTCAGTGGTTGCATTACTAGTCTTTTCAACTTTAAAGTCCACAAATGTCACAGCATTTATTCTACTGGTGGCATTAACCGACATCTCCGGAGCTGTTGGTGTGATTTCCACTCTTGCTGGTACCATTCTAGTCGAAAGAGAATGGTATTTACAACACTTAATTAGGCCTAGTAATTTTTCTGGTGGTTTTGCTCTTTGTTCTGTTGTCTTACAAAATAACATATTTTCAGAACTGTAATGTGGGTCATGTTCAAAGCACAGGGTGGTGGTGATATCAGAAGGCCATCCTCCTGAACTATTGACAAAGATGAATTCGATTATCAGACGGATTGATCTAACATGCAAGTTACTAGCTCCTGTTATTACTGGCTTCATTATCAGCTTTGTATCGCTGAAAGCATCTGCAATGACTTTAGCTCTGTGGACCACCGTTACTGTTTGGGTGGAATATTGGTTATTTATGTCTGTTTACAAAGGAATTCCAGCTCTAGGTGAAAGCAGCCAAAGGAGAATTACAAGAAATCTGCCAACTAGTGATCCAGAAGAGAGCATGTCTATAAGAGACAATGCATCAACTACAAATACCAGTTGGAGAAAGAACATGATTAATTGGGTATCAAATGCCCCTTGTGTTGGCGCATGGAGGGTCTATTCACAACAAGACGTTATGCTCCCTGGAGTTGCCTTGGCTTTGCTGTTTTTCACAGTCCTAAGGTGAAAATCTAGCAACAACTTGCCCTATGACTGGGGTGAATGAACATATAGAAATTATGTTTTTTGAGGATGTGCTTCAAAGCATATTCGAGGAATATTGGACTTCAAATTATCTGTTACTGCATTGGTTTCCTTCCACATGTGGTTTGGCTTTTTCACTTGCCTTTTTCAAAGGGAAGAAAAAGTCTTAAAGTGTGAAACATGGCAATGAAAATGTTGTTCTAGACAATCTTTTTGAGTTTACCTACTATTGGTGCGTCTTTTAAATTGGAAACTGCCTGCTTTTTGCATAGGAGGGGTTACGATTTTGATGTGTGGTGACAGGAGACATTAGTTTTCTTCAAGTTTCTTCCAAATATGCTTTAATACAATTTATATATATTTAATATGGATTTAGCTCTAGATTTTAATGGTAGTGAGTAATTCCTTCTTCATTATCCTCCAGCTTTGGAACTTTAATGACAGCTACATTAAAGTGGGAAGGTATACCTCCATATGTTATCGGAATAGCACGTGGAATAAGCGCAACAATTGGAATAGCTGCAACACTGGTGTACCCAATTGTACACTCTCGTATTTTAACACTTAGAACAGGACTTTGGTCCATTTGGTCACAGGTATATATAAGCATCCAAAGTTTATGTACCGGTTGATCTAATTTAATTAGCATTCCGGATGTTGATCGTATATGATAAGGATGAAAGGCAGGTGTTACATTTTTCTCTCTGTGTCCTTATATTCAGTGGGCATGCCTCTTAGTATGTGTTGCTTCAATATGGTTCCAAAATAGCCTTTTAGCAGCATATATGCTGATGGCTGGTGTGGCAGCATCTCGGCTGGGGCTGTGGATGTTTGACTTGTCCGTTGCTCAACAAATGCAGGTATAACTATTCAAATTAAAAAATGTGGTTCAAAAAAAAAAAAGTGGTTTGAATTTTGTTACAACCAAATCTTTAGGTCTCTCCTTTTGATGACTTGGGAAAATTCCATTTACCCTTTTACTTATTCTTATTAGGACCTTGTTCCTGAATCTGATCGTTGTGTAGTTGGAGGGGTTCAGAACTCCCTCCAATCTACTATGGACTTGGCGGCTTACATTATGGGAATTATAATCTCCAATCCACAGGTATCAAATCTACCTAGCTAGAATTTAGTGTTAGCTCAACAGTTGATGATAATACTATCACTCTATACATTCAATTATATATATGTGCTCATTAAAAATCTCGTGCTCCAAAATCGAAGGACTAACGTCATTCTGTTGTCACATAAAATCATTCAGGATTTCTGGAAGTTGACATTGGCATCCTTTCTGGCAGTAACATTATCTGTCATACTCTACAATTACCATGTTTACAACATCAGGAAGCACCTCTTTCACTTTGACAAGCTATTAGCGTTTGCTCAATGGCTCATCGGAACATCTGGTGATACACATCAGAATAAAAATTTGTACCACATCCTAGGAACGCACTATGCAGGTACATTTCTGGGAACAATTTATCAACATAAAGCTAGCGAATTTGCGATTTTCAAGTCTAGTCTAAATGGTCAATCATCATCCTCGGTAAATACCATCCATGCAATTGCTAGACAAGGCAATGATTCAGGAAAAATTTTACGGGACGGATTAAAATGTTCTTAGAAACCATCCAGCCAGGCTACAAATTTTATTATTGCAAGTGACAAGTTTCATGAATTAGTCCGGGTGCAGGTGCATTTTCCTTTGTGATTTTTTTTTTTCCTCAATTGCTTATGGTGGGAAATTTTAATAAATAGTGAGTAATATTGACAGCAACTTTCGTTTTAACTTTACTATTAATGAAAATTAGTTGCATCCGTACCATTAATCAGGTCAATTGGGTACCAAAATTTGTATGACGCTCGACTTTGCTACATAAAATCAATAAATCTGATAAAAATCTGAGTACTGAAATAAAGATTGGATTGAGACTTTGGATGGAGACTTTTAACTAAAACAATTTCTAGAATCTGCAGAATCATGTAAACCAAAAATTTCTGCCGAGTCTCCATCGACTCTCCTCATTCAGTATTAGAAGTCTTCTGCTGATTAGATTCTGCGTTGCCTACACTAATTATTAATTTGTGATTTTTATGTTTATAAAAAGTTATTGAAAATCAAAAATTAAAATTTTATTAAAAAAAATTTTTTAATTTTCCTCTCTACATAAGGAATTTTTTTTTTTAAAGAAAACTTAATTTTTCTTTCACATAATTTTTTTTTCACTTTTATTCTTATTAATAAATGCATACTTAACTTAAATGGGAAACAGTTAAGACTTAAAATTGTTTATTAAGAAAAACAGATATAGACATTATTAAAAATACTTGCATATCATATAGTCTTGAAAAGAAATTAGCACGTCCTCAAAATAAAATAAATAGATAAGAAGAAATTACCACCATATTAGTGCCTTTGATCGACATAATTAGGGTCGAATTCACTACAATTCAGAGCTGCAAATTGGAATATAATTAAATTTTGTGTGAAAGTCATTTAAAAGAAAATTAATTGGTCAAGAGATAAAATGGACTCAAATCGTCCACACTATAACACGTAATCCACAACGAGACTAATAAGCATTTTCGTTCAGTGTACGAACACTTCGCATGTACTTACCGAGTCATCCTAAAATTTAGTTTAAAATAAAAGAAAGTCATCCTATAATTTGTTATTTGGTTGATAATCAATTAATTAATTAGTTCGGTTAGAGATATGAAATCTATTCAGATAAAATATTATAAGTGTTTTTGGATAGTTACAGTTCTCAAATCATAGGCGAGAAGTTTTGCCGTGACTTATATTCTTCTGAATATATATATATATATATATATTTTTGTTGTGAAATAAATTATAAAAATAATAGATTTAGAATAGTAACCATAACAATAGAGGGAGAGAGAAACAAGAGAAAAATGGTTAATGAAATTTAATGATGTGTATTCCAATGGTTACAATATAGCAATAAATTGAAGAATCATTTACATAATAAAATAGCAATAAATAAGGTAAAAAATATTATAAAAAAAAAAAGTGATGTTAAAACTATATATTCATAACACTCCGTCTTCGGCGTATACCACTTGATAATACCCTTTGAGATTTTTGAATCTGCCGAAATATTATCTCATTAAAACCCTTACTAGTAAAACCCAGTGGAACAAAACCTAATGAAGGAAAAAATAGTGCAGTACATATATGTCCAAAAAATATTCTCCCCTTGAAAAATATACAATTATCACTCTTGCAGTTTGTGAAGTCGACGAATACTAATACCATATACCATCTTCTCAAAGGTTAATATTGGTAAGGACTTAGTACATAAATTTGTAAGATTATTTGTAAAACGTATCTACTTGATATCAATTTGTCGATTTTCTTGGAGTTCATTAGTGTAAAAGAATTTTGGTGATATATAATTCATTCTATCTCCTTTAATGTATCCTCCTTTAAATTGTGTAATGCAAGCAGCGTTATCTTCATATGTTATTGTTAGTGTATTTGTAACTGGAAGCAATTTACAAATGCTTTAGATATGATGAATAACAAAACTCAATCATACACACTCTTTACTTGCTTCATGAAGTGCAAAAATCTCAAAATGATTGGATGATGTGGCAATAAGAGTATGCTTGGTAGAGCGCCATGAAATTGTTATGTCATTATATGTGAAAACATATTCAGTTTATGAATGTGATTTATAGGACCAGAGAGATAACCAGCATCGGTATTACCAATAAGACCAGAACCATTTATTGACCTTGAATAAAATAAACCCAAGTCTATAGTTCCTCGAAGCTATTGGAAAATATGTTTGATTTCGTTCTAGTGTCTTCGGATTGGTGCAGAACTAAACCTTGCCAAAACATTTATAAAAAATGCAATATCTAGTCTTGTGTATTGTGCCAAGTATAATAAAGCATTAATGGCATTAAGATATGGAACTTCTGGACCAAGTATCTTTTCACTATCATCTTTCAGTTGAAATGGATTTTTCTTTGGGTCCAAAGATCAAACAACCATAGGAGTATTTAAGGGATGAATCTTATTCATGTGGAATCTTTTTAGGATTTTTCAACATAAGCTGATTGATGGACTAACATTCTGTAATACCCTCCCCTAGATTCCCCAATTGCATGAGAACCGAAGCGGAGAATGCTACGCTTTTGGCTTTTAAAAGAAAATGTTTTTATTCGCTTATTTGATTTACAAAAAATCCGATAGAGTTTCTCTTGTTTTGTGGAAAAATCCAAAATTTTAAAACCTGCATGATTTAAAACATAACACTTCTAATATATTTCACATTCTCCACTTCTAATTACGGACCCTCCGTCCGTCTCAAAAACCACTTCAACACACAAATCTAAATTAAACTACACATTTTCACAATAAAATTTTTATCAAGGGAAATGAACCCAACTAAAAAAAAACCACGGTATGTAACTTTTCTAATACATTAGGTTACGTTAAATAAACTTTTCTACATTACGATATGCTTTAAAATTTACAAAGCTTCACACATACATTTAAATGTACAATACATAAGTTCATAAAATTTTATTTCAACATATATAATTACATGCTAGAAAATATCTACCAAAATTGAAGAATCGTTGTGACTCTCTGAACGCGCTGGCAAATATCTTCTTGATAGACTATCTCTCTATCTCTACACCGCTCACCTTCACTATCTGCATGTGAAAAAACCAACGCGCTAAGCATAAACGCTTAATTGGCATACACATACAATATCAAAATCATAAAATTTTACAAACACCACCTATAAGAGGTCTCGTTTCACAGAGCATTTAATATTCAACATAACATATATTTCAAACAACAACACAAAAACTTTATAAAATGCTTTTCAACCACATATATTCAATGTAAATTCGTTATTAATTATTTTAATATCGTAAGAGCCTTTTTTAAATACTATCACAATACTATGGATCGGTAACGGCTTTCACATTTTCACTCTGGCATCGGACACTCGGTGCCTGCCCACTGGAGCTCAATTTCACATGCGTATCAATTTTTAGACTGAACACTCAGTACCTCTCAAAGTTCGTATATCTCATTGGTAAGCATTCGTAACGATGTAGTACTACTAATAAGTATCCTATTGATATGCCAACTACTAATCCCCACTTACCAATACATAGGTTTACTCAAACTCTTAATATTTTCAATAATTACAAAAATTTTCAATTCGATTAAACTTTTTACAAATCGCGTGACCATCAAACATTCTCATTTATTTTTGCTTTTCGAAATCTTTCGAAACCTCCCTCTTGGCCATTAACCAAAGGACCAATTTGTCTTTGGTTTCATTATAAAAGCTTTATTACACAACCACATTTCTTTCATGTTTTCATGAGGCCCCAAGAGGTGGTTTTCAAAACTTTTGTCTTCAAAATCATAACTCATTGCACATATCATCACAACACAATGTATTTAACATGTAAATACACGTGAAATGACAAAATTAACTCCCAATTTCCCTATGCATTAAATTCAAACAAGGGGTTACTTTATTCAAAAATTTATTTCGTCTTCAAAATTTATCTCACAGATCATTTCAATATCATCCGTTAAATATATAAATAAGCTTGAAATGACGAAAATACCCCTAGATGCCTCTTTAGTACATATGCGGTCATACAAGGGGTTTTTAAAAAAAAAAATTATTTCACTTGTTTTCTCATCACAAAATCCCTTTCATCAATACCCAAATAACACATACACAACATTTATTTCAACTCAACACATCAAGTGTAGCAAAATCCTAAAATATCAAAACAATATTTGCAAATTTTGGCCACTAATAAAAGTCAAATTCATGATTAAATGTGTACCAACCTTATTGAGTTTGAACCCAAGCTTCCTAACACTCCAATTAGAAGCTCAAAGCTTCTCATTGCCTTTACTAGATTTCACAAGCCCTAATTGCTCACCTAGGGTTTTAAAAATATATTTAAAGCCATGAAAAACAAAATCAACTCAAATAAATGCTTACCCAACTACCTCTACATGCCTATGAATGTATCTACATGCTTGCTAATCAATTTTAAATTCAAAAACCAAAAAATACTGCACTCACCTCACTTGAGGTCTTTTCTAACAAAAATACAACTTGATATCTTGAAGATTTTTGCAAGAAATGAAGGTTTAAATGGGTAAGTAAGTTAAAATCAAGGTGATTGGTGAGTTTAGAAGCTTGAAATGAGAATAAAAATGGAGAAAAAATGGAGATATGCAGGTTGGCAGAAAAGGGTGAGAAGGAAGAAATGAAATTTGCAAAAATTGACCCATATTTATATCAGACACCTTCTTGAAATTCTATCTTTGCCCTTACCTTTCTAAAATTCCATTCAAGCCCAAAAACCATCACACTTGCCCCTTTTCTATTGGATAACCAAGACAACTCACCATTCCACTCATTTTTTAACCACACACTTGCTAATTTTCTATTGGTTCTCATAACTTTAACTTTTAGATGTCAATTTATCATTGGTTCAAGAAAATTTCACATGATATGCATTCTAAAAGCGCTCATTTAACCATCCAATGACAAATTTCCATCATCCAAGCTTTTCCATTAAATTCTTAATTAAATCCTCTTACTAAAAAAAATATTTTCAAAAAAATTATTAAATAAACTATTAAATTCTCTAACAATTAAAATATATATTCTTACACTAATTATATTTAAACTAAATTCTAATCCAATTTAATGCATTCACATTCTAAATCTAATAGCACTATTTATACGAAGATAAATATCGGGACGTTACACATTCCCTTTAATTTATGCTTAATCTCTAAGTCGAGATAATATTTTATTTTCTCCAAATATTTCATTTCAAATTATCTTTTCAAATATTCAGCAGTTTTTAAAAGCTCTTCATAAGATTCAATTAAATTCATATCATTGATATATATTGCTATAATTGCAAATCCAGATTCTAATCTCTTTATGAATACACATGAATATAAATAATTATTTATATATCCTTCCTTTATGAGATATTCACTAAGGTGATTATACCACATTCGTCCGGATTGTTTTAAGCTACATAAAGATTGTTGTAACTTTATTGAATACAAGTTACCAGAATTTGAGTCATATGCTTCTTGCATTTTGTCGACATCTGGAATTGGTCGACCTGGAGATTCAAAGGCCCAGACTACAACTCTGATAATAAATGAAAATTAATGTTGGTTAAGGTTTGTGAAAATATTTAAAAAGCAATTAAGAACAAAGAAGGGAGAGGAAGAATAATGTAAAGTCAAAGATTTTTATATGGTTCGGTAAGTGTGTCTACATCTACGAGCTACTCTGAATGTATTTTAGTAGAGTGACAGTAATACTCACGTACATCTGTTTTTTTTTTTTTTTTTTTTTACAATGAATTCCATCCCTATTTATAGAGGGAGAGAGATTATAATTAAATGACGTATACGTCAAAAAACTATCATTATTTTAACTACTCTGACTATGGTCATACTACATTAATTACTACTGTACTAATCATTTTTATATATCTATATTTGCATTAAATGTTTTATGTAAAGTCTTCCTCGTATTAAATGTATAACCGTCATTGCATTAAATACCTCTCGGGAACTGTAAAGATTGTGCTAACGTGAAATAAAGAAGGCAGGGCAATCTGGCATCAGCTTCCTAAGAGATTACTTAATGCAAGCTTGACTATCTGACATGTTCACCTTTGCGAGCTGAAGATGTATTAAGACAGACTTTGACGTGGACGCAAACTGAGGACACATTGAAATAGATCTGGTAACAGTGCTAACTGAAGAAGCCAACAGGCTCGCCCCTATAGTATGAGGGCTAGGCTGTTTGGGCCCTTATCACTTATAAGGGTAATATTTATGAAATTTAGTATTCTTACCCTATAGGTTAATTACTATTACTGAGAAATGCAAATTTACGAAAAGGAGCTTACAGTTAGGTCATGCGATGACCTAAGGGACGAGACATGCTCGCATGGCATTCTCGACTTCCATTGTGTGTGAAATTTCAAGGGCAATTTTGCCACTTCAAAATTTAGGGTTTGAGCCTGTAAATAAATACTTTGAAGTTGTCATTGAGAGAACTTTTAGTAGCCTTTACAGCCCTAGTTTTCTCAATAATTCTCTTAAGTAACATCCATCTATTGCAATAGTTTCCAGCCACTCAACATCAATTTTAGAGGCAGTAACTAATCAAGAAGGATTTCTTGAGTTTCGTGGTTGTTGTTGGTTTAATTCACTACAAGAAATGTGAACATTAGATACCATACATTTAGGTCTTTGGTTTCTAAATATTGCTTTTCGCAATGCATTTTATCATTTGTCTCTATAGATATGAATTTTGGTTTTGCTATTAGACCTTTGACTAAAAAGATATTTTGAGACAATATAGTTCGTCTCTAAATGAAGCAATCCGCTACCATCCCTATTTAGTATCCAAATGTTGGTTATATTTTGAGTCCAATTTGGTTTTTGTCTTTAATGAAAGCTTTTAGGAACAAAATTTAGCACTTGTCTCCATAAATATGAATTATAAATTCACTATTAGTTTGGGAGAACATTCAGAGATAATACAGTGTGTCTCTAAATCTTGTTTTCTACTACGATATGATATTTTGTCTCTAGATACTACTCACCTTTTGAGTCTAACTTAAATCTAGTTTCCAAAGACAATTTTCGATAATGCAATTTGACGTTTGTTTCCATATATATAAATTTTCATTTGCTTGAGACATTGGAGACTACACATTTTGTCTCAGTAGCAAGCATTGTGCTATGAAATGGATTTGGTAGCCAAATATTATTTTGATGTTGGCACTCAACCCTACCAAAATATTATGCCAATTTTGGATTTTTTTAAATAAATATTTGAATTAGAAACCTTGATTTAAAAGTGCCTTATGAGACAAATATTTTAGTAGTAAAAAACATGATAAGTTATTCTCTCTTTAGAGACTAAGTTATTGGTCCTAAAAAACAAAAAATTTTAAAGAAGTTGATACTTGGTGAACAATGCGAGACACAAGATTATAGTAACCAAATTGTTATATTACTTTCTTTGTTTCTTATACCAAAAATATTGGTCTCAACTGAATGGCAAAATTTAATATAATAAAAGAATGAGTTGGAAATATACATTTTTAAATTCGATTTAATGTAGATGCAAAATAGAATTACACACTTCTATAAAATTGGTGATGAAACAAATTGATATTACATAAAAGATCGATCAGGTAACGTATATATATATATATATATATATATTGTAAAAGTCAATGTGTAGTAAGGTTACAAAATTTTTACTTTTGGCCCATTACAAGTAATTTATTTGGATGATTTCATTTCTTAAATAATTTGAGTTCCATCAATAAATGGGCACTGAATTTATGTTCTAACTAAGTCGTATGCTAGAGTTTCTTGATTTACGATTTGATGAGAATAAGGTGCTATTATTAATATGGATTTAGGTTTAATTTTGTTTTAAAAAATATCATTTATCAATTTTTAAATCTCATTTGACAAAAGTTATATAGCATATGTTGACTTTTATTTAAATTAAAAAAAAAAAAAAAAACCGAGACCAATTAGATCAGAGATTTGTTGACTAAGATCAATCATTGCTTTTGCAATCTAAATATAAATTATTACTTGCTTGTTACATATTAACTTAGTTACTTTATTTTATTACATTGAATTCAAATGAATGGTATAAGATTGTTACTCACATATTATAAGTTTAGAGTGATTTTATCATATTTAGAGAAGGTAATTTCATGTAAAACCAATGAACCTATGGATTTATGACCATAATTGGAGAGTGTTTGATTTTATTAAATGGGTTTGTGGGTGAGTGTTGATTTTATTAAGTGGGTTCATGGGCAGATTTCGATGTGAAATTCCACACTCAATGCGAGTTTGGGTGTCGGTGCAAATGCAAAAAAAAATCCACACCTACACTTGTGGACCAATGAAATTACACACATATATAGAAAACTATATTTGATATTTGTATTTATTTTAATAAACTGTACTCAAAATAATATATAGGTGTGGGTTTTGCAAAACCTATCGAAACCTATCTTCTGTCATCCCTAATCCTTATTATCTAAATTATTAAGTAGATTGGTAATATATTTTAATTAATAATAAACTATAAAATTGGAAATTAAAAAATGTATATATAAAAAATATTATAAATCAAATAATTATTTACAAATAAATTCGGTATCATTGAGAATTATGTATTGAATGCTTAAATATTTTTTCTTAGCTTATATTGTTAATATAAATTGTTTTTGTCATTTTATTTACTTAAATTAAATATAAATTGTTTGTTATCATAAATAATATAAAATTAATACTAGAATTAATGTATAGCTAAAAAAGTATACATATTTATATAATATTTTCATGTGGCGGGAGTATTGCCCGCCACTTAGTTTTCCACCATTTTTTCACATTATTTTTTTGTCTTGATTAATGTCTATTTGTAAAACAAGAAAAAACAAAAAAAAAAACACCTTTTTGTGGATTATTGACTATTTATGGGTTTATGGAGTCTCTTCATTGACTTTGTTCATCTTCTCTGCATCATTTTCTTTCATCACTTGTTACTTAAAAATATTCAACTTCAACTCTCAAATAGAAGCAAGCTCAAGTGGATTTTACTAAGACTAAAGTTGCAGCAAAGGTATGTATTTTAGTTTGATAAGCTTTGAGGTTTCATTGGACATTTTGTTTTAGGTTGTTAGATGTTTGAGCTTTTTAAAATTTGTTTCAATATTTCTATGGTTGTATGTAATGGTTATGGAAAATTATAATAAAAGTTGAGTTTGATATTGTGTTTAAAATTTTGATTTTATTCAAGATTTTGGTTTGCATGTAATGGGTATATATGGAATTTGTTTGATTTTTTTTCAAGAACTTTTGGTATGATCTCTGTATGTTGATTATGATAGTTTAAAGTCAGAGTTTAATGCACTTGTTTAGTCCTCAAGCTAACAGAACTGTGTTTTTAAGTTGTTTGTATCATTGAAAGTAACTACTTATTTATAAATGCCCTGTATTTTAGAGATGCTACAGTTGATAAAACCGTTTTCTTAATAGACTCTATTTTTTGCAGATAATACTTTACACAGGAACTAAAAATGGATAGGAGTTGGATTTGGTTGCCAAATAGGTTATCTAGAGAATACAAAGATGGTGTTAGATCTTTCATTGACATTGCTAAAAATCATTTAGATTGTGACAATAAATCTCGTTGTCCATGTCGAGATTGTCAAAACACTAGATTGCATGATCTAGCAACCATCCAACAACATTTGATTTTGTATGGGTTCTCTCGAAGTTATGGAAGATGGATATTTCATGGAGAATCAACTGAAAATAATAACAATATCGCAATTGAGGAGATAGATGATGAAGAGGATGATGAATGTATAGAATTATTGAATGATGTATGTGGGCTAACACATGGGAAGGAGGATATGGGTTTTGGGGAGTCAAGTAACTCAGGATATACTGGTTTCTATAATTTTGAGACACTATTTGGTACAGTTACACAAGAATTATATCCGGGTTGCACAAAGTTTTTAGCTTTAACTTTTATAGTGAAATTACTGCATATTAAAATACTAAATCATTGGAGTAATAAGTTATTAGACATGTTATTTCAACTATTGAAGGAAGCACTTCCTAATGAATCACAAATTCCGGATTCACATTATAAAGCTAGGAAGATGTTACGAGATATTGGATTAGGATATGAATCAATTCATGCATGTAAATATGATTGTGCTTTATTTTGGAAGAAACATGAAAAAGTAGATAAATGTCTGTGTGTGGTGAAGATAGGTACCAATTTCATAGTGGAAAAAACAAAAAGATTCCTAAAAAAATATTGCGTTATTGTCCACTTCGACCAAGACTGCAAAGATTGTTCATGTCTAGACATACAGCTTCTGATATGAGTGGCATAAGGATAAACGTACAGATACATTTTCTGTTTTAAGGCATCTAATTGACTCAAAAGCTTGGAAAGACTTTGATAGACAATATCCTTATTTTGCAATGGATCCTCGCAATGTTTGTTGATGGGTTTAATCCATTTGGCAGTATGAGTAATTCATATAGTATGTGGCCAGTGGTTCTTGTGCCATATAATTTACCACCATGGAAATGCATGAAATCTTCATCTTTCATAATGTCACTACTTATTCCTGACCCACAAGCATCTAGAAAAGATATAGATGTGTACTTACAACCATTGATAGATGAATTAAAAGAGTTTTGGAAGGATGATGTTGAAACTTATGATGTATCTAGTGGACAGACTTTTCGCTTACATGCATATCTTTTATGGACAACCAATGACTTTCCTGCATATGGAAATTTATCTGGTTGGAGCACCAAGGGATATAAGGCTTGTCCAGTTTGTAATGAAGAAACATCATCACAACCTTTAAGAAGTAAAATATGCTATATAGGTCATCGTCGATATTTTTCCCAAAACCATCCTTAGAGACGAAGCAAACAATTTAATGGGAAGGATAAAAAGCGATCTGCACCTAAGCTGTTATCTGGTTGTGACATTCTAAAGCAATTAGAACATATCAGACATGTAACATTTGGGAAAAACCTGAATAACGTTGTCCGAAAAAGAAAACGCTCTACTGCTGAATTGAATTGGACTAAGAAAAGTATATTTTTTGAGTTGGAGTACTGGTCAAATCTCAAAATAAGACATAATCTTGATGTAATGCACATTGACAAGAATGTATGCGATAATATTCTTGGAACATTGTTGAATCTTGAGGGGAAAAAAAAAGATACAATCAAAGCTAGAATAGATTTACAAGATATGAATATTAGACATGAGCTGCATTTGCAAGCTGTTGGAAAAAAATTTTTGAAGCCTTCTGCTTGTTATACACTTACAGTTGATGAAAAACAAAACATTTGTCAATTTATTAACTTTGTCAAATTCCCCGATGGCTATGCATCAAATATCTCAAGGAATGTGAATGTGAATGTGTGAAAAAGGGAAAACTTTCTGGTTTGAAGAGTCATGACTGTCATGTGTTGTTACAAAGAATTCTTCCTATAGCAATACGTCCTTATCTACCCAAAGAAGTTTGCACTGCATTAGTGGAACTATCTCACTTTTTTCAACAGATTTGTGCAATGACTTTACATGTAGATGATTTAGATAGATTGGAGAAAAAATTGTTTTGATACTTTGTAAACTTGAAATGATATTTCCATCCGCATTCTTTGACATTATGGTGCATTTGGTTTTGCACTTGCCATTGGAAGCAAAAGTTACAGGAACTGTGTCATTGCGATGGATGTAACCCTTTGAAAGATATTTAGCCACTCTAAAAAAATATGTGAGAAACAGAGCTAGACCAGAGGGTTCAATTACAAAGGCATACATTGCAAATGAAGCATTAACATTTTGTTCAATGTACCTTCGAGGAATTGAAACGAGATTTAATCGAGGTGAAAGAAATGATGATGGAATTCTTAGCCAATCAAATGGTGAGTTATCAATATTTTCACAAAAGGTTAAACCTTTTAGAGCTTGGCAAATGAAGCATTCTTCGGTTGAATTGGAAAAAGCTCATTGGTATGTTTTGAACAATTGTGTGGAATTACAACCTTATTTAAGGTAAGTATTAATCTTTATCAAGTATGTAAATTTCCACAAAATAGCTTTTATGTATTTTAACTTGATTATGAGTGTTAATGTACTATACAAAGGAGTTGGAAAAGGAAAGTTGTTCTGATATACCTCATCAACTTGAAGAGTAATTTCCCAAGTGGTTTAAAAAAAAGTAAATAATTTAATGTATAAGATCTTTTTTCATATATAATTAATAATAGTGAATAAATGACTATTCAACAATACATGTTTCTGCTTGTAGATTACAGTTTTTCATAATGCAGGATCAATAGAAGCCACTAATCAATTGTATGCATTAGCATGTGGTCCCGATCAATGAGTTAAATCTTATAATGCATGTATTGTTAATAAAGTGCGATTTCATAGTATTAATCGTGATAACTGACGAATAACTCGAAATAGTGGAGTTGTTGTACCAAGAGAGCACAATGGTGATGGGATAGATTTTTATGGAGTTTTACATAGTGTCCTTGAGTTAGATTATCTATTTGGTCATCATGTCATCTTATTTAAATGTGAGTGGTTTGACACTGATGCAAAAAAGAAAAGAATACAGAAGGATTATCATTTTATTTGCATTAATGTAAATAAGAAGTGGTATATGGATGACCCTTTTGTGCTTGCAATACAAGCACAACAAGTGTTTTATGTTGATGATTACAAGCATGGTGCAAATTGGAAAGTTGTTCAAAAGATTCAACATAGACATTTATGGGATGTTCCTATGTTTGATGGCACAGAAGAGGGTACTCGAAGTGTTGACGATGTGTATCAAGAAAAGGAATTATGTGGTGCTCAACAGGCTGTGGAAGAAACTTTAGGAAGTTCACACTATAGTCAACTTGATGTAGATTCTGATGGAAACCAAGGAAGCAAGCCTAATGATCCTTTGAGCATCAATGGATGGCCTATTACAAAGACTAGAGCTAAGAGAATGAAAGAGACGTTAAATGGGCTGATTCAAAAGATTTGGACCAAGATTCTTACGCAACAAGGGTTGGACGACATGGAAAGGACTCCAAGGCTTCAAAACATGATTCAAGTCTAAGATCATAAAGATTGAAGGCTTGGGTGGCTATTTGAAGGTAAATTGGGCTGGTTTCATTTGTTTGTATTAATTTGAGCCTAATTTGTTTATGGGCTGATTTTAATTAAGTTAGTTTGTTTAATTAGTTTGTTAAGTATCAAACTTTGATAATATTGGGCTTTTATTTGTTTTATTTCGTGATGGGTTATTAGTTTATGTATTGGGCTATCAAATTTAATTATTTTAAGTCCAAATTTAGTTAATTTAAGCTCAAATGGGGTGTATTAAGGTGTTAGGGCGTCCAAGTAATGTTTAGAAGTTAGGATTTCAATTATTTTACCTATAAAAGGCCATGTAATCTTCAAAAACGAGATTAGCCAATTTTGAATGAAAATTTCAATTTTCTCTCTTTATTTTTGAAGAACTTTGAGAATTTATCAAGGATTGATTCTTGAGTTATCAACTTGACTTATCTCCCTCATTCTTCTCTTGTTCTTGGGAGTGGCGTCTTTGTTATCTTGGTTCGTGGTTCGCTAATCATTGGGTCAAGGTACTTTCTTTTTATTTTCTTTTATCTATTCATGAATTAAACTTTCTTGGGTTGTTGATTCAATTGTTTGTGGGTGTCATATTGTATATATACGGGGTTCTCATCAAATCCAGAAGAAGTTGATAATGATACTATGAATAAGGAGAAACAATGTTCTGAAGTGGAGCTTCAAGTGGTTCTTGACTTGGAAGATGAAGATGATACACTTATTGATTATAATAGTGATACTGAAGAACCTACAGTAAATGATAATAGTAGTGATGATGAATGACAATCATAAAGCATGCTAGCTGTAGGTTGAATACTTTGCATTATATAAAAAATACTTTTTCATTTTGTTAGATAGCATGCTATTTTATATATTTAAATCAATTAAATTTGATTTTCTTTATAATAGTACTTGTCACAAAACTGATTTGATTTTTGTAATTCTAATAGATATGGCTCTTGGTACTCGACAAAAGCTTTTATCTCCACATGTTTCAACACCTCAATCACATAGTTCATCACCAAGAACATCAAACTCTCCTCACATACGTAATGGTCATGGTAAAATATTAATGATTTCTATTTGAATTGGGTTATTAATTTGGTATAGCAAGTTCATATAAGAACTAGTATTTTCTAAATTAACCTTATCATTCTAAATAACATTTCCTAACTAACATTATTATTGAACTCTGTCATATGTGTTTGTTCATGTTTTCTTCATATTATTATTATCTTTCAGAAGAATAGTAAGTTAAATATTAGTGAATGTATTCTATTGCTTCTAAATCTCTTAGAGCTAGAATGATCTTATGTTGCTCGTAGTCACAAGTCCATCAACTACACATAGAACAGGAATTACTCTTTACAAATTCAAACATCAAATATGCATTGACATGTTTTGTTAAGTGTGGTTCCTTTTTATATCATTCTCCTAGTATATTTTGAACGTCCTGACATAATCTATAGCTTAAAAGTGTGGAAAGTGCTTATTTTTTAAAATTTATTGGTTTTCTTTTTTGTATGTTTACGTACGTATAAATATTGGAGGTTAAGAGTTTAAATTTACAACAAGCTTATGAATTAACCTTAGATTATGTTTTATATACTGGTCTTATAGGCAAGAAAAAGCATGGGAAGACAAGAGGGATAGGACTTGAGCGACTCATTCATGCTGCAAAGTCTAAGCTCCAAGTTGATTTCACTATAGAAGATGGAAAACCAACAAGTCCTAATGCATCTAAATTGGAAAATGAGATTGGAATTATTGTTAGAAATCATGCTCCATTGACTGTAGAAAAATGGAAAGATATTTGCGATGAAACTAAACAACCCATGGTTGATAGAATAATGGTAAAACTAAACCTTGTGAAGTATTTAAGTATTGCGTTTTTTTTTTTTTCATTTCTTAAGTCAAAATATGTAGATAACATTCTTTCCTAGACTACCCCGTCTAAGATATATATTATATGCAACTATAAAATAAGTATTAACATTAGTTTCTTAATTTCTTGTAGGAAAAATTTGATATTGACATATCTCGACCACATGTGCTTAGATATTTTAAGAATGCAATGTCTACAAGATCAAGCAATTTCGCCATACATTGAAGGAGAAATTTGCAAAATACTCGAAACTTAAATATGCAAAACGTAACAAGCCAGAAGAAGTTGCAAGTCAAGAAGATTGGAATTTTTTATGTGATTGGTTTGATAGTGAAAAGTTCGAGGTGATTTTGAAACTATTCCATTTTCTAGTAATATATAGAATTAAGATATATTTAACATATGAATTACTTAAAATAATTCATTGTATGAACTATCAACTCAAAATGCTCAAAATCAGGACAAATTGGCTTTTGTTCATCGTAGTGGCTCAAAGTCCTTTATTCAACATAAAAAAGATATGGTAGTGAAAATTAACAAAACGGTTTAATTTAATTGGTTTGTGCCCTTGATGAATTGATTTTATTTATTTTGTTTTTGAATAAAGGTTGATGAAGAAGGTCAACTTTCTAATCGAATAATTTTATTTCATGATACACACTACAATGAAAAGAATGGATGGGTCAATGATGTTGCACATGAAAGATTTGTAAGTTTATTTCCATAACATTGAATTCACATTAGCTATATTTATGGTCACATATATAGATAATGAATACTATAGTTTATTTTAAAACTAACTTAAGTCTTATATCTTGTATATTTTAGATAAGAATGCATTTGGTGTTTTAAATTTTATGAGATATGGTTGATTTGGTAGAATTTATTAGATGGATGGAGAATTTGAACATGATATATGTTTGCTAACATTATGCAAATTGGATTTTTTATGGTGGTTGCTAGATTTAATAGACTATTGACCGTGTTAAATAAAATTGTTAGGAACAAATGATTGCATTACAAGAAAAATCTGTGGAAGATGGAACTTTGTTAACTGATGAAGAAATTTGTGAACAAGTTCTTGGAAAAAGAGCAGGTTATGTGAAAGGTTTGGGATTTGGACCACGTCCTAAGTCGTTTAAATATGGTGCTTCTACACAAGTGAACTCTGAGTTGAATCAAAAAATTGACCTTCAAGAGTTAGAACTTGAAACTCAACAAGCAACTTTAGAAAGCCAACAAGAGAAGATTGATAGTCAACAAAAAAAATTTACAGTTATGAAGAAAAGATGGAAAACTAGCTTCAATTAATTCAACAACTTCAAGCACAAAATTAGAAGATTATGGAGTTCATGAACAAGTTCTCAACTTGATGGTTTGAGTACATTTCGTTTTCAGTTTATAGGGGTTTTTGTGATGCCTTAGTATACTAAGTGTTTAATTTTCGATGACCAGTATGGTATATTTTGTGATTTTGTTATGAACTATAAATTCATTGTCATGCTTTATTTTATTATGTAACTTTCTTTCAACCTTGTTATCTCTTAATTGTCATCTTTTGTGAATTGCTATGTCATATAGAATATAACTAGTTATATTTGATAATATGGTGTGGTATTTTCTTTTCTTTACTTATAGTGATTTTTCTACTATTTATTATGTTCTGTTTTGATTATTTATAAATGAGTAATATTTCTTTTAGCAAGACTAATTATATTTTAGACATTTTCTTTTAATATATTTACTTCTCTATTTATCAAAACTAAATCATTAAACAAATTGACTATGTTAAAATAAACATATTAACAAATATATAAACTAATCATTATGACCACCAAGAATTTCAACATTGGATGATATTTCAAAATCATGGCTTTGGATACCAAATATTTCGTCTCACAATGAGTTAGGGAAATATTGAAATTTTCCCTACCAAGAGTTTGGTCTCAAAATGATGCTTATAAATATTAGCTTTACTTATTAGAGACAAAAATGTTCATAGCCAAATTGATGTAGATGTAATTTGTGTTTCAAAAGACACCATTGTAGACTACTTTTGTGGTCTCCAAAGGACATATCCAATCTCTTTGACAAAAATTAGAGACGTTAATGTTGGTAGTCAAATATCAATATTTGTTGCGTTTCGAAACACACTATCAAAGACCATTGTTGTTCGTCTCCAAATAACATATCCAACTTCTTTGATAAAAGAAATAGGGACAAATTTATAAGGAATCAGCTACTAACTTGTTGGTCGCTTATTATCAACATTTGGAGATGACATTAATATCATCTCCATAACTATTCTAAGATGGACATTTAGCTACCAGTGTGCAACCAACTTAATTTGGTAGCGAAATATTTTTTGAAGCGAAAGTAATTGATTTGGAGACGAACGGGCTTGGTCTCAGAATAGCACATATTTTGTAGTGATTGCTCCTAGTTTATTTGTTTTTTATGTCCTTGATGTAACTAAACTATGAGTTAAGGAAAGAATGTTACAATTGTTTTGACATTATTTTTAATACATTTCAGTTATCATTTATTCGTTTTTAATTTATATTTGTCCATTATGATATGTTGCTTTGACTTTAACATTGATAGTGAATATCTGGATGGTAGACAATATTAGGAAACATTTTGATATTATTGATTAGATCCTCAACAAATGAATTCAATAGGGTTGTTGCGTGACCATTGTTAATCTGGTTAAATTATACTTTCTCAGTTATCGCATGTTGCTAATCGGGTTTGTATTTATTTAATAGGTTTTGTAGTTTGTATGTGTTAGATAATCTCAACAGCTACATTGGTTTAACTTTATGTTGTCAATCTTAATTGGTCAGTGTGTTACAAGAAATTTAGTTTGAATGAGCGTGACCATCGTCGATTTGCACTATTAAATAAATAGTAACTGAATTGTTAGTTAGTGTCTATTCAATGCACGTAGTGACTATATGATGAAAGGTTAGATTTGGAACTTTGAGTGACATAGAGAGTCCATCAATCAAGAGTTTAGTGAATAACTGAATTGTTATGCATTAACCAGATAAAACAAGTGTAGCATTGGTGACCTAAAATTCATTCTAGCCTTGTTTCTTGAGTGATTTATGTGTAATTAGGATTAGTTATAGCTGTTTTAAGTTAGATTTATTTTTCACTATAATCATTATTTGTTTTTGTTTTTGTTTTCTTTACATCAGTCGTGCCTAAGATTTAACAAGAGTACCAAACCTCTCTATGGGATGATCCCTACTTCTCTATGCTGTAACGGAAGTGTGGGTTATATATTTTATTAGTGATAGGCAAGGAAAAATCCAAATCAAATTCTTGGCGCGGTTGCCAGGGAAGTCTTACAATTACTTGGTAGAGTTTTTAAGTACAGTTGTAATTAAAATTTCGTATAGTTTTATTTTATTTTATTTTTTATTTTTGTACTTTTACTTTCGAAATATCTGTCTTTGTTTTTGTAGTAGTGTATGCAGAATGTTATAGAAAAACAGATGAGGATGCGTTGTTTTCCCTATATAATGAAAGATAAAGCTAAGATGTGGTTAATGTCATTTCCTGTAGGTTCCTTGACAGCATGGGAAGCAGTGTACAACAAGTTTATCAATAAGTTTTACTCTTACTAGAGGACTGCAGAGTTGAGAGGGAAAATAGTGACATTTACACAAATGGAGGGGGAACCGTTCCAGAAGTGTGGTTACGTTTCAAATTGCTGCTAATACAGTGTCCACACCATAGGTACCCTTTAGAATTACAAGATCAGTTTTTCTGTGATGGGCTAACTCTTTTATGTCAGCTTATGATCGATAATGTTGCTGATCATTGAGCAATGGTGAAGAAACCTATGAGTTGTACTAAATGTTATGTCAGAATTCATGACAAAAAAGTATCCAAGGTAGACGAGCTGTAGTGCATGAAGCTAATTCTAACACTGAGCTGGCAATGCAGATGACTACTTTGACCAGACAAGTCAGGGCATTGATGAATCATTTAGGATTCAATCTGTAAGGAAAATGCATATGTGATAGAATTGAGTGGATTTAATGTATTGGGATGCCCATCAAACGATGCAGAATTCGAAGAATCTCAAGCTATGTTTCCGCAGAGACAAAGAAACAACCCATTCTCCAACACCTACAATCCTGGGTAGAGAAATCATCCTAACTTTTTGCAGTTGAAAAGTAAACAAGGGCAATACCAATCCCTACAACACTACTACAACAGCAATAAGGAGCACCATGCTAGTCTCAATTTCAAAGCAAGCAGAACGATCAACCCTTATTCCAACAACGGAAGCTATTGTCGGAAGAATCGATTGAATAGCTAGTGCAATATCAACAAGCATTCCAGCATGACACTGAACAATGCTTTCTTCAGATTGAGGTATTAATGAAGAAGATGGAGGCGTAGGTTGGGCAGTTCGCAGAAGCAATACGAAAGCAAATGCCGGGACAGTTCCCAAGCCAACCAGCGCAGGCAAAGGCTACTGAAGAGACACCGAAACAAGAGATAACAACCAATCAATTCAATTTTGATGATTATTTTGATAGGGTTGTTATTTTAACAGGAGAGGATAATGAAGAAGAAGATGAAAGAGAGGATTCCAATATTCAACATGAGGGTGATGAAGGAAATGGGATAGAAGAGTCCAATAAGCAAGAAGATATTCAGGTGCCACCTGAAATGAAGGATCAAGGGAGTGTGATCCTAAAGATTTTTAGTAAGGAACAGTAACAAAGAAAATGCTACTGCAGATTTTAGAGTAAGCGTTGACTTACTGCTTCTAGTAATTATTTACTAGAAGTGACAATTAAACAATATAAAGGTCTCGTTTGATATAGCTTTTACTTTTAATTTTTAATAGTAAAAGAAGATAAATAAAAGCTCAAACTTTTTCAGATACTGTTTGGATTATATATTTTAAAAGAGCTTTTAGACTTAAAAAAGCTTTTGTGGCTGTTTAGTTGAGATATGATTGAAATCCCTTCTAAACATAATATGTCTTTTATACCCTTTTAAAAGAGATTTTAAATGTGTTTAGTTGAAACATTTCAAATTATCACTCAAATATTATATATATTTATATATATGTGTGTGTTTGTCTGTTTTCTTCATAAACAATTTAATAATTTACTACATAAATGTACATGTAACTTATTTTTCTAATTATATTTACATGAACTTTCATTATTAAAACAAATTAAATAATAAAAATTAAATTAAAATTACACATACATTCATGCACAATTATTTGTATAAATTAGGTCAATAATTTTACATGAAATTGTGATAATGGAGGTTAAAAATAATTTATCTAAGCATTAATTCTCATGCAATTCATGTCAAAAATAAGTTTTTATGCAACAGTTTAGCAATCAATATTACTTCTGCGCTTCTAAACCTTGCCTTAGCTTTTTGACACTGCTGAATCACATCAACCCCATCTCGATGGACATCAATAGCTTCGGTAGTCAAGCTAAAGCAGGGCACACGAGTGCCTCCACTATCAACAACATAAAATTAAAGGATCCAAGCTATGAAAGATAAACAAATATACCATTCAAGTATCACTCACTATTTGATCTTTAGTCTGTCAACCAAAGATTCAGATGATATTGTAACAGAAACGCAAAAATGGAATGAAAAGAAATGTATAGAAATGAAAACTTGGGTAAGACTAAGATAACATGACAAAACAATAATTTTACAACATAAATTGAGCTAGAAATTCTCCCAAGTAACATTTAATGAAATGAAGAAAGATTACATGAATATATAACACCATTTGAATTGATGTTTCCTGTAGTAAGGCAAAATCTAAAGGGACGGAAGAACAACCTAAACTACTATAATACAATGTAGCAGATCAAAATGGTGTGTTTACTTGTACTCTTAACTTAGGAAACTCTCAAAGCCATCATCCTTTACAAAATCCACCAAAACTATTTTAGCTGCTTATTTCAATACCATCAACTACTCCGGGAGTAATAGGTCATCTTCAACTTCAAAGTCACCAAAAATTTCCTACTTGAATGACTTGATTAATGAAAAAATTACCGAAGCTTTTACACGTTGGCTAAAGACAGGCACTTCTCTATCACCAGTATAGCCAAGATAACCATAAAACAGGAGGATATACAAAATAGGAGGTTGTCCATGCACTTGCCAGTCCACTCTGATCCAAATAGAATCAAATAACATAAGCTTTTCTGTTTTAAATGCAAACAAGGCAAGGAACATAAAAAATGAATTAGGTACATTGTTGTATATAGCAAATTCAGTATGATGACATCCCAGAACAAGTTCATGAATCAAAAATCACATATCATGAGCAAAAGTCATCCCACTATGAGTAGAAAAAGGAAAACAGATACAAGAAAAAAGAATTTCATTCAATTTAACCAAAAAAATAATAATAATAAGAATTGGTTTTCACAATAACTTAAACATGATGCTTAACAATTCCAAGCTTTGGTGTAATAATCAAAGTAATACCTGTCGATTATTTTTCATTTTCCCCTGTCAATGCTCAAGAACTATTTCTTGTTCAATTATAGCATTTTCAGCCAATCGGCCTAAATTTTGCATTAGAAGATATGGCGAACAGGTATCGAACACTTAGCAACTAAAGTGAGCATCACAAAGAGGATATATCATTCTAATAGTACAGATTTGCAAGATAATTCTACCAAAAAATACATACTTGAAGCTCTACGGTTCAACCTATTATGTGACCAAAAAAAATTACTAGATGTTGGTATCACTATAAGATTTTTCAGTACCTCCCCACCTCAACAGAAGTTAATTTGCAAATCACCATACTTCCAATAAAAAGGAAGAACACATTCATCTATAGGAAATCTAAAACCAACTTCATCATGAATTTTAAGGATGGACTAATGTTACTGCCACTGAAAAATGGACCCATATGAAAAGACTCCGAAGAAATAGGTATCTTGTGTTTTATCTAGTAACTACTGCTTCTCTCATTATTATGCCTAACCACACGCTTAACACCTTACAAATTTTAACACCTGGAAGATTATAAGCACGAACATAACTTGAAATATAAGCCATACAAGTCTATCAATGATTAAAACAATTGTAATTGTCAAAATATTGTAACTGAACAGAACTCTTTCCATCACCATCAAAGAATACTAAACATAGATCTCCAAGTATTGCAACATATTTGTAAGTACGCAAAAGAACCAATCTTATCACATGCACAATGATTAAAGGAGAAGAAACTTTAGTGACTCCATTTCAATTGTCTCAATGTCATAACAGAACAGAACTCGTTCAATTGCCATCAAAGAAATACTAAACACAGATCTCTAAGTATTGCAACATACTTGTAAGTACACAAAAGAATCAAGTTCACCACGTGCACAATGATTAAAAGCGAAGAAGTTTTAGTAACGCTATTCGAATTGTCTTAATACCATAACAGAACATAACTCTTTCCATTACCATCAAAGAATTCTAAACATAAATCTCTAAGTATTGCAACACACTTGTAAGTAACAAAAGAACACTAATCTATGGACTCATACACTAAAGCGAAGAAACACTAAATTTAATTACCAACACTAAAGCGAACATAATCAAATCAAATCAAAGATTCTCGAATTGTATCATAATCAAATCAAAAACCCTAACAAAACACAACAAAACAAGATGAAGAGGATGATGAAAAAGAGCATACTACTTGGGGTTCATGGTGGTTAAGCGAAGATACAAAGAAAGAAGTAGATCGATTTAAGCGAATCTAATGGATTTCTCTAGTAAGATCTGCTGAGAAAGGAGGAGAACATTTGAAACATATGGAAAGATATGAGTGGCAATTTGATTTTGGTATTTATACTTGAAGGGGTAAAATTGGGATTATAAAAAATTCATTAAACACAAACGGCTTCCCGTGTTTTTGTTTGGAAGCCCTTTTCGTCAAAGCCAGAAATTGTGGCTTCACCTAAAAGCCCTTCCGAAAATCAAAAGTCATTTCTAAGAACATATCCAAACACTCTAAATAATAGCTCTTGGCTTTAAGAAGCCAAAAAAAGCTCTTCTAGGTGGATCCCAAATAGGCCCAAAGTCTTGTACAATTTGACTTCAACTAGCAGATAACACAATCTCACGTCCATTGGGGCTAGTTGAAGATATATGTGTGAAGGTTGACAAATTGGTGATTCCCACTGATTTTGTGGTGGTAAACACTAGACAACAAGAGGCATCAATTTTGTTAGGAAGATCCTTCCTCACGACAGTTAGAACAACTATTGACATAGAAAGAGAACGACTATCGATGACCTTATTAGACAACACAGTCAAATTTCAAGTGTTTGATGCATAAAAATACATCTCTATGGTTGCTAATGCAATGAGTAATAAAAATATTTATGCAAGTGGAGAAGACCGATCACCACGTGGAATAGAGAATCGAGTGTGTGACGATACCATAGCAAATACGGGGTCAATAAGAAGGAAGAAGAAGGAAGCCTCAACTAGACATGGAACTAGCAACGGAAGCGAAATTCATAAACGAATGTCAAGTATTTCGTGAAGATAAGTTGATTAATTTTTGATAAACTGATTTTGTATAATTTGTACATTAATTTTTGTTTCTTTTAGTTTATTAGGATCTTATATTTTTAGTTTAATTTTTGGATTTTTACTTTTTTTTTTGGGATCTTCTTTTCTATTTTATTTTACTCTTGGTAATTTTAATTAATTTTAGTGTTGGTTATTTTTCAGTATCCATTTTAAGTAATAAACCTCGTAAGCTCACAAATTGTATATATGTTATATAGGGGTTACAAGATTGTCTTCACTAGGATGTGGGAATCGATTACCAAACTAGTCTTAAATAGAAATAAACACACATAAACAAGTAAAAGGTGTTGGGATTCCGATTTCCTTTTAATTATAGATATTAATCATCATATAATTGAAGATATATTGGTTATGTTGCAAGTTTATCACTAATCATCTCAATACATTTCTTCCGATAGTGCGATGAACATATCCTCCATCTATCGATATCTATCTTCTGATGGCTATCGAATAAACAAGAGCTCATTAAGTTCAAGATAATCTACTACTTAAGTGGATTGATCTATATTGATGAGAATACTCTTCTCTTACTCGAGTAACTCATGGTCAATTTGTCTGTCACACAAGTAATCTATTTTCCTCTCTTAAACTTAGGCTAGACATTTTATCGAGCATGTTGTGGATGTTTCCTCTCAATTTTGAACTCATAACCTTAAGTCATATAAATGGTGGTCAATCATTTAGAAGCATTTAGAACTAAATACCTACTTAATGTACACAAGCAATCTCTAATCAATAACCAAATCTATTTCATTTCATAAACATCCATCATCATCCCAACATAAAATATTTACAATATTTATGTCAAAATTGGAGATAATACAAATATCAAAGGAAAAGTTGAAGATACAACCAATGAACTTCCTTAAACATTCTTTAAGGTTGAATCAATAGAGCTCATCTCTTTCGAGTTCGAGCCTTTGGCTCATATTCTCCCTTCTTGCAAAACTCTCTCTCCGTAAAATGATGGAGGAAGTGTGATGGTGTTGGTTTGGAAGGTGAATAAAGGTGGAGGATGGATGAGAATTAATCTTGGAGAATAAGCACTAGGGCTTCATCCTCATCCTCTACCCTTAGATAAGGACATAGAGTTTTGCTTTTTGATTTACAAAGAGACAAGATTGTTTCCTAGGTAAAAGCATCCACCCATTGTGCTTTTTTAACTATATACATCCTTCCCAATATGTATCACTAAAGCCAATAAGGTTAGGATTAGTGTCAAACAAGTACCAAATACCAAAGTTTGAAGTTACATTAACATATAGATTATTCTGCTCATAGTAGTGAGGTGTGATTAGTTCAAATCCAATTGGTATTTGGCACACAAACCAACACTCAAGGCAATATCAAGTCTACTAGCAATTAAGTATAACAAGCTTTCTGTCACACTTCTAAATGACACAAATTACTCCTTTTGGAAAGTTTGAATGAGAGCCTACTTAAAGTCCATTAATGAGTATGTATGGACAAGTATTGAAGAAGGTTATAGTCCTCCTAAAACTATATATGAAGATGGGAGAGCCACATTGAAGCCTAAATCAAACTAGACACCTATAGACTATAATTTTGCTACTTGGAACTATTGTGCAAATTTTAGTACTCGCAAGTGCACGAATCTATTGTAGAATAGATTATGTAAGTACGAGATCGAGCCTACAGAGATTGATAAAATATTAATCTAAATCCAAATTAAATTTAATTCTAATCTAGTTAACAATATTTGAGAATTAATTAAAACTAAAGAAAATAAAATTCTAAATTAACAAAACAAGATTAAATTGCAAAACTCAAACAATAGACGAGAAATCTGAGGTTCAGAATCCACCATTATCAACTTATAACGTTTTACTATTCAAAATATTATTCTTAAAAATTAAAGAAACAACTTAGAAATCAATTTGTTGTTTTCTCAGGATTTATCAATTAAGCTTAAAAAATAAATAAATAAATAAATCTTACGTAATTTTTACTTCAAGACCTCAAATTTATAAGATATAAGTATTATATGTATCCAATATTGAAAAATACATAATAAAAAATCTTATATTTAAACCTTTTCCAATCCAAAGTCAAATTAATAAAATAATTTTGTAACAACCAAAAATACTTGATATTTAAGGTGAAACAAGTTTTATTTTATCAATCAATGAAACTAAAAATCATTAAATATTAAAAACAAAATTGAAAATAATATTCAAACAGTAAAGTCATTACAAAGTTAATAACGATTTCATCCTACACCTCAGAAAAGAAAATTAAACAATCATGGTGATAACAAGAACAAATAAATCAAAACCCGGCATAATTTTTTTGGAACTTGGCTGCTGTATTTTTGTCTTCTTGCTGCTGTAATTTTGTTTGTCTTCTTGCTCCACCCAAAGCTATTGTTTTCTTTCTCCCGTCAACTGCTCAACTTTTTTGATTTTTTTTCTTTCTGTTCTGTCTTTTATTGTTCGGCTGCTTCTCTCTATTAAATACTGCTGCTGCCCTAATTTTCTTTAATTGAAAACTGCTTTTTATTTCTTAATTACAACACTCTTTTTGTGTCTTTCCAAAAATTCTGCACAATTGCCTGATTTTTTCTCCAAAAAAATCTGCAACTTCCTCTTCTTTCTTGATTTGTTTCCTCTTTTCTTCAATGATTTATTTCCTTGTCTCAACCAACTTCCTAATTGTATGAGAAAGATTTTGGCAAGACTTAAATGCTTGATTGATTGGGATTTTGACTTGACAAAAATTGTAATTTTTCCTCATTCAACACACAAATCTTTTTTATTCCTGTTTCACTAAAAACACAATTAATTAAAATAAACTTAACATAAAATTGGACTAATAAATCTCTATTTAAGGGTAATAAATATATATAAATTATGTGTATCAACTACCCCCAAACCTAGATTTTGCTAGTCCTCAAGCAAAACTAAAAATTTTAAAACAACCTAAACTAAAAACACAAAAAATAAAAACACAATTCATTTTCGTAGGTAAACACGATGACATTGAGCGTATGCCACAAGCCTTTAAACCCCTAGGTGTCCCTAGTAGGAGGAGTTGTGTCTCCTAAGGGTTTACTAGCAACGATACCGACAAACGTTAAAACGTTCTACCCATAACTCATCAACATCTCACTAAATGCAAATTAACAGATATCTCATATATGCATGACCTTGTATCAAGACTAAAGGTAAGTCACTAACGCTCTAAAACACAATCATCAACAATCTCACACCACTCTCAAAGCAATTTCATTTCCAAACACCACATTCACATGTCATAGACTTATTTCGTCTTAACTTTAATCCTCACAAGATATCTCTCATAACTCTCAAGAATCCTAAAGCAAACACTCATGCAATCATATGTGATAGAAGTTATGTAAAGTCATAGTAAGTGTCATTTACATCACATATGAATATAGACGTTAAAAAGAACCGCACTTTTAAGTGAATAGATCTCATGACTGGAATCAAATACTAAAAACGTAGATAGAGCTGATGACATACTTCAACTCTCAAATTAGACTACCTCTTAAAGATCAATAGGTCAATATTAAAAGTTGTGTTTGGGCTATGGTTAATTAATATATAAGAAATTTCAAGGTACAGGTTCAAAAGAACCTAGGATCATACTAAAACACTTCATTTATTCTCTTTAATTCATCACAACCTCTCTCTTTTCCTTTCTTTCTTATTACAAAAATTTTCAATTCAATATTTTATTCTTTCATTTACTTCCACCTCCCTTTGTACATCTAGGCATCATAAAACTTGTGCTTTTCACAAATTTTTTTTTCTCTTTTTTTTCTTTTTTTTTTTTTTTCATTTTTTTTTCACAATGCTATTTAGAAATACCCTTCAATGCATATGCCCATGTACAGATCATATAAATGTTAACACTTCAATTCCTTTCTTCTCTTTCACCACATAGCATGATCCTAAGCTTCATAAGGTATGATTAAATTTAAAGGCTCAATAGAGTCATTTAGTAAGGGTAAACAAAGAAAAAAGTTTAAAGTGTTTGGCTTCAAATGTTTTATGATGTATCTTAATTGAAAGTAGGAAAGGCTTTTATGGTGTAAAAATTGTCTATATCACTTCTAAGAAGTCGATCCAATTTTCAAATCAAAGCAACTCATGTTATCTACGATGATGATTTGTTCTTTAGTATTTAATGCAAAACCTATAGAGATCATCTATTAAGAACAAAGTGAAGAGTGTTTAAGAGTAGAAACAAATAAATCTCTCAAAAAGAAACACTTAAAAAGCTCAAATCCTCACCGAAGGTAGTCTTCACTAATAGTCCACAATTCACACAAACATAATATTCATCCACTCAATTAACTAAGATCATGACATTCAAAAGTCTCAAATCATGCAAAGATGTTCATGCTATTCCCTAGTAAAAATATCCAACCAAAAACATGTATTAAAACTTCATTAACAAACACAAAGTAATTAGTCAACTTGTTAGAGCAGAATTCAAAAACAAGAAAATAATAATAATAATAATTTTTTTTAAATTTTTACAAAAACATTTTGCATCACCCCCAAACCTATTTTAGACATTGTCCTCAATGTTTCCCTATCTAGTATCCAATAATGCTCAAACAAGTATCCAAAGATGTAAGGAAATAAAAAGAGATAATATAAAATAGTAAGGGAGAGATCACACCTTATTGGCTCCATCATGTAATCTAACACAAGAATATAAATCAAGAATTCACATTAGAATACCATTAATACTTGAAAGAAAAAGAAAGAAAAAGAAAAAAATAACCTAACATTAACATGATTCACACAAACGAAAACAAACACTAAAAAAAAATTAAAATAACAAACCTATAAAAATAAAAGAAAAGAAAAAAAAAAAATTAAAATTAAGTCTAGACTCAAAAGAAGGTCAATCTTGATAAACAGGATCTTCTAACAATGTTTCCTCTACTTCTGGACTTCTTAACTCCAAGAAAGGTTTCAATCTTTGACCATTGACTTTAAACACATCACCATTCTTAGGATTCTCAATTTCAATAGCACCATGAGGAAAAATAGTGCGTACAATGAAAGGACCTGACCATCTAGAACGCAACTTGCTAGGAAATAGATGTAAACAAGAATTATATAACAAGACTTTTTGACCAAGTGAAAATGATTTCCTTAGAATATTCCTGTCATGAAAAACCTTCATTCGATCCTTGTAATGTTTAGCACAATTGTAAACATCATTCTTCATCTCTTTCAGCTCATTGAGTTGTAGTCTTCTACGATTTTAGTACTCGCAAATGCCATTTTTTGTGGTGTTGATGACAACTAATACAAGCATATTCAAAATATGAGTGTCCAAAGGAAGCATGGGAGATTGTTGAAGTTCCTTATAAAGGAACTACAATAGTCAAGAGATCTAAGCTTCAATTGCTGACATTATAATTTGAAAGTCTACATACGTAGGAAAGTGAGACTTTTATAGACTTTGAGGTCAAGCTCACAAACATCACCAACAAGAGCTACATGTTAGGAGAGGTCTACTTAAGTTCAAAGATAGTGAGAAAAATCTTGAGATCACTTCTAGAGAGATTTCAAGCAAAAGTCACAACTATTGAAGAAAGCAACGATATAGGCTCCATGTGGATAAAGGAACTTGTGGGTTCTTTGAAGACCTTTGAAATGGGATTGAAGCCTATCGAGAAACACAAGGGTATAGCTCTAAAAGCCATCAAAGAAGATGTACACTCGGTTAAGGATAATGATCGAATGAAGCCAAGACTACCATGTTTGCCAGGAGGTTCCAAAAAAATTCCTCAAGACAAACAACAATAAAGGAAAGAACTCCAACAAAGATACAAAAAAGAGTTACTTTACAAAGCAAGTTGCCACCCCATGACGAAGATCATCAAGAAGAAGAAAGAGAAAGAAAAAGAAGATGAAGAAAGAGAAGATGAGAAGAAGAATAAGTTTTTAGTTCCTAATCAAACCTAGATAAAATTTGGGTTTTGAAAATGATATTTAAGGTGGTTTGATTTTTTATGGTTGCTGATTTTCAATAGGATTAAGTTGGTGAGATTAACTTGAAGTTGAATTTTTTCCAATGGTGATGGAATTTTTTTTTTTTGTCAATAGTGTATTAATGTTGATGATGGTGATATAATGATAGGTTGATGTTCATGATGATGGATGGATGATCATTAAATGTTGATTTTTTCTTTTTTAAGTTGAAGATGATTTTTTCAATTTATTTATTTATTATTTTTTTGTTATGGAGATCTAATCTTTATATTAGACAGTGGAAATCTGATTGAAAAGTTTTTTTAATTTGATTTATTTTAAATTATTTAAATTTATTTTATCAATAATTAAAAATAAGATTAAAAGATAATTTTGTCTCCGTCTCTGTTAATTTTAATCAACATTTTCTAACAGCAGGAGTTTATTATAATTAATACCAACAGTTTATTGCATTTGTAATTATTTTCAAACCGACAGGCTAAATTGTAATTTGATGTTTTCTAAAACAAATAAGGTTTCTCAGTAGGGTTTAACACATAACCACTAGACACCGAATCCGACACCTCCCTCTCTCTCTCTCTCTCTCTCTCTCTCCCCACAGAGACGCCACTCCGACTCACTCAACATGGCCATAAACAGCGAGACGGAAACCCTAGAAACACGAAAGATAGTAGTAGTAGTAGAAGAAGAAGAAGAAGAAGAATCATCCTCCTCCTTCGGAGGTGATTGGGGGGACTGGAGAGACGACAACGACGACGGCGAAGAAGCCGAAGACGAGGACTCGGAATCAGGTTTCCAATGCTTGTTCTGTGACACGAAGTACAGTTCGTGCGATGCGCTCTTCGAGCACTGTCGTTCAAGTCACCATTTCGATTTTCACACTATCAAGGCAGCGTTGAATTTGGATTTTTACGGCTCCTTCAAGCTCATCAACTATATTCGGTCTCAGGTTTGATGTTCTCCTGTTTGTTATTTGCTTCGTGTTATGTATGTTCTTTGAAAACTGGATTTTGCTGAAGTTAGTTGTGGATTGTTTGATTGCTTAGAAGCTAGAGGCTAAATTTGTATACGTGTTGAGCTTGATAGCGTGTTATAATCTGAAAACTGGATTTCTTAAAAGTTAGTGGTCCTTTATTTGATTGCCTAGTAGGTAGAGGAAATGAAAAGGGGACAGAATATGCTGTATTTAGTTGCTGATAAAATGGATAAAGGTATAACAGAATGGAAGAAAATTTGAAAAATCGTGTCTTGGTGGTGCTCTGTTTTGGTTTCGGGGAAGTGAGGGACTCGTACTGGACTAATTTGATTTGCAGACATGATTTTTTTAATGACAATTTAGTTAAGGCTTAAGGGTTGTTTCATGGATGGTTTTTGTTTAATACAAAGTAGATATAATGATCAAGGCCATCTTGAAATTTTTCAATTTGAATGTTTAAAAGGAAAAAGAAACGAAAAGAGAAGTTTGTATTTTTTTTTTTTTTTTTTGTAACAAGGATGCATTGTAGACAATTCGGAGAGAAATAAAGTTGGGCAGGTATGGTGTGTCAGTGGGATTGAAATCAAGTGTGATTTTGCCTGATTTACCTGCATCAGTTCATTTTCATGTTTTGAGTATTGAATGTAATGAGAGGTTTTTTTTTTTTTTTTTTACTTGTATATCAATATAATGACTATTTTTGGTAATCTGTGTGATGTGCATTATTCTTGTATTGGCTTTACATTGCATCATAAACTTTCAGCTTAACTAAAACAATGCAATCTACCTTGTATTGGATCATGATACATTACAAGATAGCTTTCATTGTACTAACATGCCATGCCTTAATTGATCTTTTATTATAATTAGTATTTCTTTTTGTTTTCTAGGTGGCAGATAATAGATGTTGGAGTTGCAGGCTTACCTATCAATCCAACCAAGATCTACTTCATTTACATGAAACAATCAATTTCAAAGGCGTTCAGCTACCTTGGGATGATGAGAAATATCTAAAACCTTTCATGCAAGAAGATAAGCTATTATATAGTTTCGGTGATGATGATGAAGGTGAAGATGATTATATTACATCATTTGACAAAGAGGAACTTATGAAGGATTTGCGGCATTTTGAAGATATATGCATAGATGATGAGAATATTGTGAAGTTTAGATTAGATACTTGTACCACTTATGGAAATGGAAAGGAGATTTCTTCTACATCCAATGGTCTTTTGAACATAGCAAGTTCTTCAAGAAAGGCAATAGTTAATGGTTTGGATTCAAGGGGTGTTGGGGCATCTGAGAAAAAGCCAAATGAAATTGATTCTAGAGTTTCTCTTATGAACCTTGCTGCAAAAGATATAAAGAGAGTCAATGAAAATTATTTTGGTTCATATAGTTCATTTGGCATCCACAGGGAGATGATAAGTGATAAGGTATAGGATTCATTTCCTGGTTTCTGGTTAAGAGTGAGAATTTTAGGGGTTTATTTATGCTATAAGAGGGTTTGATTGGGAAGTATGCAAGTTGTTTTTATTATTTGACAGTTATTTCCATTACTATTTATTTTGTTATTATTGTTATTATATTATTATTATTGATGGATGCTGTCATTTAACTGTCAAAATTAATATAGTCTTGTTATGCAGGTGAGGACAGATGCTTATAGGCAAGCTATTTTGGAAAATCCTTCTTGTTTGAAGGGTGCTGTTGTGATGGATGTAGGTTGTGGGACAGGCATATTAAGGTGAGATGCCCTATGCAATTTCTGTTAATTAGCAGAAAAAATTTGATTTTCTTTCAGTTAGTGCTTTTTGTTGATACAAAATGTTTTTTGGTGAGCCTTCTTTCATAATGACGGTTGATATACTTTTGAAACCCCACTCAATATCTTATATTAAACTCTGAAATGGAATTTTGGATCACATGAATTATCTAGGTTGTTATTCTAGGAATTAAAAAATTCATTGTTAGATGTACCTTTTTTTAAAAAAAAAAAAAAAAAATTGGGTGGATTTGCAAGATCTATAAATTTTATAAATTTTTTTTGTGGATTGAAGTAGAAGTTTCTCTCGATTTCATATGTGACTTCAGTTTGAACACCTTTAATCACTGGTTACATTAGTTTCCTCACTGATGCGATCTGTCCTATTAGGGGTAGCTTTATGTTTTTGTTTTTGTTGTTAAAGTTTCATTACGGCAGAATTTTTGAACTGTACTTTGTCGGTTTGTCCACTAATGATATTTGTTTTTGTGTAAGTGTGTTTTCTAATGTCTTAGGTTCATTATGCTTAGATATGATCTCGAAACTTGAAGTTTAGATCTCTTTTGATCATATATTGTAATTTGTGAGGTTGTGTATTTGTTTTTCAATTTGTATCAAACTATGTATTTGTGAGGTTTGAGGTTTTGTCATGGAATAGCCATAAAGGGAGATTGTTAGGTCAAGAAATTTCTAGGTTAGCTAGATTTCATACAAAATGCTAGTTGTGTATTTGTTTTTCAATTTGTATAGTATTTTTGAGGTTTGAGGTTTTGTCACGAAATAGCTAAAGGGGAAAATTGTTTGGTTGAATAGTTTCTAGGTTGCCCGGATTCCATACAAAATGCTTTTTGTGTGCAATTTGTTTTGCGAGTTGCCTACGGAAAAAACATAAGTCATAGGATTTCATGATAAGTAACTCTTAACCTTGCAATGGCTTAAGGATCGCACACACTCACAAAATTCATTAGATTCTATGACTTGTGTTTCTTTAGTAAGCAACTTCTAGAACAAATTATTCATAAAGAGCATTTTGTATGAAATCCAGTAAACCTACAAACTACTCGACCTAACAATCTCTCTCTTTGACTATTCCCATACAAAACCTCAGACCTCATGAAGACATAGTTTGATTCACAAAGGCTTTAGGATCACACACTCACGAAATTGCATATTCATATGGTGTACATATGTTAAAGGTGTAAATGAAAGGTTTTCTAACTATTAGGAGGAAAATGTAATTTTACAACATTTCTTGTGCATCTATTAGTGGTGTAAATTTTTAAACTGTAGTTTTGGTATCCAAGATATAACCCTAGCAGCCCCTAAACTTGTTTTTTATATAGTAAAAGGTGAAATTACAGTTTCATCTCTAACTTCTTGTAAAATTGCAATTTGACTTGGGAGATGAAAAATGAGTTTAGAGCCTACTAAAATTGTATCTTAGATGCCAAAAATAGAAAGGGCTGGAAAACACGTTTGTTATATAACAAAGGTGAAATTATAGTTTTACCCCTGACTTATTGTAAAATTACATTTGATCTTAATAGTTTAAAAACTTCTTATTTACACCCCTAAAGATAGTTTTAAAAGGTGCATCTAGGTGCAAGGCGTGGCGAGGCACTGTTTTAGCTCCTAAACAACGGCCAAGCACAGCAGCCTTAAAAAGGCTTGCGCTTGGAGTGCCTAGGCGCAAAAGAGCAAGGGGTCTAGGCTTGCCTGGGCAAAATAAGAGGCTAGCCGAGTTTTTTTTCTCTCTTTTTCTTGCTTCTTCTCAAGCAACAAGCCCTTCTTTCCTTACCTCAACCACCCAGTTGCCAAAATCAACCGCCAAAATCGGGTAAACAACAACCGAAACCAGCCAAACAACCCTGAAACCGACCAAACAACCTTGAAACTAGCCTTCTTATCGCCAATTCACTCCCCTTTCCTCATGTCAGTGTTCTAGTTGCCGAAATCGACACTCTAAGATGGAGGCTACTTGGTTGTAAACCGTGAGGAGAGAGAGGCAAAAAAGAAGAGGGTGAAGGAAGGGAGAGGATGAGGAAGAGAGAAAAGTGACATTTGTTAAGGTTTTTTGGCTGTCAAAACTTAAATATATATGTATAGAAAAATTGCAAATAACCCCCTGATTTATGATAAATTACCCAAGTAAACCTAAAAAAATTGTAAATAATTCCCTAAATTATTATAAAATAATCAATTAAACCTTTTAATTTGAAGAATAAATAAAAAAAATCTCTATAATTATATATACATATATATATATATAAAATTAAAAAAACTCAAATTTTATGATTTTATAATATTTTAAGTTTTTTTATAAGAGGTGTGCCTTGGCTCAAAAAGGCATGCCTTGCACCTCAGGTTCCATAGCCCCTTTGCGCCTCAGTTCACCTTGCACCTTTTAAAACTATCCTAACAAAGGTGCATGTCCCAATGGTGATCAATTAGAAATCTTTCACATTTAGAATTTGAGTTTCAATGCCACATCTTTTTGTAGATCAAAGAGCAATTACCTCAATTAAAGAAAAACTCAAAACTATAGTCGACTTTACCTAGATATTCCCCTAAAGGTTCTTTGTATTTGAAACCATCTCAAGTGTTTGTGATAGTGCTTTCACATTAGTGACTAGAGTAGATATTTCACATTCTCTTTAGGAACAAAGTAACCTTAGTATCACTAATATTTATGTTTAGTTCCAGCTTTAGACAGGTGAACCAAATACTAGATGCCTTTATAAAGATCTTTAAGCATAAATGTACATATTTTAAGATTAAAGAGTCAGTGATTGGGATTCTTGATCTCCATATTTTAATTGTACTTGGAAAATTTCTTTCTAGTAAGAAGGAAAATGAAAGTGTTAAAGATGTTAAATTGAGCTATCAATTAGCTTCAATATTTCAAATTCTCAATTCTTGCCCTTTTCATCTCTCTCTTTTTCATCTTGATAGTGTGTATGGTTTTTATGCTCTTTATGAACTTGGTATTGGAGCGAAAGTTTCTTCTTATAAACACAACGCTAAGAAATATATCCTTTGTGCCACTGTCTATTGCAATGGCAAATGAAGGTGACACCCAAAATTCTTTGTAGATTGATTCTTTTATCAATTAGTATATTTGTTGGATCTCTTTCAAACTCTCCCAATCAAGCTGTTTCATTGGTTTCTCCATCAATGGTTTAATTGGCCTCTTTGTCAAGTCATTTCATTAGCCTCTTTGTTGAGCTATTTCATTGGTCTTTATTAAAGTTGATTTAGTGGCTGTTCTGTCAAAGTTGTTCAATGACCTCTTTGTTAAGTCATTTCATTGGCATCTTTGTCAAGCCGTTTATTGGCATTGTCAAATCCTTTGGTTAGCATCCCTATGGAGCTAGTCCAATTAAATTTTGAATGGACTTGTTAACATGTCATTGGAACATTACAAACTCGAACTACTTTAGCTCTTCATCTTGAGTTTGAGAGGGATGTTAAAGAATCTTAAAAATATTATGCCTATTATGTGCATAAATTTACTTTATTTCAAGTTGAAGATATCTTTATAAAAGTTGTTCACTAGGGAATTATTTATTTACTTATATTTTAAGTTGGATATTGGAAATATCTTTGCTCCAACTTTGAGGAAGTGTTCAATCATTTTTTTATTTTGAAATAGTTAAATCTAGTTGTTAATGAGCTACAATATCTCAATTCTCTTCTCATCTTTCTCTCATTTTCTTATTATGTATTGTTCTTATGCTCCTTGTGAACTAGGATATTTCAACATCTTGTTGCTTTTAACTTTTTTCATTATGCATTTCAATCACCAAAAGTTTTTCCATTAATTCTTGATACAAGTGAAAATGAGAGTGGATTCTTTTCCTTAATCAAAATTTGTTTATAGTGTATCACTTTAGAAACAAATCCCTAAAGACTTAGGTCTCTCTTCTTCCCATTTTCTTAATGGAAATAGAAAACAAAGGATTGAGAGAAGAAGAATCACAAGGGGAGGCAAGCCTATATTTCTTTTGAACACACAACTATTTTTCTTTTAAAGTTCACTATTTTTTTATGACTTTATGTTTCTTATCCATAAATTTTATATTTATAGTGTCAATTAGGGTTTTCAAAGCCTATTTCTTTATTTATATATAGGTCTTTTAATTTAAGTGAAATAATTCATAAATAATTAATTAAGTGAAGTCATTGGTAAATAATTATGTTCGATTGATTTCACTTAAATTGTAGGACTAACATTTAATATAATATAGTGAAAAGGTTTTAGAAACCCTAATTGATACTATAAATATAAGTTTATATCATGGATAAGATAGGTTGTTGGGAAATGAAAAGGAAACTTTAGTCAAAAAGAAAAAATTGCTTGATGGTGAGAGTCAAATAGGTGCTGCCCCTAGTCTTTTTGCTTCTCCAATATCCCTTGTTTCCTCATCCTTTGTGGAAAAGGGAGATAAAAGAATCTCAAGTCTCTTAAGGATTTTGTTTCACCATTTGTACACTATAAAAAGGGCTTCAATTGAGGAAGGATTAGTAATCCATGTTCTTTTTCACTTGTGTGGTCAAGAATTGTTGAATCAGTGGAAAGACTTTTGATAATTGAAGTGCAAAATGTAATAAGATAAAACATCAAGGAGAGGTGCAGCTAGGATTCAAGTAGGGTGTTTGGGATCTAACAATAGTATTTAAGCACTTTAACAAAAGAAACCTGGTTTTCAATCATACTCTTTGGCCTATAACTAACTTCTTGTACGTCATTGTATAATGGTTATCTTATTCCCTATATTTGGTTCATTAGTCTTTTTGCAGCTCAGGCAGGGGCTTCAAGAGTTATTGCAGTGGAAGCCAGTGAGAAAATGGCTGCAGTAGCAACACAGGTAAAAACCTAGTTCTTGTCTTCAAAGTCACCTCCTTATTACCTCTGATTGTTCATTGCCCCCTTCTTCTTTGGTTTGATTAATTGCAGAATGCAAAAGATAATGGCTTCTGGCGAACCGGACCCGAAGGTGATGGAAATGAACATAGCACTGGGGTCATGGAGGTGGTCCATGGTATGGTTGAAGAGGTTGGTAAATCCTTGCAAATTCAACCACATAGTGTTGATGTATTACTGAGTGAATGGATGGGCTATTGCCTGCTATACGAATCAATGCTCAGCTCGGTTCTCTTTGCTCGAGATCAGTGGTTGAAGCCTGGAGGGGCTATTCTCCCTGACACAGCAACTATGGTGAGTTCTTTTTGTTTTATCACTGGTGGTTCAATTGATGTTCTGGGGTTCATAGTAGGAGTTGGTGTTTGGATGTGTTTTTAAAAATTATTTTTTGTTTTTAAAAATGAAAAACAAGTAAAAGTTGTTGTCCATTTTTAAAAATGTGTTTTCAAAAATGAAAAAAAAAAAAAAAAAAAAAATTAGAACTAAGAAGTTGAAAATGAAAAAATTTTGTCTTTCATTATTTTTAAAACATGTTTTCAAATAAAACATAACTTTTCCGCCAAACAATTATTTTACTCATTTTAAAATAAAACCAAACACATTAATATTATTTTTAAATTTTTTAAAATAACTTTCAAGAAACATTACCAAACTCATTGTATTTTTGAAAACATCATTTTTAAAACATATTTTTCATTTTTTAAAAATAATTTTTAAGAACATCATTTTAAAAAGGATATCAAACATACTCTAATTATTTTTCCTTCTCCTATTTCTTTTTTCAGTTTGTTGCAGGATTTGGAAGAGGTGCTACCAGTCTTCCATTTTGGGAAGATGTGTATGGTTTCAATATGTCTTGTATAGGCAAGGAACTTGTTCAAGATGCTGCTCGGTTTCCTATTGTTGATATCGTGGCTGATAACGATTTAGTAACTGATGCTGTGCTTCTGCAGGTTAGTGTCTGACTTCATTTTTTAAATTTCTTGGTTATACTGTTAATTGCTTTGTGGTTCTGTAATTCTGTAATAATGTCTATATTTGTACTTTATTCACTTGCACGAGATGAGGATTTGTTGTAAAGAAAAGTTTGAGGTATAACTCAAAGAAGGTTATTATATATGAAGCTATTAAATCAATAACTGGAACCTTTTTTTGGTTTTTTGCTGATTTCGCTTGCCCTCTATATGCACAGAGTTAGAGTTTTCTCAATGCTTGCATGGGATTTCATAAGAAACACAACCTATAATTTAGTTAATTGATTGCAAATTAGCTTTGAGGATTGATTTGTCTTTTGAAATCTTTTGCATATTAGACCTTCGACCTGGCAACAATGAAGCCTGATGAAGTGGATTTCACGGCTAGTGCAGAGTTGGAACCAAAATTGGGTGGTCTAGAAAGCAACTCTGTTGAATCAAATTCTACAACCTGGTGTTATGGGGTTGTTTTATGGTTCGAGACTGGTTTTACCAGCAGATTTTGCAAAGAAAAGCCAGTTGTTTTGTCGACATCCCCTTACGGTCCAAAAACACACTGGTCACAGACCATCTTTACATTCCGGGAACCAATAGCAATCGCATCAGGAAAGTTCCGTGCCAATAAAACAGCAGCAATTGGTACAGATACCTGTCCATCTGGGAGAATTCATTTGCGTGTCAGCATTGCCCGTGCTGCTGAGCATCGCAGCATTGATATCTCTCTAGAAACCACTGGTGTTGGTTCTGATGGTCGGAAATGCAGTTGGCCAGTACAAATATTTAATCTCTCCTAAAACATTTTGACGGACTAATAGCACAGATCATGGCCTCTGGCATGGTTTTTTGATTGCTTAAAGCAAGTGAGGTCCTTTATCAATTTATTGGTTAATTTTTGATTTTGAGCATCTCTTTACAGTTTGAATTCAAGTCTAATTTCATTCATAACTGTTATGTTTACATTCATTTCCAAGAGTCTGTGAATGTACCTTATCATTCACATTTCACGTATGGAAAATTTTTGTACTCGTATATAAAGACCGAGTCCTCAAATGCAAGTTAAAATTAGGATTCCATTTCTTTACATAAAATGAGAAATTTTCATACATAATCTACAGTTTTTAGCCACACCTGGAAAAACATTGAAACATCATTCGTGTTCTGGAAAATATTAAAACATCTTTTGTGTACCTGGCTGATTTCTTTGGACAAAAACACCCCTTCAGCAGTTAGTAGATGCCGTTCCCTTTTCTTCTCCGAGCCATTATCCACTTCAAACAAAACTCCACTTTTCTGTGTGTGCATTGGCATTCATGCCGTTAGTAATTTACCTGAAATGTTGCTAATCATATAGTGATTGCGTCACTAACGCTTTGTAGGTGTGTATTAGTATCGACATCGACATAGCAATGTAACGCTTGTAATAATGGCTTGTTATTTGGTGTTGTTACTGACAAGTGATGTAGGTTACTAATGGCATGTGATATATCACATTGCAAATAGGATGATTTAGCATTACTAAAGCCTTATGATATAGAGTTACCAATGGCATGATTTTAAGCATTATTAATGGCATGCCAATGGCATGGTTTTGTTTTTGTTGGGGGGGGGGGGGGGGTGGGGATGGGGCGCGGGCGTGGGCGGGTTGGGTGTGGTTGGCCTTGCAAACACAAAAGCGTCTTGCTGCATTGTTGGTATGACAGGAAACGTAACTACACCTGGCGTTGTCAATTTAAAACCATCCAACAACAGAAGCCAACATGCTTTCTTTGATGCACGCCACCAGAGTGAAGCAGCTTATTTCTTAATTGAAAAACCTTGCTCCAAAGAATCATCAATTTGCAGTCCCATAAATTTGGTTGAGTTATTGCAAGCTTAAATTATATATCTATCTCAGTCCCATAAATTTGGTTGAGTCATTGCACGCTTAAATTCCTGCTACAGTTTCTACATCTGTCTCTCTCTATATACATTTATCTATATGATTGAATTTTAATTACTTAATTTATCTATAATAAACCATGATACCTTTTCAAGTGCATTCATGAATACCAAATCATATAAATTGGTGATCAAGCAATTTAAAGCCTTAAGAATAAAATAGATAGATCAAAATTTGGAAACTTCATTTTTGTCCATAAGGTTTCAAAAAAATATCAGATTTTTAATGCTCTTTTGAAAACAATTTTTTTTTTTTTAATCTCTAACTTTTCAAATACTCTTCAAAAAGGTCTAAACCGTTAAACAACTGACGGTCAACATTAACAAAATGAGTAAAAAAACATTTGTACCCTTGATAGCTGTTAGTTTAATATAAATTATCGGATTATTTTAATAAAACAATGAATTTATAAGTTAAATTATCTAAAATATTTCTAAATTTAAATTATTAAAAATGGTTTAAAGTTACCATTGACCGTCAGTTGATTGATGATTTAAACTTTTTTGAAGAGTTTTGAAAAAATTAAGAATAAAAAGAGCTATTTCCAAAAAAGGCTTTAAAACTTAATATTTCTAAAACCTTGAAACTAAAATGAAGTTTTCCCTAATAATATTAATGTGGTGAGTTCATGGGTTTAGGCTATATTGTAATCCTAGATCTCAAATTTAATACATCATCAACAAATTTAATCTGGGATTATCTGCCAAAAATCTTCTGAGAATCTGCTTAATATCTTCATAAAATTCTCGGCCCAAAATGTGTCTTTCTGCTCGACCCAAATTTGCCTTCCGCTCAAAGCCAAATCGCATAGCACACCCATTGAGCAAGCCCGGTGTGTCTCGCTCAATGGCTTTGGTGGGCCGAATGCAAGGATTATATTTATTTGAAATTTGCTTTTCTCTTTTTGTCTTCATGTGTGCTTCTTCTCATGTAGTGACTACATGTCTCGCACTTGGCATCTCCTTGCTAATTCAACTTTCCATGCACGCTTGCTTCACACTTGGCTTGGTATTCAAGTTCATCTCACGGGTAAAATTGCTTGTGCACATGGCTTCTTACTTTGTTAACACATGGCATGAGCTTGAATGACACATGGCTTGAACTTGGCAATTTATTCCTTTGTCCTCAACTTCCATAATTTGCACTTTAGCGATATATCCCAATATTTGCTTGATTTTTTCCTCAAAAAGTTATTATTTTACTTTTTGACATCCTTCATGACTCACCTACAAAATATTGACAAAATAAATATTAAAACGTCTATAATTACTCGAGTTTTCATCACAAATGATAGCTTTTTTAGTATGAAATAATGCTACTTAATTTTTAGCACTTATAAGTTATTAGTACTTTTTATTATAGAGTATGGACTCTTTTTATGGATGAAAAAGTGACAACTACTATTGCTAATGCTTCTTTAACAACATTGTGTCCTTAGCTTCATTGGCCAAGGCATTTTTGGGTTGCTTTTATTTCTCCTTCAAGATCAATGCTAGTCTGGAGAGTCATACATAATAGATTACTCACAGATCTATTTCTTCAACGTTGTGGTTATATTTTCTCTTCTTGCCATCAATTGTATTAGTCTACTGAGGAGAGTTTGAAGCATCTGTTTCTGATCTGTCCTTTTACAGTAGGTCTTTGACATTCTTTATCCTCCACTTTTGGTCATACTATTTACCTGTTTGAAACTGTTATTGATTTGTGGCAAGTTGCTATGTCTGCTAAATTTTGTTCTCAACTATAAATACTTTAGAAGGCTAATATAATTGTAATTTTTAGGATCATTTGGTATACTCATAATAATGCTACTTTCAATGGCAAGTGTCATTTCTTTCATGAGGCCTTATCCTTTATTTGACATATTATTTAGAGGCGAATTCTCTCAACTCCAGAGTTATATAGAATTCAATGGATGATTTTATGTCTTTGTGTAAGCTCCATGTTCTGGCTCTTCCTCGTAAGGCTCCTCGTATTATAGAGGTTGTTTAGACTTCTCTTCCTTCAAGTTAGAATAAGGTTAATACTGATGGTTATGCTTTTGGGGCTCCTAGTTTGGCTAACTGTGTTAGAGTTTTTCAGACTTGCTATGGGTTTTTCGAGAGTACTTGCTATTCCATTAGGAATATGTTTTGCTTTCAAGGCAGAGTTGGCAACTGCTATTTATGCCATTAAATATGTTTGGAATTACCATTAGACAAAACTTTGCTTAGAGAATGATTCTGTTTACGTGGTTTCGCTTCTTCTTGTTCACTTTTCTAAGGTCCCCTAGCATTGACGTCCAACTTGGGATAGATGTCTTTTTTATTTACAAGATATGAATTTCATGATGACTCATATTTATAGCTGGGCAAATTCACTTGTAAATGTTTTAGCTTCTTGTTCTCCTACTTTTGTTTTCTCCATTTGGTAGTGGACAACTCCTGATTTTTTGGGACCATTTCTTTTTGATAATTTACTTGGCAAACGCCATTGTTGGGTTACTTAGTTTAGGTTATGAGGGGTGGACACTATTTTACCCTTATCGAGCTTTTTCTATTGAATTTTTCTAGTAAAGTTTTTAATGAAGTCTACTATAGGTTTTGATTTGTAATGGTTTGATTTTGACTAAATCTTTTGTTATCATTCCCTTCCAATGGTCAGGTTATATTCGGTTTAAGATTGTTCTTTGTGTTTTTGGCCCTTTTTCTTTGTCTATTTCTTTTATCTTTTTAATAAAAAGTTGACTTTAACTGACAAACTTTTATCAAAAAAGTGGTCATTAATTATTAAATTCCAATAGCCCATTAAAAATTCATATTCTAAAAATTAAAAACTAAATATTAAAAAAAAAAAAAAAATCTCTCATAACTACAATATATTCATACAATTCCTCTATATTACTAAATCCTTATTATAGTTATGAACAATTGATAATATTTTTTTTTTCATATTGCTTATATTGCTTTTTGTAGTAACTGAGCTTCTTTTTTAATATTATTTTTGTTATCAATTTAATTGCAATCAATTTAAAATTTTGATTTTTTAAAGTACAAGTATTATGTGGTCGATAGACATAGTTTAGTTGATAATTACATCTCTTAGCAAAACTGAGATCCTAAATTGGAAATCCTTCCTCCTCTAATAAAAATAAAAAATAAAAATAAAAAGAATTATGCAATACTTATTGTGTGTTCTATTTTCATTAAAGAGAATAAGTTGAAACCTCACAAGCAACACCAATAAACTATAAATTTATATATGAAATTGAATACAAAGTCATTTCCATGGATAACGGACGGTATAATCCTCAAGCAAAATATATGCTCCATCAGATTTTATAATCCAATAACAAACTCTGCATCTACTGTTGTCCTTATAATCTGAGTATATCTCAAATGAATGAGATTCACTTCGCCATGCAAAATTACGCCAGAACAATGTGCTTCTCATAAAACTTGAGTTAAATTTGAATGAGTAGCTATTTCCATAAGGGAGAACATGGTTCCCTAGATCATCATCTTTGGATCTACAGTGAATAGTGAGATCTAACCCTGCAAAATCCCACTTTCGCTTCACATGCCATATTTAGAAGCAAGAGTGGCAAAAACAATTGTAAAAGATATTTATTGAGAGGACTCATAATTAACTATGTGCTCCTAGTTAATTGAGTAATGAAGTAGCACATCTAAAGAGTTCTCTCAGATTAAATAGCATAGGGGTATATCTAATTTAGACTTGGTTGGATTCTATTGAAATATAGGTGTATCCAATCTATATTTGAATGAATTCTATTAAAATAAATGTTTATTCAATTCAAATTTATATGAAATCCATCGCAATTTAAGTGTATTAAAAACTTCATAGATTTCATTGAAGTGATGAATTTGCTCATTAATGATTAATTATGTGCTTCTAGTTGACTGAGCAATGAAGTGGCACATGTGAAGAGTTCCCGTAGATTATATAGTATGGGGTGTATTCAATCTAGATTTAAATGGGTTCCATTAAAATCTAGGTATATCCTATCTAGATTTGAATGAATTTCATTGAAACCTAGATATATTCAATTCATATTCATATGAAATCTAATAAAATTTAGATGTATTAAAAAAGTTATTCACATCATGTATTTCATTAATTTAAGTGATTGATTTAGGTGGATTTTAAAGTGGTATTTATTGCGCAAAAAAAAAAAAAAGTTTTATAAGAGATCTTACCATTTTCCTAAAGATTTTATTAGATTTCCTAAAAAAGTTTAACAAATTCAATATGTAGTCTATAGAATGCATGATTCCATCAAAATCTATCATAAAATAATAATAATAATAATAATAAATCAATCAAACTCCAATTAACTCTATATTGAAAATACCACACCTAATAAAAACAATTGTAACTTACAAAGATTTTAAAAACATTATTTAGGATGGGGCCTAATAATAGTTTTATTAAATATAATGATCCATATTTCCTTCCATGAAGATGAAGCCAATCTCAAATATTTGTTTGTTAATTTTAGACAAAATTACTTTAATTATTTCATTTTTTTATAATTTAATCTATGAGATGTGAATCACCACCAAGTCCTCACATTTACATGATAAGGTAAGTTTGATTTAATGCCCTACCTTTTACACTCTTGGGGAAATGAGTTCAAATCATATTCCCTCCTTTAAACTTCAAAATAATAGAATTATTTGAAAAAAAAAAAAAAATCTGACATTCATACTAAACTCATATTAGAGACAATATACCTTCATAAAATGTGTGTTTTTTCTTGAAATAAAATAAAATTTACAGTTTTGATATAGGGTTCTACTACTGTACATAATTTGTATAGTCATTATGATGGTTATTAGTTATTAAATTCAAATAGCATTATTACAAATTCATAATCTAAAAAGAAAATAAAAATAAATTTCTCTCATAAGTACTATATAGTCAAACAAATCCCTTATATTACATAAAAGCTCAATATAATTATGAATGGTTGATAATATATATATTTATATATTTATATTGCTTTTGTAGCAACTGAGCTTGTTGCTAATTGAGATTATTAAAATTGTTGTCAATGTTTTTCCCAACCTCATTATCCTCAAGGTTCTCCACCTCCTTAGAGCAAGCAATAACGTCGTTCTGGGTTTGGGGTCGGTGACACTCCCTTTGGTTCCATTGGAGCCCCTTAAGAAGGGGTTTTGATTACTTCAAGGGCTCGTTAGAGTAATGGCGGCAAGGAGGTCTTCTCCTATAATGGTCGAAGACCTAAGTTCGGATGTTTCTCTTCCTGCTTAACCTCAAGCTCATAGTCATTATAGGCCTAAGTCTTCTTCTACAAAACACGAGTCTTCAAGTCGCAACCCCTTTGGGGTCTTTAAATCTTTTCACAACCTTTATTTGATTGTGACTCCTATAGAGCTTAGTATATGTAAGGCCACGTTTGAAATCCCTAAACCTGTTCACCTGAGGCTCCCTTTTCATGGGGAGGATCCTATCACCCTTGCAAATGAGAGGTTGCCATTCCTTTTTGAGCATTGGAGTTTGGTCTTTGCCTTCGCATTTTACCGTTCTTTCGAGGGTTGTTGATTGATTTAGATGCCACTCTTATGTAGTTTAATTTCAAATTTTTGGGTATATGCAAGGGTACTACATTTTGTGGCATAAACAAGGTTGGGGAGATTCCTCGGCCGATGAACTTCGCTACATATATAACATGAATGCTAATTCTAAGAGAAAGGGTGTTTAGTACCTATGCGTTTGGAATGCTTCTTTAAATCCAATTCGCTTTCGCCTTTGTAGTGACAAAGAATGGTATTGTAAGTGGTTTTCTATTTCAAGAAATTAGGGCTTTGAGATTTCAATTGAGAGTGTGAACCGTAAAGTTCCCACTATTATCAAGATCAAAGGTCTTTTTCTCTCATTTCTTCAGTCGTTTCTTCCCTTCACAGATGGTTTCTTTTTTTTATGTGATTTTTTTCTCCTTCCTTTCTCTTTGTTGTGGCATTTTTTAAGTTGTTTTTTTCTTGGCAGTCAAAGATGCTTGGACTAGGAAATCATACCTTTTTCCTTACCGAATGGACCAAATACAAGAGCTTGCCTCCATGAGGCCTATTGCTACTATCTCGATTGCCAAAGAGATGTCATAGTTTGCAAGTGGTAAGTTAACTCCCTTCATTCTGTGTTAGTAGATGTGCATGTGTTTTCTTCATGTACGACCTCTCTTTTTCAAGTATGGATTTAGGACATTCATCTTAACCTCTGAAGAGAACAGTCGAGGAGTTTGGTAAAGAGGGCGACTTACGTGAACAGACAAGGTGAATGATGCTTTTGTAGGCCTGCTCTCCTATTTTTTAGGGTTGTTCCCTTAGCAATTACTGCTTTTAAGATGACCTCTCATCTAATTGCAAAAGGGAAGCAACCTCAACATTGAAAGGGAAAGAGTCCTAATCATCGAAAGCAAAGGAGTCCCAATCGTTGAAAGGAAAGGAGTCGACTCCTTCGAGGCCTATCAACATGGCTCAGGTGCAACCCCTAGTTGATTACCTTGATGATCATCTTGACAATGATTCAATTGCAAAGTCGCTTTCCTCTCCTCCTTTTTGTGCCCTAAATAAAGCTACCACTCTAGTGTGTATGGTAAGTCACCTTGCTTATTGGTTGAGAGGTTCTTTTCATGAAGTCATCTTATTAGTCACCTTTCTTAGTATAGAGCATGATTTTGACTATTCTAGTGTGCTTTCTTGCTTTGGCCTCCTTAAAGCAGGGTAAGCAAAGCTTATCTACTCTAAATCAAGTCTATTTGGAGAACAAAACCCTAAGTGAGAAGGTGAATTCCCTTGAGAAAGCCCTAAAAGAAGAAAAGGTAAAGAGCACTCGGATCGATTCTTTGTAGAACGATTTGGTAGAAGAGAGATTAAAATATTCTCAGATGGAATCTCATTACGCTAGTTTGGAAAAGGAAGCAACCACATCCTTGCTAATGGGCTTCAGATTTGCTTAAGAGGAAATCTTTCACTTTTACCTTGATTTGGACATAAGCAAGATGTTGATGGCCTTTGAATCGCCAGCGGAGGGAGAAGGCCTCGATTTTAGAAGCGTCAAAAAGGATGATCCTATTAAGGCCCCCTAAGGGAAAACAGTGCTATTCAAGCCTCTCAGGTCAACAAAAAAGGAGGAGAGGATCCCTCTGACTAGCCCGTCATTGCATGAAGTTGTTTGTTTTCTTTATATATGTGTTGCATTTTCATGGCATATCCCCTACAATATTTGGTCTGTAATAATTTTAGGACATTTAGCTTTACTTACCCTTAAGGTGAGGTAACTTTGTCGATGACAAACTTGGAGCTTTTGCTCCATTTTTATTTCTCTTTGGATATTTAATTTGATTGCTTATGTTTGTTCTTTGAGAACTTTCATGATGATGCTTGCGACATGTTTCTTCTCTTCTTTTTGTGATCAAATTGTTGCGTTTACAGCTTACATAACTCTCTTAACATTTAGGGTGGTTTGGTTAAAGGTCAGGCTTTCATTGCTTGGGTGCTTTTTAGACTTATGACCTTTTTTTGAGTGTTGAAAAGCCATTGCCTTGGATGCATTTCGAGGTCCTTTTCTGCCCTTTAATCTTTTGAGCTAAAGGGACGTCTCTCCTTTGCTTGTAAGCCCTTAGGGTAACTTGGCTAAGGCACTTCATCTCAAACAATCAGGATCGATTTTGTCATAATTAACAAGTAAGTTGTCTTTTATTATGGATCCTCGTCCATCTAGGATTAGCGTGAACATTTTTTGTTGCACTGCTTTTTTCAATCCTCAGGGGGGTTTTTATTAGGCGTCCTTATCCTTTTTAGGATTAATGGGCACTCTTCATGGCAGGGCTTTCATTAATCCTCAAGGGATCTCTTATTAAGGATCCTCGTCCTTTCTGTGATTGACATGGGCACTCTCCGTCATAAGACTTTCATTAAATCCTTAAGAGGTAACCTATCAAGAATCCTCATCCTTTCTCATATTAGCCTGAGCACTTTCCGTTGCAAGACTTTCGTCAAATCCTTAGGAGGTCTCCTGTCTAGGATCCTTGTCCTTTCTCGAATTAGTCAAAGCACTCTATGCTATAGGATTTTTGTAAGGACTTTTCCCCTTTTTGATGCTTTTTGTTATTAAAGTTTCTCAGTTTTTTTTACCCTTCTGGTTTGTTGTTGAGATCATAGGCTTTTACGCTACTTTGACCTTTTCATAGATATCCTAGGCTCTTTTTGCATCTTTGGCCTTCTTTGTTGATGTCATAGGCCTTTTTTGCTGCTTTGACTTTCTTATTACTTTAGGCGACGCTTAAACTATAAAAGTAAAAGATTTGACACGATTATGTTGGATCAGTGATGGCAAATTTCTAGTGTATTTTAAAAATAAATTTCAATGATAATATATTTTCTAATTAAAACACAATACCAAATATTCACACTATAAACCTATATAAGTATACACGGTCTACAGGTAATATAGTAGTGAGTAGAATATCATTCATATGAGGATTATCCAAATCTAGTTAAGTACTAACCAGGTCAAGATAACTCATTATCCAAACTATCGAAATTAGACTAATGAAGAAATTATAAACTAAGAATTTAAACTAACAATTAAATTTAGGATGAATTAGCAGTTAAATAATATCTAGGCATATAACTTCACTTAACCATGTCATTTAATTTATTCTCCTCTCTTTTAAAATAGTTTTTATCTTGTATTAAATCGGATAATCCTAAAGTAGTAACTAGCCTCTCTCGATGGTCAAACACTTACCCAAATTAATCAACCAGATTATATATTCATGTAGATTAACTAACTTGAGTTCATTAAGTTCAAATTATCCTCACACAATTACACAACTATATGATTATATCTCTATCCCATATAAATTATGTTATTTTATTGGATTCCGGTCTCATAATACCTCTCTCGATAGTATTAGATTTCTAAAATCTAATCAATTAATGAATCCAAATTAATTGACTAGCATTAAGCATCAATAAAATAGAATATAAAAATAAAATTCAATTATAAAATATTACTAAATCATTAGATAAATTAAAATCATGGTCAAGTTATATTGTAGCCTAGATATGAAAATTTAGTTCATCACCATTAAAATAAGTCAACAAGAACCAACAACATATTTAAATAATTAGAAACAAAGCACCAAGAAAATCTCATTGAATAGACGTGATCCCTTAGTCTTCAAGGTCAGATTTGTCCCTCCAATTTGACTTCCAATATGTTGCAACCTTTATGCCTTGATTGTAGATGATGACTTGAAAGGTCTAAAGACTACTACCGAAAAATCCTAGTTTGAGGGCAAAGCCCTCACCCCACATGAAGCTCTCTCTCTTTTCTCTATTGCTCTCTCTCCTTGAAATTGTGTGTTGAATGAATGAGAAAGTGCACCTATTTATAGATGCATAAGGTCGGCTAAAAGGCTTGCACAAAAAAGAAATATCCTAAATTGATAATTAATCAAGAATCTAATGCACGATAGAACTAGAAATCTGCTATAATCAATTGTCATAACTTGTTGTCACAGCTTCACGACTTGTAACACCAAACTGCGACGGTCACATGTTGTGGTTGCAACTTGTGACTCTATGACTCAAACCCGTGACTACACTAATCTTCGATCACTAAATTGGTTATAACTTCCTTTAGAAAACTCTGATTGATGAACTGTCTATAGCTATGAAAGCTAGGCATCCAGGGCTTTAATTTGATACATTATGGCTCACGTAACTCCAATTGTGCATATCATATGAGTTTAAACAAGTTGACCTATCTTTCAGCTCGAAAACTCTGAAATCTTAACTCCGATGATTGTCTTAAAACTTCAACTCGGGAGACTCTTAGCTCTTTTATCTTGACTTTGCTTTAAAACACATCAATTTACCTGTCATAACCTTCCATGATTCACCGAAACAAAATAATATAAAAACATTAAATAACTAACATGATTTACTCGAATATTCATCACAAATGCTAGCTAATGGGTATAAAATAACGATATATTTTAGTGTTATCAATCATAAAAAAAAGGGGAAGTGGCCAAATAGCCCTCCTTTTTCTTTCATTAGTAAAAAGGAGAGTTTACATAGCCTCCAGATTATTAAACAAACAAGACTTCCATTTCCTTTAAGTTTCCTATCAACTTATGCTCCATTTGATTTGTTACATTATGATATTTGGGGTCCACATTAATTTGACCAGTCAAGGGCATGTTTCTTTCTTACTATTGTGGATGATTTTACAAAATGCACATGGATATTTCCTATGCAAAACAATTTTGAAACACCAAACATTTTGAAATCATTTATTGTTTTTACTTATACATAATTTCATGAACGTGTTAAGGACGTAAGAGTAGAAAATGGTTATGAACTCCTATCCATGCGGAATTTCTTTCGATCTCATGGATTGAATGTCAATGCACTTGTACTTACACCCCACAATAAAACAGAGTTATCCAACAAAAGCATCGTCATATTCCTACCATAGCATAATCTTATTTACCACTTGCTTTTTGGGGTGAGTGTGTTTTAACTGTTATCTACCTTACCAATCGATTACCATCACCATTGTTATCCAAAAAATCTCTTTTTGAGTTATTATACAATTATCCACTATCACTTGATCACTTAAAAGTTTTTGGTTGTCTATGTTATGCAACCGTTGTTCATCCCTCCCAAAAATTTGATCCTTGTGCCAAAATGATGCAACTTTGTTGGATACTCCACTAGGCAAAAAGGTTACAAACTTTATGATATAGAGACTAAGAAATTCTTTGTAAGCTATGATGTCAGATTTTGTGAAACTATTTTGTCTTGCTCTAATACTTCAATTCCACTTAATCAAGACCTTGTACTACCCAACATTTTCTTTGATATTACAGACAACATGTCACTCAAATGGCCCTTCACCACAAACATTCCATCTTCTAAAACCCAACAAACCAAGCCACCTGAATTTTACGAGATTGAACCCATAGCATGTGGACTTGCCACACTTGAACTACCTTCTATACTAACTTTAGTCGAAACCACTCAATCTTCATTTCAAGTAGAACTTAATGAACCGACTCCAACCACTAAAACCACTTCATCTTCACCTCAAATAGAACCCAATGAACTAACTACAGTCACTTCAGATATCCACACACCTTCCACTCCTCTTATGCGACATTTTAATCAGCCTAAGCAACCTCTGCCATGACATAAAGACTACGTAATGTCATCTCAAGTCAATCATTCCACTTCGAGCTTAAGTCCTACATCAAGTACATGGTATCCTCTCAACAATTTTCTTACATATTCTCGCATTTCTCCTATCCATCCTATTTTTTAAGCTAACATTACAGGTCACACTAAGCCTAAATTCTCAAACTATCCTTGATCCACATTGGTAGCAAGCCATGAATGCAGAATTGAAATCATTGTTAGAAAACCACACATGGAGTGTAATTCCTCTTCCTACTGGACATAAATCAATTGAATGCAAATAGATTTACACAATCAAGTACAAGTCCAATGGAACCATTGAATGTGACAAGGCTCGTCTTATTGCTAAAGGATACAACCGGGTTAAGGGTATCGATTATCAGGAAACATTTTCTCCTACAATAAAAATCACTACACTTTACTATCTTCTCACAATTGTCGCTACCAGAAATTGGTCTACACATATTAAATGTCTAGAATGCTTTTCTTCATGGCAACTTGCATGAAGTCGTATACATGAGCCCTCCAATTGGTCTTTGCCAAAAGAAGGAGAACATTATATGTCGACTTAACAAGTCCCTCTATGGGCTCAAACAAGCCTCAAGAAACTGGTTCTTTACTTTCTAAGATACCATCCAAAAGGCTAGTTATCAACAATCAAAAGCTAATTATTCTCTCTTCATGAAGGCTTAAAGTACTTCATTTACTGCAATTCTCATCTATGTTGATGACATTCTTCTAACAGGCAATGATCTTTTAGAAATTAAGTGCCTCAAAGAATGTCTTCTTAAGCATTTATGTATCAAAGATCTTGAAGACGTGGAATGTCTTTTAAGGATTGAATTTTCCCGTTCAAAAAAATGTACCTTCATGTCTTAGAGAAAATATTCACTGGACATCTTGCAAGAGTCGGGACTCATAGATGCACACCCAAAAAAATTGCCAATGGAACAAAATTTGAAGCTCACTCCTACAAATGGATAACGTTGTTGAATGATCCAACGAAACATAGAAGATCGATTGGAAGACTAATTTATCTCATTGTCACAAGGCTAGATATAGTATATTCAATTTGAAAATGGAGTCAATTCATGCATGAACCTCAAAAACCATATTGGGATGTAGCCATGCGAATCCTCAAGTATGTCAAAGGTACCCTTAGTCAAGGCTTATTATTACCTTCCACAAATAATCTTACATTAAGAGCCTTTTGTGATTCAGAATAGGGAGATTTTTGAGCCACAAGAAGATCAGTTACAGGATATTGTATTTTTCCCAGGAAGTCACTCATCTCATGGAAATCCAAGAAAAAAACCAATGTTTCTAAATCATCAACAGAGCCTGAATATAGAGCTATGGCAAACACATGTTTGGAGCTAAATTTGCTGCGCTACATCTTATAAGACTTAAGATTTCCACAAAGAGCTCCAACATCATTGTTTTGTGACAATCAAACAACTTTGCACATTGCAGCTAACCTTGTTTTTCACGAGCATACAAAACACATTGAAATAGATTGTCACATAGTTCAAGAAAAATTGCAAGCTAGAATGATTAGTCCTTCCTATGTGCCTACATGGTTAGTCTTAGAATTAGCATTGATTGATTCTTGTACATGGTTATATATTATGTACTCTATTGATTGTAAAATACACACATCAAGAGCAATTCAACCAAACTTCCTTTGTTCATTTCCTATACACATTATTTTACAGTAGCATAGTAGAATTGATTTCGTGCAAAATAATAGTTATTTTGTCTCCATTGTATAGTTGGCAAAGTGAAAGGGTTTTGAAATATACATGTTTGTTTGTTTGTTTCTCTCAACGCTTGCATAAAAATGAGATTGTTAGCTTGAAGCTGACGTGTTACAAAGAACGTTATCACCGAAGAAGTCATAGCTAATGAAGTTCATAAAGATCATTTCATCATACTTATTTTTGAAACTTGATTACTCGTGTTATTTTGTTGTATTTATTTAGGAGTATTAATCGTAATCCGTTAATATTGTTTCGTGTTTATGAATTGTGTCAAAGATAATCTCTCAGGTTAATTTTGTTTCGTGTTGATGGCTTGTGTCGAAGATAGTCTCTCAAAATTTGGTGCATGTTTGTTTCACTGTGTCAAAGATTATTTTTACATGTCTATATAACTGCAAACTTGGCCTCAAGTTTCAAGTCTCTTGACATTAAAATTACGATATTACAGTAATTCCTTTTCAATCATTATCTACAAGACTACAATCATTATCATAAAATCTTGCTGCAGAGAGAATCTTTTAGTTTGGTATAATAAATTATCTTGTATCATTTAAAGGGGTTGAAATTTGAATTGAGGGTTGCTGCGCTAGAAGAGGCAGGAGCACATATTCTGTGGGGGTGTTTCATATTTGGAGTTGAACCCATTTATTATTCTAGACTATGAACAAAATTCCAGTCTACGCATCTGACAAATGAACTTTTAAAAAACTATAAGTGATTTTGCATTTATTTTATAATTACTCTTGTGGGGTTAATGTATTTAGAGGTTTTGAAAATTGAGCTAAGAATGTTTTGTATTTGAGTTGTGTTACCCTATCATTATAAATTGAAAGCCAGGATTTTAAAAAATATCACTAGTAGTAGAATGAGTTCTAAAACTAACATTAAACTATACAAATGAAGCTTTTAGCATTATCATTTTGTTCACAATACAAAAGAAGTTTTTAACGCTATCTTTTTGTTCGCAAAATAAGTTAGTTCACGAATACACTTTTTTTTCTTTATTTATGAAATCAACTAATTCTTGAATAACGAAAAATGATTAAAAAAAAAAACTAAGTTTTATCTAAAATTTTCACTAAATTTTAATGTGATATTAGTGTTACAAAAATGGAGCTAAAAAAATGGTTTTAAGAGCAATAAAATCACTTTGTACTATAAGCAAAGCAGTTGAAGCCTTGAAGGGTAAGACTTTTTTTTGTTTTTTCAATCGATTGAAGGGTAAGACTTGTCTGAAGACTAAAAGGCGTTTTTTGCATTACAAATGTTATTTCAGATAATTACACTTTAAATTTTTTGTGCGAAGATACGTTTGCTCAACATTATTTAATTCAAGGACGGAGTATAATGATGGCTAGAGTGGGTTCGTTAGCCCACCTTGAAAAAAATTATAATAATAAGATTATATTTATTTTAAAATTTATTGATGTATACTTTTCATTTATTAATTTTTATATCAAAATAAATACATATTTATTCTAAATTTAGTGCATATTTTTTTTTATATATATTTTTTTTTTCAAATATTACATGTAATAATTTTGTTTCATATATTAAATGTCAAATTTTAATTAAGTTTTTCACATTTTGTTCTTTTAATCATAACATCAGTTGCATATATATTACTTAAATTTAATATTTTTCATATTTTTTTATAATACACTCTTTAATTTGAAAGTATGATAGTAATTATGAATTATGATTGTCAAAATGTATACTATCTATGTTTAAAGAAAGATTATTATGGCATAATTTTTATTTGATAAATTTGATCATTTAAATATTTTTAGATACAACTTGATTAATGTTTAATTTTATTTATATTTTATACTTCTTTTATATTTTATTCAATCTTTTTATTTTTATTTTTGCTAATATATTTATTTATAATATAAATTTGAGGGGTAAGATTTATGATATCTTCTTTAATTAGGTATATTTACAATTTTTTATTTATAAAATATTTTCATACCTACAAATTCATTTAAAAAAATTAAGATTATTATTATTTTGTCCCTTGGATTAAAAATAATGTCAAACAACCCCCAATTTTAAAAATATTAGCCAAACAATCCAATCGTTAGTGGGTTGGTGATTTCTATCCATAAGTTGACGATAAGTTAGGGTGATTTCATATCCTATTTCTTATTGAGTTTCCTAAATAATTTTAATTGAAAAAGTTTAGAATTTATAAAATTTTTCTACAATTTCAGGATCTTCTCGGATTCAGGATATGAATCTGAGAGAGTCATGACAATCAATATTTCATTTTTACTTGAAATCCCATAAAAGTTCAATTTAACAAGTTTTAAAAAAGTTAAAAAGATGTTTTTACCATTGAAATTTTTATTTAAAAATATAATAAAAATTAAAAAAAATTAATAAAAAATTAAATTAGATTAAAAGATAAAAAATTTATTAAAAATAAAAAACAAAATGTGAAAATCCAGATGGACGGTAAACACCATCTTCGATCCGTCCACCAATAAACACCACCAACAAACAACATCTCCACAACCCATAATTATCATAAACTTCAACCTTTTATCAATCTTCCACAATCATTAAGCCCACAATCATCAATCTCTATTAGAATCCCTACTGGGAACACAAGAAATCAATAAAAAAAAAAAAAAAAAAACAGCCAAGAAAAAAAACGGTGGTGATGTTAAGTCTCTACAGTCGACTCTTCATCGTGGAGAGCCAAATGGTCTCCGCCATTGGAGACCCACATGGGTCTCTAATGGTGGAGACCTACCACTGTCAAAGCGAGACCTACTGTTGTCGAAGCGAGACTTGTCGCTATTGAAGCTGTTACCGAAGATGGATAAAGAGAGAGAGAGAAGACCACCGAAGATAGACCACCCTGCTACCATTATCATCGAACAAAATCCTACCATTACACTACTATCGTCACCATCGAGATCTCTGCCACCATCATCACCAGACAGAGATAGAGAACGAGGGAGAAAGGGCCGGTCAAAGAAAAGGAAGAGAGAAGAGAAAGAGAGTTTAGAGAAATTTGAGAGAAATTATATATATTTAAATAAAAATTTTCTATTTTTTAATGATTTTATATTTAATATTATTTATTTTATTTTATATTTTAATTAATATTATTTTAGTTAATTTTCCATTGCTTTTCCCTATTGCCCATGAAATTAAATAGTCAACCATATCAACATAATGGATTCTATAATCGTCAGGGGTATTGACATTCTTTTACACGTTACTAGGGGGGATTTCAAATATTTATGTTAATGTCAAGTTATATTTTAAATAAAGATGTAATAATGGGTTGCAAAATGGACATATTCTCAAATGTCTAGTTGTTTTTTGACATTATCCCTTTTATTTGTCAATAAAACATCTCTAAAAGTCGTTTTTGGCTCAAAAAGGCAAAAGCTAGCTTCCAAAAATCATGTCAAACATGATTTTTAATAAGTATTTGTAATGTCAATATGTCTATATTATCAATTGTTATTAGTTTTGACGGTGTTTAACAAAATGGAGAACATAAATTGGTTTTTCTTTTGTATACATCTCAAACTCATACTTTATATATATATATATATATATATCACCTATGATGAAATAATTCAAATCTAAAGCATTATTAGACTAGCACTCCCTATCACTAAGTTACATTGAATAGAGGTTCAAACTCACTTTCTATTAATACGAACTTAATGAATATAATATTCATCAACCTCAATTTCAACATTATAGACCTGATTATTTTATTTCTAGCAAATAATATGTTTAATAGAATTTACGATATAGATGTTGTATAAAATGTCCTACAGGATAAGAAATTTATCAAAATAGACAAATTCATTCAACCAAGAACCGACGAAAACTTAAGATATCAATGATCATTCAAATCTTCAAATAGAAGCGCATAATTTTCTAATAAATGTGCATGTGTGTGTATTATAATCATCATGAATCATGATCTAATGAAATTTACTTTCATACCCTTCTGAAAGAAGGTTTACTTTCATACCTTGGGCTAGGCCGGGTTGAAATAAAACCCATATTAATAGTTAAAATATGAGACCAAATGATTGACTAGCTTGGGTCTGAGGCCCCACTTTAGTGAATGAATGCTAAATACACCATCAAATTAGACATAATGACATCCTAAAATTGAGCATTATTGTTTCATAAGCACAACATTATGCAAGCACCGAAAGTTTTTAACTTCCGGGGTTGGTCTTCACAAGAGAAATACTTTATCTAGAGACTATAATGTTTCTTTGGTAAGGATCCTTTTACACACACACACATATTTTATCTAGAGACTATTATGTTTCTTTGGTCAAGATCCTTTTACACCCACACACACATATATGAGAGATAAAGAGAAAATGAATTTGATCCAATGGTATGCTTCTACAATTGCATCTAAGAGATTGTGAGTTTGAGTTGTTGTCCCCTTTCCATGAACCCTTAATTATTGTAATTTTATCAATATACATATGTGATTAATGGAAGCTCTCTATGATTTTATAAAAGTTGGAAAAGCAATTGTCTTCCAGTTTCAAGATCTGTCATTAAGAATAATTTGTTTTAATAAGTTTTGACAATTATTTTATAAGACTAGCACCTATTAAAATTATTTCCTTCAAGATTTAATTGCCTTTTCGATTTTAATTGCCTTCTTCGAAACTTATTAAATCCAGTGTGAAAATATATATTGATACAGACTTTTTTGTCCATGTACATACTTTGATGCTAATGAAACTATAATTATTAACATACAATTATGTAAATTGGATGTTGATTTTGTGGCTCACAAGCACCTTTTGTTTAGTATTTTTCTGTATGAATGTAGCTGCTTTTTAACAGACAATTATGTATATGGGACTTGCTGGAAGATTGTTACTTACCCAGCTTTATAGTCACATGCATGTTTGTCTGGCAAAGGACCCACCATTGATTTTAATTTCAACAAACGCAAGATCACTTATACAGAGAGATTTTAGTTTCCGACCACTCTAGGAAGTACTTATAAATGTATTAGTTTGTCATGTAGCAGTCAAATGACAGATCCATCTTTTTGTAGTTGTGGATAAAATTGATCTTCAACGAGTAGCCACCTCTAAGCAAGCAAGAGTAACCATTTTTTAGAAAACAGCACATCTGTGTCCATTCTGAGTCATCTACTTATTGAGCACTTCAAATTGAATTTGTGATGCCAGTCGTTTGTACCAATTCTTTTAAATCCAGATTTTTCAAAAGTATTTGAAGTTGAGTGTGATGCTTTTAACCCGAGGATTGATGCTGTCCTTAGTCAAAAGGGTAAGCCAATTGCATTCTTTAGTGAGAAGTTGAGTGATTCTCGCTGAAAATACTATTTATGACTAGGAGTTCTATGCCATTTATCGAGCTTTGAATCATTGGAGTCAATACCTTCTTGCCAAGCCTTTTGTTCTTTATTGGAATCATGAAGCTTTGAAGTTCATTAACAATCAACACAAGCTCAATAGAAGACATGCATGCGGTATGGGTGGAATTTCTTTAAGTTTACAACTTTACCGTCAAACATAAATCAAGAGTTCAGAATGTGGTGGTAGATGCTTTAAGCTGAAAACATTCCTTGCTGTCCACAATGCAAGTGGAAGTTATAGGCTTTGAGATTTTAGAAGAGTTATATGAAGGTGATCCTTATTTCGGTAGAATTTGGAAAGAATGTGCAAAGGGTCCTTTTGATAATTTCTTGTTGCATGATGGTTATATTTTGGGGGCCAATCATTTATGTGTGTGCCTTAATGTTCTCTTCAACATTCTATTATCATGGAGGCTCATCATGACAATGTGTTAGTTGGTCACTTTGGAAGCGATGAGACACTTGCTCTTGTGAAAGAAAAGTTTTATTGGCCTAAGATGTTGAAAGATGTGATGAGGCATGCATGTGGAACAATGTAGAATTTGCCATGTTGCTAAGAGTCATGATCAAAACGCGAGCTTGTATACACCACTTCCAATAGCTCATGCTCCATGGGAAGATGTTAGCTTGGACTTTGTTGTGGCTTTGCCAAGAACTAAATGGAATAAAGACTCAATTATGGTGGTTATTGAAAGGTTTTCACAAATGGCTTATTTTGTTCCTTGAAACATGATTAATGATGATTCTTACATTTCAAACTTATACTTCAAGGAGATTGTGAAGTTGCATGGTATTCCCAAGGCCATTGTTTTAGATCGAGATTTGAAGTTTTTGAGTCACTTTTGGTGTATACTTTGGAGGAAGCTTGGCACAAGTCTTAATTTCAGTTCATCACATCATCAACAAACTAATGAATAAACTGAAGTTGTCAACCAAAGCCAAGGGAATCTTTTGAGATGTTATGTAAGGAAGAATATTCAGTAATGCGATCTTATTTTGCCTCAAATAGAGTTTGCTTACAATCGCTCTATCACAAATCAAAGTCCATTTGAAGTGGTCTATGGTAAGAATTCTATCAGCCCTTTGGATTTGGTTCCACTTGCTGCTAACTATCATTTAGTAGTGAAGCTGATGAGGGAGTTAGAGATATCAAGAAATTGCATGAACAAGTTTGAGTGAAGATTTTGAAGCAAAATAAGAAGCACAAGAAAGCGGTAAACAAATAGCTAAATTCGAAAAAGGTGATTTGGTATGGGTTCATTTTCACAAAGATCGATTCCCTCTTGGAAAGTATAGAAAGTTGAAGCCTTTAAGCTTATAGTCTATTCAAAGTTCTTCAATGTATTGGAAAGAATGCATACAAGGTTGAGTTGTCAAACACTTATGTTGAGTTGTCAGACACTTATGGTATTTGTACAACATTCAATGTTGTTGATTTATCTCCTTATCATGATGAAGCTAGTAGTTCATACCCAAGAACGAGCATTTTTCAACCTGGGAAGATTGACACAAGAGTTCCAAATGCATGAATTCTAACCAAGGTGAAAAAAGGTTCCAAAATCTCACTTTGGTTTGCTGAGCAGCAAATTCTGCACAAGGGGTAAATTTAGGATTTCATATCTTTTGATTGTGAAAGAGTTATGAGGCATGCCATTGGTCATTGGAAATATCAGAGTGTTAACTTCATATTAATATTTTGAAGCATGTCAATTGAAGATTCCAAAAGAAAGTTATAACTAATTAAGTTCTGATGGTCAGTATCCAACAATTTACAGGATTTGAAGAGTTTTTCTTAAATTTTAAGATTCTTAACTATCTAAGTTTTTATTACTTCTTGTTATTAGATGTTTGTATATATTTCTTATGTTTCTTATACTTTGAGGGTTGTTCCAAGACTAGTCTATAAATATTAGAGTCTCTTTGTAAGTCTAAAAACAGATATGATGTTATTTTAAATGGAAAATTATTCTCTTTGAGAATTCTATTAGACTATGTATCTCTTTCGTGGATTTCCATTAAGTGGTGAGTTTATCTTTGAGCGCTATGTCCTTGTTTAGTTCTTAAGGGTGGTGCATTCGAAGTTGCTTGGTGGTGAGTTTGCTGGTTTTTTGTTTTTTTTTTTTTTTTGGTTGGTGATTTCTGTATCCCATTGAAAGTTAGTGAATCTTTACTTTCGTGTGTGTGTTGCATGGGTTGTTTCTTTACGTGTGTGGAGCATTTATTGATCGTATATTTTGGTACGGTGTCAAGTGTTCTCTAAATTCAATATGTAAGTAATAAATTTGCAATATTATCTAATATCACTTGTCCAATAACAAGTGTACTTTACATGCATAAACGAGTTTGGTACTCTGATGATCCAAGTTCAAGCTTGTGTGGAAAGTAGCTAAATACATTAATAATAAAAGAATGCCCTCCATTTTGTTAAAGGCTCTTGACATAAACGAAAAATGATACCAGACTTTAAATAACTACCAACTTGATATATCAGACACTAGAGGTTGATAAGAATTTGATGTATCATTGATCGTCTCAATCTTCCTCTTCCGTTTGTATTGGACATACTGCTAATTGTGTGCGATGAAAGAGCTGGAATAAGTGCTTTGTAGTTGTTGCGGTGCTTGTTAGCATTTCTAAACGTACGTGTGGGGGTTAGTGAGGTGCAAAAAGCAATATAAGCAATATAAAAAATAATATCAATTGTTCATAAATATAATGAGGATTTAGTAATGTGCAGGAATTGTACGAATATATAGGAGTTATGAGAGATTTTTTTTTATTTAGTTTTTAATTTTTAGAATATTAATTTTTAATGGGTTATTGGAATTTAATAATTAATAACCAACTTAATTAATATACAAGTTGCATATGGTAGTAGAACCTTATATCAAACCTATGAATTTTGTTTTATTTTAAGAAAAAACCGCACATTTTATGAAGGTACATTGTCTTTAATATGAGTTTAGCATGAATGTCAGAATTTTTGTTTTTAAATAATTATATTATTTCGAAGTTTAGACGAGGGAATATGATTCACACTCATTTCCTCAAGAGTTTGAAGGGTAGGGCATTAAATTAAACTCAATTTATCAAATAAATGTGAGGACTTAGTGGTCATTCACATGTGATATATTAAATTATGACAAATAATGAAATAATTAAAGTAAAATAGTTTGAAATGTTAATAAACAAATATTTGAGATTGGCTTCATCTTCATGGTAGGAAATATGGGCCATTATATCCAATAAAACTATTGTCAAGCCCATCTTGAATCATTCAAAATCTTTGTAAATTACAACTATTGTTTTTGTTTTAAATAATGTATTCAATCTAGAATTTATTTGAGCTTGATGGATTGTTTTTAGTGATAAATTGTGAATTGATGGACTTCCTATTGATTTCTTTCAGAAAATGGTAAAATTTATTATAAACCTTTTTCTTCATAAAAATTACTTTAAAATTCATCAAAGTTCATCAATTAAATAAAATCTATGAAGTTAATGATTTTTTTAATACATTTAGTTTTCATTGGATTTTATACAACTCTAAATTAAATACACTTAGTTTTCACTTAAATGAAAAATTTTGGTGCGGTTATTTACACAGAATTGGAATGACTTGAAATCGAAATGATCTGAAATTTAGAGCAAATAAACATTGACAATCATTCTTATTTCTTATTTCAATTCCATAATCCCTCAAGTAAACACATCAGTAGATTTTATGAATTCAATACAAATTTGGATATACACTTAAATTTTAATGAAATCTATTCAAATATGGATTAAATAAACTCTCCCAAATACAACTTAGAGGTTACAAGTATTCAAATTAATGTAGTCATTGCATACGTTACAAAGTATTTAATAACCCTACACTATATAATCTACACAATAACATGATGTGGCACTCCATTACTCAACCAACTAGAAGCACATGATTAATCATGAGTCCTCTCAACAAATATCTTTTGCAATTGTTTTTGCCACTTGTTTCAAGCTAAAGTGCATGTCAACATGAAAAATAATCTTGGTGCAGGGATAGATCTCATTATTCATTGTTGTCGACGTTGATTTCTGGTCAACGAGAATTCACAGCCCAATATCTTCAATCAATGTGAAGTAAGATAGAAAACACAAGAAAAGTAGAAGGCAGAGAACAAAAACAGCACACAAAAAGGTTTTTAACATGGTTCAGTAAGTATGTCTACGTCCACGACTATTCCTCTTAATAATTCTACAGAGTAACAGTATAATATTACTTATGTCTGTGTTACAATGAATTTTGACCTCTATTTATAAAGAAAGAGACGTTATAGTTTAGGTCAAGATAAAACAAGAAAACAATTATAAATTAACTACATTTCCTAATCGGTTAGCACCGAATCAGGAAACGTAAAATCAGAGATCACGTTGACTGAGTTTAAATTTGAATTTATTTCTAATTCTGATTGATGAATCACGATCAATTTGGGTTACTGCCTTTTCTGAAAGATTTCCTTGTCTAACTGATCATTAAGCGAGCTATACACTACATTAGACGATCTTGAGCTGGACCTCATTTTGAGTAATGAGCTGTGCATGGTACAAACTGTGTAATACTAGCAACAATATGTAATACTGTCATCATGCGAGGTGTAGAGCTCGCATGAATTGGACGTTGATAACTTGAGCCTTGTCTGTTAGGCCACTTCATTAGGTTGACTTGTTGGGCTTCTATCAGGTTTCTACCAGTCCATTTGATGAATCCAAAAAATACTTATAACAATTGTAAATCCAAAGATGATGATCTTAGGGAGCATGTTGTCCCCTATCAACTTTGCTACTCATTCGAATTCAAACCGAATATTTTCAGAACCACATTGTTCTGGTGTAGTTTTGCATGGCGAAGTGAATCTCATTCATTTGATATATACTCATATTATAGGGAGGATTGTATAGTTTGTAACTGGAGTATAAAACCTGACACTTCATACTGGTTGGATCCAAGTCCAAGGCATATTGACAAACATTTTCCATGGGCTTGACCTTGTATTTGATTTCACTGATGAATTTATAGTTTATTGAAGTTTTGGGTGAGGCTTCAACTTTTTCTCTTTAATAAAAATAGAAGTCACAATAAGTATTTCATAATTCTTGTTTTATTTATTTTTTTTTTTTATTTGGAGAAGTAGATTTCAATTTAGGACCCTAGCTTTACTAAGAGATGTAATTATACCTAGTCACTCTCATTACTATACCCAATACAACATCATCAAGTCATAGTTCATAAAACATAATATTAATAACAAATAACAAACATAGAAGGAAAAAAATGTTTAATAAAAATTAAAGGGTACATAAAGAACTCCAGCAACTTTAACAAGCCCAAACCCATAATTGATTCAAATAAGGGTAGAGTCAAGCAACTTTAGCCATGACCTGGCTGGTATATATATAACCTAGAAAAAAAAAAAATCTACTACTACCTTCCTTCTTCATAACATAGCCACCACTACCATCGCCAACCAAAAGAAGCAAAGCTTGAGGTAGAGAGAGATGAGGAAGAGAGCTAACATCTCGTGGAAGGGGAAGAAAGCTTGGAGAGCCAACATCAACATAAGAAACATTGAAGACTTCTTCGAAAATTCTACTAAAGATGCGCTCTCTAGCGGTTCTCTTTCTGAACTCCTCAATAAGTCTCTATTCTATCTAGACAACTCCATAGGCTGGTTGTGATTCAACTCCATCTAGGTTTTTTTTTTTTTCAATTATTTTTCTTATTTTACTAGTTGTCAAGTTTTCCACAAAAAAAATGTGGGGTCCCGAGTTACCGATTGGGTTGACCATCCGTTCAACTCAACCAAGTAGTCAGCCCAATGACCAAAAACCCTGTAGCTGAGCAACTTATTGATGCAAATTTGGTGCTAGTCACCAAGTTCTTAAACACTGCTTTAAGCACATATTAAGATGGACTTCAGTTTAGATATAATTCATTGACTGATTTCAATTTGATATATCTACTTGGAAGGAAAGAATAAGAGAATGTTATGGCGATTTCAAATCATTTGATTATGTGTATGCCTAATAAGATTCTAAATATAACTTTATAATGTACTTTGATACACTAATCAATTTCGTATGATTGTTGACTATAATCTTCTGATATTTTGTTGAGCCATCTAGTAGCTCAGATTTAATGCATCTAATTATACACCACAAAAAGAACGATAAGAGAAAGTTGGGGTGATTTTGTATAAGCCTAGTAAGATTGTGAATATAACTTAATAGAATTGTGAAATAATAACAATAATATGAATGGTTCAAAGTCAGCTAAAAATGGGTAACATGTGCCCCACAAATTGCTCATACAATTTTTTTCTTGTTTTTTTTTTTTTTTTATTTGATAGTAAACAAGTTAAAGAGCTACTGAAACCTATGGAGAACAAACATTGCATGTGCAGCCTAGATATTTACTTTTATGGATAAAAGACAATTACTCTCATAATAATACTACTAACACAAGTTGTAATATGAGTTTGATGGGAATGAAACCCCTAACTCTTGGAGGATAGAAAGGTACACAACAATATTTGTTAAAAGATAGTGCAATTTTTTATTTTTTTTCAAAGAAGAGGTAGTGTAATTGCTCATACCATATTGATAGATCAAGATTCATTATTTATAGCGACAACTATGATTGGATTCAATTATCTAACAATATTTTTATTCACACCATCTCTTCATATAAGTGGTTGTATACATTCACGTCCTCCAAAAGGTTGGAAGTTCAATTATTTTCAAGTACATATTATAACCTACGTAGGTAGCTTTCTCTACTTATCGTTAGAGTAGTTGTTAGCTTTTTCTACTTATTGTGGAAGTAGTTATTTCTCCTTTATATGAATAGACATCTGGTTGAGAGTTCAATTCTTATCAGGTATATATTATAACTTGATAGGTAGCTTAGGAATAGATATCTGGACTTGATCTTGTCAAAATAAGACATGATTTTCTACATCTAATCCGGACTTTTGTGATGAAAACTAGCGTGAATTTCGGTGTTTTTAGTGTGTTCTCTAGTGTTTTTGATTGAACGTTTAAGTTGATGGAAGTTGCATGAAAAGAATGGCTCAAAGGCAATTTTTGAAAAAAAAGACAATGACGATTGAGACGCACAATTGTGACTTGCATTTTGGTGTAAGTGGCAATTTTTAGTCACCATTATCAGGCAGGGAGTATCATGAAGGAAAATCGTGACCAAGGACAAGGTGTTAGTCACATGTACGGGTCGTTATTCTGTTCTAATGAAGCATTGCGACTCAGTGTCACAAAACAAGGCAAGGTCGTTAGGCGCCATTTCATTCCATAGCATATCATGACTTTGGATAACAAGACGCAAGTCGTGCTTGCTAGTTGTAATTGTAGCATGAAACGTGCATGGAGAGGACTATCAAACCCTAACTCGTTCTACCTTTAAAACCCTTATTTTCTGTAGTAAGTTTGCAGACCAGTAGCTAGAGAACTCAGTCCAACCCATTTTCTTCCATTTTTTCTCGACACTTCGTGATACAATCCATCAATCTTTCAAGGAGTTTCAATCAAGCATCATTGGAGGGTGGCTTCATATGCAATAAGGGGGCATTTACACCGCTTAGGAGCCAATTTCAACTTGTGCTTAGTGATGACTTTTTCTCTTTTTGTTGCTACTTATATGATATTTTATTTATTTTATTGTTTTTCTCTTTCAAGGAGATTGTTTGTGTTAAAAATATGATAAATTAAGTTTTAGATCTAAGACTACAATGTAGCCTAACATGACATTGCTCTATTGAATGATTTGTTGAATATAAGATGCATGATTTTTTCTTAGTATTATGTTTTATCAAATCTTAAAACTATTGATTGAATATAGTCTGTAAATTAATTAAATCTTATTGGTTGTGGTGACCTCGAAAGAGGAGTTACAATTTAGAACTTGATAAAATGGCATTTAGCATATAAGATAGAATTATACTTATATGCTATATGTGATTGTGTGTGGATACTTATTTGTAATGAGCTTGTATTAATCATTCATTATAGAAATATAGTTGAATGTTTAATGTGAATATACTTGCTTGACCAATTGAAAGAGGCTCGCAAATACTATAGTGCATCCAATCAAATACAAGATAAAATATATATATATATATATATATATATCTTTTGTGAAAATGACAATAGAACAATGAAGTGTTATGTGAAATTGTATCCCTAGAGTTTATTGAAGCGGTTGCTGAATTTTAATTAATTTTGTTTCTCTTTTGATTTTAGTAGTTTAATTTACAAGTTTTCAATCTATCATTCGATTATTTGGCTATCAATTTTGATTTATGGCTCTAGTTCTGCAATCAACTCTATGGGAAAGACCTTGATTTGTCACTTTATTGTATAGAGACCATGCATACTTGCACAAGTTTTTGTGTAGCTTAGTACACTACAAAATTAACCAAATACCAAAATTGATTTTTAATTTATAAGGGACACAACCAGTAACTTGATACACAGAAACCGCTTTTCATTAATGTCTGAGTTTTTTTAGCTAATGTTTTCAAAGTTGGGGTTGATTGTCATTCATTTCTATTCAAGGGGATATTTCACTATTATCCCTTTTATAATATAATAAAGTTTCTACAAAGGGATATTATGAAAAATGCCCCTAGAAAGTAAAATAATTGAAAACTACCCCCGATTTTTTTATTAGGTGAAACATTCCCTTTTGATTAAAAAAAAAGTCTGTTGTTGTTAAATTTGAAGGATATAATGATAATTGGATGAGTAATTTTATTTATTTTAATTCAAGAAAAAAATTTACAAACCAGAGCCAAAAAAAAAAATATCTAAAAATAAAGGATGAAGATGAAGATCTTCATCTTCAAACAAAAACAACATTGAAAAAGAAAAAATATGAACATCTGGATTGAATCAAATTAAAAAAAAAATCAAAATTAAAGAAAAAAATTAAAGTTGAATCAAAACGAAACAATTAAAAAAAAAAATGAAGATCTCTTCAAACTTTGAAACCAAAATAATGAACATCAACTTGAAAAAAAAAAAATGAACATCTTCTTAAACCAAAACAAGCAATCAAAAATTCATCTTGACTCAAAACACCAAAATAATTCAACCAACCTAAATCAAAACCAACAGCAGAAATATCAAAATAATCAATCAAAAAACATCAAAATCCAATAAACCAAAAACAGCCCAAAAAAAAAAAACCACAATCAACCCAATCCAATCTAACCTAGAAATTGGGTTTCAATCGAAACTAGATCCTAACTCAGAAATTGGGTTCAGTCAAACCCAGAAAAAAGAAAAAGAAGAAGGGAAGGAGAAGAAGAGAAGGAGAAAAAGAGAGAGAGAGAGAGAGGAGAGAGACGGTGACTGGTTTGAAGAAGAATAAGAGAGTAGAAAAAGAAGAAGAAAAATAAGAGGAAGAGAGACGAGTGGAGAGAGACGGACGGTTTTTATGTTAATTAGGTTTCCATACTAGTTTTTGTATTAATTAGTTTTAAAAAAAAAATGTGTTATTTTTTGTTTAATATTATCATTAATTAATAATTTAAAGGATATTTTAGTCATTTCACAAGTTTAAAGATATATGAGGCATTTTTATAGGATTATAATAAGGATATTTTGATCATTTCATGTTTTTTATTGAAAAATTTTAACATTTTGGGTTGAAAGTTAACGATAGAGGGGTTCAATTAAAAAAAAAAAAAAAAAAGTGCGGTTTCCAATTATTTTACTTATCATGTGTATTTCATAATATCCTATAAATATAACAAATGGATATTTGGAGAATTGAATGAAAAGGAAAATAATTCTAAAGACGGCAATATTGAGCATGGTGATACTTTTCTAAATGAAATTTTCAATACATATTTCATGGGTCGAGTCCGTATTAAATGCAAAACACTCCATCCCGAAACAATGTCTTGTGTCTCTTATTATTGCATTATAACAATTGCGATGACTCATGTGCAATGTATCAAATCAAAATTTCTTTTCTTTATGTAACACAGAATAAATCGAAGTTTTTGCAGCTTCAATATTTCAATACAAACAATAAGAAAGTAGAAAATCAGAAGGTTTATAGACCTGAAACTGACTTTTATGAAGCCAAATAATGTCATCCCAAATGAATGGAAATGGCTTATGATTCTAATCTCACTTACAAAAGAGTTATAGTGGTTAGGGAAGAGAAAATGGATTGAAATTCAAGAGAATAAATAATTGATAAATGAAACAAGTTCAACAAAACTTGAAGATACAGATTCATCATCCTAAGAATTGACAACCAAAGTAGAATAGATTTTTTAAAGATGTAGATATCACCATCTTAAGTTTAAAACTCACAGCTTAAGGAATTCACCAAGAGATACATAATTTTTTGAGAGATTAGAAAGGCTAATTTTCATTCAAATTCATCATTCCTCAGTACAGCCAAGGTATTTCATATTTTAAGGTCTCAAAGTAATAATTCTAAGCAAAATTAAAATTGGCAGCCATCCATCTAACTTCCCCTATTGGAAAAATGCCCCCCATAAAACACAATTTAAAAACCCACATATCTAGAAGATAGAAAATAGCAAACATTAAATATATTATAATATGGTACCCATTAACTAAAATTAGTTTTCTAGGCAATTAATTGATAATGGAAATTTTAAACCATGTTGAGGCAGCAATGTGGGCTTGGATTTGGGCCGAAATATCATCAATAATCATTGGATTGGAATCTCCAACTTTGATTTGGGCTTGAGGTCGAATTGCTTGGATCATGCAATTGGGCATTAGCATCACCATCTTAGGACTAAATGGGCTGAGTATAAATGTTCTAACAACCGACCAAAACCTCATCTTGGATGTAATTAATTGATAGATCCATCTCTGCAGCACATTTCTCACATATTCATATGCAATTATTATTAGCAAACAGCATGCTTGTATTATGCAATTGTTGAGCAACTCTGCAATATTGATGGTCATTATTTTATATCTTCTTTTTGGCCAATGCACTCGTGACCAACTATTTATTGTAGCCTTAACCAAAGTTTCGTGTGTTTTCGGATATAATGCCTGAATTTCTTTTAATATTCTGTTGAAGTCATTAGACACATAACTGTATGCCACCTTGTAAAATACATTTTCCACATCTGAATGTTTTTTATAATGTTGCTTAAGGTTTTGCCACAAGTGAAAAAAACACAACATGTGTAGGACTTCAAGAAAAGTTACTTTCATCTCATTCAATATACTTTTATGACGATCGAATATGATAAACAAATCTTCTGACACATCGATTGTCTCTCACAATTTTGCTAGGGACCAAGTCTGACTCTCCATTAACAAATCCAAAAGTGATGAGATAAATCATTTCTGACCCATCCTTGTATGCAACCAAAAAAAAAAAAAAATCATCCCTTTATATTCACTTTCATATAAATTGAATCAATGGCAACAATCAATCTTATATAAGATTGAAAACCCTCAATAGAAGCTCCAAGTGTAATGAATAAATACAAGAACCGGTTTTTTTCATTCCTTTCAATTGTCGTCATTGTGTCAGGTTTGACACTTTTAACATTTCAAAGTAGGATGAAAACCGTTGATATGGCTTATCCGCTTATTGTATGTTAGTTTTTTTTGCATATTGTAAAACCTTCAAGGTTTATTATATAAGATCTGCACCTTATACTGCTTTGGTATTTCTCCACGATTAGGTGTAGAAATATATCTTTCCACTTTTCCTGCATATAATTTTTTGATGACAACAGCCTTCACCCTCTTCATATATGATTTCATGGTTGTCTGACGACACGTGTGTTTTGTCACATACTTTAATACAATCCACATTGAACAACCCTTTCTACATCTTGCACGAATTATAAAGCTACAACTCTTATCCTTGTAACCAGCCTCAAATCACTTTGTGTCTCATCATCTAATCTGATATTCAAACTTAACTTTTAAAGCATATTATTCAATGACTTACTCATTTCTTGTTTACTGTCAAATAATGCATCTTTATACAACGTACCATTTTAGTAGACGGTTAACATAGCACTTGAAATAGTCTCAATGTCGCCCAATTTTACACTACAAACAATCTAGCATGGTTGTAAAAGATTGCTTTAAAATTGTAAACCTGAAAATCTTATTTTTGGAAACCTTTCTTCTTTAAAGGCATCATCAAATCGAGTTTTCCCTTCATCATTATCTCTAGGTTGCTCATTGTCACTATCCCATGTCTTATCACCATCATTATTTGTGTCTTGATCTCATCATCAATACTATCCAATGTTGCAAAAATCACTACTCACTAATCAATCAGCGAGACAACGGTTAGCGATTTATCGAATACTCAACGAACAATTAAAGATTAATTAGTGAGCACTGTTTTAGAGGAAAATTATTATTTTTTGAAATTTAAAGTCGTAAACTAATATTTTTTTAAACTTAAGGAGGCCAAAATTCAAACTTTGATATAATTTTATCAAACTTGAGGGTTATTTGTGTAATTTGCCTTAACATATATATAGTTATATACATACGCAAAAACCCTCACCACTCTCATAACTGCCATACACTTTTCTTTTCTCTCTTCTCCTTCTTCTTCTTCTTCTTCCCATCAGCTTTTTTCTTCTTCTCCCGTCGATCTCGTGTATGTTGTCGACGGCAACCTCGTCCATCAAAGTTGGAGACGATGAGCAGCAGCGGGGGTGACGATAATGAACGGTAGAGAGGATCCCGACCTCATCCACCCATGCAACGACCATAACCAAGTCTCTTTCTCTCCCTTTTGATCTCTCTCACTCTTGATGGACGATTCTTTCAACGACAACGTCACCTCTAATAATCATTTGCTTGATTTTGTAGTACAAATGTTAGTCTTTGATTTAATAATCATACATTGTATGTTGTTGGATCTTGATGGATTTAATTTTTGTTTAATTTTTTGTGGTTTTTGGGTTTTTTGGGGCTGGTTTTGTGCCAAGTTTGCCGAGTTAGACCAATTACTCAGTAACGTGGCTGATTACTCACCTTCGGTGATCAGGGTGTCCAATCTGAGGGTTATCAAACCGATTGGGTGCCAGTCAGTGAATAATCGAATAAAAATCACTATCGATTTTTACAATAATGGTACCCTCACTCATATAGTCATCATTAATGTTGCAAATAAGACTTTCCATAGATGTAAATCGGGTAATAGAAATATCAACCTGATTGCTCCTAATATCTGAAGTAAGATAAAATAGACTTTCAACTATATGCGGATTTATAAGTCTATTCGTATCTATTTCATCATGTTTTACGTCTATATTAAGTCAGTGACATTTGGACGAATGATACGCCTACTAACTCCAACTCCAAAATCTCTCACAATCTTTTCAATATAAATCTCTTTAACATTAATATTTTTCACCACCATCAAACCAACCATACTAAGATCAGACATAATGCGTACCTTTTTAACTTGGCTTTTTGTCATACTTTGTAGTAAATAATAAATACGAATATTCCACCTTCTTCTATCAATGTCAACCTCTTTGTACACAACGTCCACCAATGATGAAAAACTATTATTTTTGTGGACTCCACACATGATTAACTTACCCCCAATATAGTTACATCTATTCTACTCTCTATCAAAGTTGATTACAATCGCATCTTGAGTCATTCCTATAACATTCAAAGAATATTATTAATAAATTAGTCTCACTCCAATGGGTCAACTTTACAAAATAAGTGATATTGAATCAAATCCAACACTATAAATCAATATCTAACATTAAAAACACAAGAAACATCAAACTTATGCTAGCATTGTCTAACTCGATTTTTAAGTGGGCCAAAAAATCACTACCGATTTTGTAGTCCACAAAAAACTGAGTTAGATGAGTTTATTGTGCACTCACAACACTCTCCAGTCAAATATAACCAAATAAAATAAAATACAACCATATCTAACTGCATATAATACTAAAATTCAACACACAACAAATATTAAAAATATGAAAAACCGATCTAATCCTAAAATCGATTTCAATTACATGAAAAACCGATTTTATCGCAGATTTTGCATAAACGACTAGTCTGCTTATCTTATGGATACCATCCATATATATATATATATATATATATCACAACCAAATCATTTTTAAAGTCTATAGCTTGCAATCTGAAAAAAAAAAAAAAAACCTAAAACCAACCAACAAAAATACGTACATTACCTTCAAACCTCAAATTATTTCAAATGGAAGACAAAACTTTAAAACCTTCAATGGATAAAACTTGAATGGATCAAAAACCTTTAATGGATGAAGAAACTTCAATGAAGAATCCCTTACTAGAAGGTTTGTTTTTCAGCTACAATGGTGAATGAAAGAACAAAAATCATGGATAAAGAAGGCTATAATGGTGAATGGAATAGAATAGTATGTTGTTAGGATGAAAAAAGTTATTTTACTAATTTCGGGTTAGGTCAGTTGGATAATTGTAACTTAAGGGTAGTTTAATAATTTTAGATATAGAATGAAAATAATTTATTTAAGAGGTCAAAAACAAATTTTTTGAAAAAGCTAGAAAAAAATAAAAATTTTCTTTTCATTTGACTAAAAACAATAAATCTCCCTTGTTTTTTCAATTGGTTAGCAAATATCCACTTTATTCTGTTATGATATTTTTTTTCTCACGAAAACCGAAAGCCAAGGTTCCCAATGGATGTAAATGAAAGATTCGGTTAAAATAATGGGTTAGAAATTGAACTATACTTCTACACCCGAAAGCCGATTGAATTGGGCTTTGACTAGGCCCATTTTGTGGACGCTTGTTACATTGGTCACTTATTTCCTGGTGGTTTGTTTAAGTGCTTTGAAAAGTCCACGCTACCGAAGTTGGATACAATTGAGCATTTCCTAATCTATTTCATAATTGCAAACTGAAATAAACAAGGAATTCATATGAGTAATTCATGCTTCTTTTTTTTTAATATTCATCGCATTATTGGTTTTTGTTATATATATAATATTAAATTTAAGATTTTAGGGAGGGAAAGACTCTCAAACTCACAACCTACGGTGTAAATATGAAGGCTACCACTAACCTCATCCTGTCTTAATCATACTATTATTATAAAATAACATCTGAAGTTAAATTATAAAATAAAAAAAAAAAATCTATCCATAATATCAAATAACCGCGTAAAGTTGTTTGAAATTAAATAACACATTATCTATCCACTTTATTTACTTTTAATTTTATGATTGTAGTCTACTCGTAATCATTTCATTTATATTTAATTAAAATTAAGTAAATAAATATTAAAAGAATAATATTAAACAACTTAAATTCAATTAAAATTTTGAAATTTATTTTCTCAATACATACTCTAATCTTAAAAATTAAATATTACTCTTTTTTTTTGAAACTATAAATATTACTCTTTTTCTTTTATTTATTTTTCTAAACCATAGCATAATTCGTTTTATCCCCTAACGCATCCAGTAGTAAAGAGAAAGACCATGTGCCCATTCCATATCAAAATCATAGAATTTAAAATCAACATTTTAAATATTAACTTACCCAAGGCCATCTGTCTATTATCTTGCTTTCATTATATGGCCTGGGTGCCAAACAACAAAAAAAACATGAGCCCATTTTTCATATTAAAACCATAAAAATGTAAATCAACGCTTTAAATTGATATTAATCTTATCATATCAATATTATTTTTTATAATTATAATTCCAAACTCAAAGGCATCCTTGAATATATCTAACTCATAGTTTTTTGTATCTCCCAATATTTTCATAGAATAATTATCATTTATGAATTGACTGTCCAGAACTGATGTAATAGCTTAGACAATGATATTTCTCAACCACCACATTGCATCCAGAATGGATTCTGCAAGATTTGTTCCAGGAATCTATCTTTTTCTTTATGGCCAATTAGTACCACATGCCTCCAAATAGCTGAAAAAGCCAAACCACAAAGATAGGCACTATGAGACATAATTGTATGTTATTGATGACATAAATTAAGTTTATCAGAGATTGAAAATTTAATTATGGTGTGACATAGACCATTATTAAGCTTAATTTACCAAATTTGTTTATTTGACCAAGCATAATGATTCCCAAGAAATTGAGCGTGTTAAAAGTGATCTACATGGTACATTAGAAATTAATTTAAAAAACTTAGATATATAACAATAATTTATTTAATATAAATAATTTTATTTCTTTAATGTTATTGTATTATATCTCTAAGATAAATTCATTAAAATGAATATTCACTTAAAATAAAATAAAATAAATAATAATATAAAATTCGTATTTGAGGAATATTTTAGACATTGTACAGTGAGCAAAAATAGTTTTTTTTTCCCTTCGAGGGTTGATATGTCAAACTTTGTAAACATAATTTGACTGAAAATAAATCAGTATTATATATTCTTTTTACATAAACTTATATTTACTTCAATATCTACATGTTATATTATGAATAGAAACTTATATTTACTTCAATATCTACATGTTATATCATGAATAGAATAGTTTTAATAGCACACAACAATTCTTATAATAAATTTGAAGTTGATAAATAATTTAATTCTGTTGTTTTAATTATATGTACCTAATAACTCTGGTTCTGTATCATTTTGGTTGTCTTTTACATGGATGGAACAATAGGCATCTATATGACTTGATATATATATATATATATATATATATATAGTTCTTAAACAAATATGTTAAATCTCACTTACACGCTCTGACGATAATGTCCGGGTAGATGCAACAGCACGTGCTTCCTCTCTTATCTCATCTGATATTTGAGTTTTTGATTCTATTTGAGTTTTTGATTCTAAGTATATCTGTTTAATAAGAACTACAAAAATTAAGAACTTCTTCTAAAAGATTTATTTCTAAAAGATCTACTTTTAAAAAATATAATTAAAGAAGTCATACCAACTAAATCCATAATCAATTTCCGAGCACTTCTCTTTTCTTTTCTTCTTCTTTTTTATTCTCCTTTTTGTCAAGCTTCATATTTATTAAACCCACAAATGAAAGATAAAGTTTTGTCGATCTAATTCATTCTTCTCACATATTTGCAAGCGTGATGTAACCTTATCTTTTTACCATTTATGAAATGAACTTTGGCTTGTATTTAGATTTCAAGTAATATTTGCTCAGAATTTGAATTATAAAATTTCCAATGTCATTCAGTCAATGCATAGTGAAGCATGATATGTAGTTCTAGTCCAACAAGTGTAAGCTACTAAATTGGGATTAGAGAAGAATAATTTAATTAAAGAGATTCTTATTGTTATATTTGGTATTTTAAAGAATACAGGAAATAATCAATTTTAAAAATTTTGAAGTATATAGAGAGTTTATACATTTTTGGGAACTTTTATTATATATATATATAAATATATATATAAGGGAAATATCATTTGGTCCTTAAGTTTTGGGGAATAGTCAAATTTTTAATTATATTTCGAAAAAAAAAATCAAATTATCCCTAATATTTCAAAAAAATATTAAATTAGTTCTTCACGTCAGTTAACTGACAGTCAAACCAAATGAGCAGGTTGGTAGATGAAGGTAGAATTGTCATTTTTAATCATGCTCTATGATGGTGACACATGTTCGAACTAAATATATTTAGAAAAATTAAAAATAATAAATAATATAAATTAAAATGTAATAATTAATTTATTAAAATTTAATTTAAAAATACAATTAAATTTTAAATTAAAAATAAAAAAGTTGAAATCACAACCGTCCATTACAATTATGGATGGTAGAGATTGTGTAAACAAATCTCAAAGAGTCAACATTTAAAATAAAATTTAAAAAAAAAAAAAAAAGAAGAAGAAAAAACCATCCAGTTCATCACTATTCATCTTCATCTTCATCAACATTGTGATTCATCAAGAACCTAGAAACTCTTTCTCTAGTTCGAAAAATCTGTCTCTCTCTTCATAAAACCAAAACCACAAACTCAAACATCTCAAACCTAACACAAAAAATCAAAATCAAACATCTCAAATACAACACCACTCTCTTGAGACTCTTTGGTTCGAAAATTTTGAAACTTAAACACTACTCTTCGGTTCAAAAACATAACACCACTCTCCTAAGACACATCTCAAATCAAGATCTCTTGAGCCTAACCCATGATGCAATCAACATCCTCGATAGCTATGGTGGCTTAGGATTTTCTAGAGGCAAGGGTTTTTTTGGAATCAATTTCTCCAACCCAAAAGGCAAGGGTTTTTCTAAAGTCGATGGCAACGTCAATGACAAAGTCTTCAAAGGAGCATAAGAGGTGGATGGCGGTGGCTTGGAAAGACATATAAAAGTGCAAATCGGTTTCAGCCAAGGCGTTGAGAACCGACTTGGAAAGCAGTAGCTTCAGGTCAAAGAAGCGAGTGTATTAACACAGTCTGGGTTTCAAACTAGGTTGAATATTTTTTTTCAATTTGTTTACATCTCAATTTTGATTGTTGTGGTTGATTTGTAAAGATGATGATTTGGTATGGTGGGATCGAAGATTTTTTCAATTTGTGCGCATATGTGTTGGGTTTCAATTAGGGTTTTGATTTTTCCAATTTGTGGTTAATGTGTGCATCTGGGTTTTAATTTGTGTGCATCAATTCATGGTTGATGCGTGCATTTGGAGTTTATTATTATTATTATTATTTTATTTGTTAATGAAATTTGGATTGATGTTTTACATATTTTTTTATATCAAATTTTTATGGGGTAGATTTTTTTAAAATTTATTTTAATATTATCTTGTTTGAATTTATTTTTATTGAATTGCTTATGGATGAGAGATTTAGATTGATTTTTTGGGTGTTGTTTGTTTGATTGAAAATGAACCATGATGTGATATTCAAAAATAATAATAATAATAAAATAAATCTTGATGTGGAATGGATATTAATGATTTTTTGTGTTTTTATTTTATTTTTTTTTAATTTTTTTTTATTTTACGGATGTTTAAGTAACATTTCAAAAAACCAAAAGAGATATTTTTATAATATAATAATAATTATAATATTATTATAATTATAACAATATTATTATACAAAATTTTATAATTATTATAATTATACAAAAAACCATAAGAGATATTTTTATAATTAAATATTATTATAATATTTAACTACACATAGAGGTATAACGATAGTTTTGTCCGTTTTAATAGAGTTCAAGAGTAAATGAGTCTTTACACATTTTTCATTAGGTTTGACCTCTAGTTGACTAATGAGAGAAATTAATTTGACTCTTCTTTCGAAATATTAAGGATGATTTGATTATTTTAAGAAACATAGTTAAAAATTTGATCTCTTGCCAAAATTTATGAATCAAAATGACTTTTACCCGTACATATATATATCTTCTTAGGTATACTTAGATATGCATACACTCGACAAAAAAATATGTGATTGTATTCTAAAATGTATAATTATAATTTATTATATATGATTACAACTACACATGTTTAATTATAATCAATAAATGTGGTCACAATCAATAAATTAATAAATGTGATCACATATATTGATTGTAATCTTACATGTTTAGTTGTAATCACATATATTAAATTATAATAACATATTTTAAAATGTAATTGCATATTTTGTTTTTAATCAAGTATATATATATATATATCCAATATACACTAGAATGCACATATATATATAAATGAATAATTTCATTTAATCCCTATAATTTATTACTATTATAATTTACCCTTATTAATCATGTCGACCTCTAGTTGACTAGCAGGAGAAATTAATTTGACTCTTCTTTCGAAATGTTAGGGATGATTTGATTATTTTAAGAAACATAGTTAAAAATTTGATCTCTTGTCAAAACTTATGAATCAAAATGATTTTTACCCGTATATATTTATATATATATATATCTTCTTGGGTATAATTAGATATGCATACACTTGACAAAATAATATGTAATTGTATTTTAAAATATATAATTATAATTTATTATATGTTATTACAACTAAACATGTTTAATTATAATCAATAAATATGGTCACAATCAATAAATTAATAAATGTGATCTCATATATTAATTATAATCTCACATGTTTAGTTTTAATCACATATATTAAATTATAATAACATATTTTAAATTGTAATCACATATTTTATTTTTTATCAAGTATATCAGTAGCTGTCAAAGCCAAAGCCCTATATTCTGCTTCAGTGTTAGAGCGAGCTACAACACTCTGCTTCTTTGAAGACCAATTGATTAAATTACCTCCAAAGTAAATGCAGTATCCCCCAGTTGATTTTCTATCATCAACACTACTTGCCCAATCAGCATCAGCATAGCCTTCCAAGGTTAAAGTTGATGCTGGTGTGAACAAAAGTCCAACAGATAATATGCCTTTTATATACCTGAGAACATTCTTTACTGCTGCCCAATGAATCTGTGTTGGAGCACTCAAGAATTGACTAAGTTTGTTGACAGAAAAAGCTAAGTCAGGTTTAGATAAAGTAAGATATTACAAGACTCTAACTATACTGTGATACAGTGATGCATCAACAAAAGGCTTTCCATCTTTACTAGACAGTTTGTTGTTAGGAGATAAAGGTGTGGGACAGAGTTTGTAATCAGCCATTTGAGTTTATCAAGTAAATCCTTGGCATACTTAGACTGAGTTAACATCAAACCAGAAGAAGTTCTAAAAATCTCAAAGTCGAGGAAGTAGTGTAAGGAACCAAGAGACTTTAAAGAGAAGCTAGCATTCCAATCAATGATAAGCTGAGTGATTTGATTTGGGTCACTTCCTATGATCAAAATATCATCCACATAAACCAAAACCAAGAGTATAGAAGTCACAGTTTTGTGAATGAAAATAAAAGTGTCAAACTTAGAGTTTAGAAAACTTTTTTGTAATAAGGTAGCCTTGAGCTTATCATACCATGCTCAAAGGGCATGTTTCAACCTATATAAGGACTTTTGAAGATGACATACATGAGATGGAGCAATAGAGTTAACAAAACCATCAAGTTAAACCATGAAGACTTCCTCTTTAAGATCCCCATTTAATAATACATTGTTTACATCAACCTATTGAATATCTCAATTATGTGTCACTGCTGGACTAAGTATCACTCTTATGGTTGTTGGTTTAATGACGGGGCTAAAAGTTTCTGAGTAATCCAATCCTAGAGTTTGATTAAAACTTTTGGCTACAAGTTTAGCTTTATGCCTCTCTACACTGCCATTAACTTTATACTTTATCCGAAAAATCCACTTACACCCAATGACATTCATGTTGTCCTTGTAAGGAACCAAAGACCATGTGTGATTCCTTTTAAGAGCAGAAAACTCAGCCTGCATAGCTTCCTTCTAGGCAGGATGAGCAAATGCTTCTTGATCATTTTGAGGTACAAAATCTATCAAGGATTGAATGTGAAATGCCTTCGGTTTATAGACGTTTGACTTAGACCTAGTAGTCATTAAGTGAGTTGAGGTCAGTATAGGTCTATGAATGTTAAGTACACTAGATATTGCTTTGTTTGGCTTGCAAACTTGTTGGGTTAAAGAATGAGCTGGTTTGGTGACTGATGTAGCAAAGGAACTAGTCTGAATTGATGACATGTCAAGTGCATAATGTTGAGCAACAGATGTTGATCGATAAATGTTATTGATGTAGTTTGAAAATAGTGTTTTATACGGAAATTCAATCTCATGAAATAAGACATGCCAAGTAGTGTACACTTTCACTGAAGGGTGTAAACATTTGTACCCTTTAGTGTTCTCACAGTAGCCAATAAACAAGCACTTTGATGAATGATATCCGAATTTGTGCTTTTATAAGACCTTAAGTAAGGAAAGCATGAACAACCAAATACCTTTAACTCTACATAATTAGGCTCTTGTTTAAAAGCATACCAATAGAGGGATTTGTTGTTCAAGATAGGTGTAGGTAACCTATTTATAAGATAGACAGTTGTATGGAAAGCTTCCCACCACATTGTTAAAGGTAATTTTGCTTGAGCTAGAAGAGATAGGCCTACCTCAACTATATGTCTGTGTTTTCTTTCTATCATTCCATTCTATTCATGCATATATGGGCAAGTGAGCCTATAACAATACCACAAGATTGAAGATAAGATTTTAAAGCAAAAAATTCTCCTCTATTATCTGTTTGTAAAACTTTCAACTTTCTTTCAAATAGCCTCTCAACCATTTTATGAAAAATTGGAAAAATATCCTTGACTTAAGACTTGTGAGTCAAAAGATCTATCCAACAGAACCTTGAGTGCCAATCAATAGTACTAAGGTAATATCTAAAACCTTGTGTTGACAAGTATGGAGAAACAATAAACAGAATGTTTAGCATTATTTATATAATTTTAGATGTTCTTTCACTGTTATTGAATGCAAAAACAATAAGTTTGTCATAAATCTTGCAAAATTTTAAAAGCAAACGGTGACATATCTTGTGTCTTTAATCTAGCTAAACCAGTAATATAATTTCTTTATAGTGGAATTTTCTAACTTGTTGATTTACAGAATCAGTTTTTCTTTTTTTCTTTAATTAAACTCTTCTATTGTCTTTTTCAGTGCCTTTGGACAAAATTATGCAACTCTCTCTTATATTGATTAGGAAACGGCCATTGTAATTTCACTTTGCATCTATAGCACGATGACATCTGTCTTTTTCATTGGAAACATGCAGGTTGGTATATATTATTTTAATTTGTTCTTATTTCTCATTTGAGTATATGTAAATTTGAGATGAAGCACTTTACATTATTTTCTCTTGATCATTCTTTTTGTGCAATAGGAACTTGTTGAGTTATTATAGGAGGAGAGACGGAAAAGAAAGGTAATGGAACTGAGACAACAAAACCTGGAGAAGTGGTTTCCTTTTGAAACTTGAAAGGCTCTCTCATGAGTTACAAAATCGTATTAAGAAATACAAGCCACGCATATGGCATCAAACTGAACACGATCTGTGGAAAATCTGCTCCGTAAACTTCCCAAGTATCTACAATATAACATAAAACATGAATTTTGTTTCGATTTGCTGAGACAGGTGAGTAATTTTATCTCGTCAGAATTTGCGTAGTTTTCTATCTTCTTTATTAGAACACTTTACATGAAATACTTATGGAGTATAGTTTTTCAAATGTGAGTTAGTAGATCAGAATTAACCTGGACCTAGAAATGAAATCCAATTCTCATCATTGAGAAATATTAGATTTGCTGCATTTGCAGTAAATATGCTGCTATTATATAACCTCTCTAGATTTTAATACTTCCATATAATTTCCTTATATTAAAGGATTTTTCATTCTTCTTGTTAATCTTTCAGGGTTGATGGACATGGATAGATAAATGAAACATTCTTGGCACTTATATATGATTGTGCCAACCTAGTTGTTTATCCTTGAGGCACCAACATTCTGAACAAAGGAGCTCCGATAAGGGAAATGTTGTTTTTGGTACAAGGTAATCTACTGACCTACTCCTCTAAGACAACAACTATTGGCTCCACAAGTAAAGTCACCTATGAAAACCTTTGAGAAGTTGGTAGGTGGTGAATTTTGGGGACAAGAACTTATGAATTGGGTGCAAAGCAATTTCTCATTACCACTTGCCAATGTCAAATAAAACTATTGTAGCGATTACAAAATTAGAACTTTTTGCTGTTAGGATCAATGATTTGAAAAATGCATTTGATAGACTTCGCAATCAAAACGCTCGGTTCATACGAAAAGTCCTTGTTTATAGGTGGTGATTGCGGAGAAAAAATATATAAATGTCTATCCAACAACAATAGATTTATAAGATATTTTGTAGTTTATGTACTTGTAGTCTTGTATGATCAGCTTTGTCTAGAAATAGAACTCTAATTATTGTTGTATCAAACATTTGCAATTTACAAAATATGTCAAATATCTTGTGACTTCAACTTTACTGTAGAACTACTTTGTACTTTGTGCTATTAGGTTGTTCATTGTGTGTGTGTTATGTTGTGTTTTTTATTGAGTTTGATTTTGTTGTGTTGATGATCATGTGTTGTTTAGGTTCAATGATTTCAATTCAGGTAAATGTCTGGAGGGGCAGTATGTGGGGAATTATGGAATGCATTTAGGGAGGCTTTGAACAATGGTAGCTACTGTTTTGGAGAAGTTTAAGAGGGGTTTGGAGAATGGTTCCGAGAGGTTTAGGGGGATTAGGAAAACATTTAAATTGTATTCGTTTAATAGTTTTGTGAGCAAGAGGTTGGGATCTGGAAAGAAGGTGTCGGACCCCACAGGGGGCTTTTCTTCAGAGGTGGAATAAAGTATCAGATGGGAGAGAGATTGAATTGTTTCAAGGAAAAATGATGGGTTAAAGAAATCATAACGTCCTTTGACTGCAAGCGATTAATCAAATCCCATGAATTAAAGCCATGCGAATTGTATGTTTGGGGTCTTTGAATATTTTAATTCATGTTTCTTTGAATTGCATGTTTGCCATGAAAGTGCATTGAATAAATTTTCCCAACAATTTGACTTATGATTTCCAAATTGACTTTATGTGTAATCATGTGGATTATTATTGAATAATAAGCAATTGAATGATTGTTGCTTCAAATCATTTTTAATTGATCATGTTGCACATGAATTGAAGAAAAGTGAATGTGAGTGGCTGAGAGAGACATTGAGTACATCCAAGATAACACTTGGAGAAGTAATCAAGCAGCAAGAGACGAACAAAACATGCAGTCATTCATGAGGTGTCACAAGGAGCATTAATCTCACAATATTGATAGTTGTTGCATGAAGAAGAAATCAAGAAGCGGTGCAGGTCAAGAAAAAGAGAGTCGCAAGTTGTGCACATGGGGAAGGAACAAGTGAACACATCCAGCGCACAAACGACAAGCTTGACGCAGCCTAGAGTCGCAGGATGTAGCGAAAGAAATAATCAAGCTGCGACTACATGTTGGAGGTTGGAAACGCAGGATGAAAGTGGCGACAGGAAGCTGCGACTATTAAATTTGGCAGATTTCCAGTTTTGTTCGTACATTAAATTCCAAACTCACCGACTTCGGACCTGACTTCGAGCTCTATAAATAGTGAGCTTCATTTCACAATTCAAAACACAATTGAAGAGAGAGAGAGGAATAGAGGGAGAAGAGGGAGAGCTTCGCGCGGGGGTGAGGGCTTTGCCCTCAAACCACGATTTTTCAGCAGAAGTCTTTGAAGCTTTCAAGTCATCATCACAATTGGAGACACGAGGGTCATGACATATGGAGAGTCAGGTTGGAGGGTCAAATCCAACCTTGAAGACGAAAGGATTGCGTCTATTCAATAAAATTTTCTTTATGTTTTATTTTTAATTATTTAAATATATTGTTGATTTTTGTTTTAATTGTTTTAATGATGATGAACTAAGTTCTCATGTTTAGGCTACAATGTAATTTGACCATGATTTTAATTTATTTAATGATTTAGTAATATTTTATAATTGATTTTTATTTTTGTATTTTATTTTATTGATGCTTAATACTGGTAAATTAATTTGGATCCATAATTTATTAGATCTTAGGAATCTGATACTATTGAGAGAAGTGTTATGAGATCAGAACCCAATAAAATACTATAATTCATATGAGATAGAAATATAATTATATGGTTGTGTAATCGTGTGAGAATAATTTGAACTTAATAAACTCATAAGGTAAGTTAATCTATATAGAGATATAGTCAAGTTAATTAATATAGCCCACAATCATCAATCTCTATTAGAATCCCTACTATAAACACAATAAATCAATAACCCAAAAATAAAAAATAAAAAATGGCGATATAGGGTCTCTACGGACGATGGAGACCCAGATGGTCTCCACCATTGAAAACCCACCTATCTCTACCAGAGGGAGACCTGCCACTACTGAAGCCATTGTTAGAGATGGATTAATAAAGAAAGGACCGCTAGAGATAGAGAGATCTTTGCCACCATCATCATTGGACAAAGACAGAGACGAGAGAGAAAGGACTGGCCAGAAAAGAGGAAGAGAGGAGAGAGAGAGAGTTGGAGGAAGAAAGGAGAGAGTGAGTTCAGAGATTTTATATATATCAAATTTTTTATGATTTTATATTTAATATTATTTATTTTGATTTTTTATATTTTAATTAATATTATTTTAGTTAATTTTCCAGTGTTTTTCCCTTTTTATCCCTTAGAGTTAAACGGTCAACCATATCAATATAACAGATTCTATGACCATCAGGAGCATTATCGTGCTTTCGTATTCCTCTAGAGGGGATTTTAGATATTTATGTTAATGTTAAGTTATATTTTGGATAAATATGAAATAATAGATTGCAAAATAAACATATTCTCATACGTTAGGTTGTTTTTTGGGATTTTCCTTTTTATTTGTCAATAAAACATCCCTAAAAGTGGTTTTTCGCTCGAAAAGGCAAAGCTAACTTCCAAAAATAATGCCAAACATGATTTTTAATAAGTATTTGTAATGTCGATATGTCTGTGTTATTAATTATTATTAGTTTTGATGGTTTTTAACAAAATGGAAAACATAAATTGGTTTTTCTTTTGTATATGACTCATACTTATCTATATACTTATATATATATATATATATATATCACCTACGATGCAATAATTCAAATTTAAAATATTATAAGACTAGCATTCTCTACCAGCAAGTTACATTGAGTAGAGGTTCAAACTCACTTTTTATTAATACCAGCATAATGAATATAATATTCATCAACCTCAATTTCACAGTTATAGATCTAATTATTTTATTTATAGCAAATATTATGTTTCATAGAATTTACAATGTAGATGTCATATAGAATGTCTTAATGGAGAAGAAATTTATGAAAACAGACAATTCATTCAACCAAGAACCAACAAAAACTTAAGCTATTGATGATCATTCAAATCTTCAAATAGAAACGCATAATTTTCTAATAAATGTGTGTGTGTGTGTGTATATGTATATATATAGAGTTTTTACAATCAAAAAGTCCTAACTTTAAAAAGTAAGGACCAACCAATTAAATTCATTCGTTCTATTTAAATTAAATAGGAGAGATAATTTATTTTAGAGAAAAAAATAAAATGAGTGAATTTGATTGGTTAGTCTTTATTTTTTAAAGTTAGGACGTCCTGATTATAAAAACCCCATAAAAGGATAATGACCAAAAAAACATTACAGTCTCTAGACAAAGCATTTCTCTTGTGAAGACCGATCCCAAAAGTGAAAAAACTTTCGATGATTGCATAATGTTGTGTCTATGAAACAATAATGCTCAATTTTAGAATGTCATTATGTCTACTTTGATGGTGTATTTAGCATTCATTCACTAAAGTTGGGCCTCAGACCCAAACTAGTCAATCATTTGGTCTCATATTTTAACTATTAATGATGGGCTTCAGTTCAACCCTGCCCAACCCAAGGTATGAAAGTAATTTTTTTTTAAAGGCTATGAAAGTAAATTTTATTAGATCATAATATATATATGGGGATTTTATAATTAAGATATCCTAACTTTAAAAATTAAAAACCAACAAATCAAATTCACTTATCCTATTTGAATTAAATAGAATAGAGAATTTATTTTAGGAGAGAGAATACAATAGATAAATTTGATTGGTTGATCCTTATTTTTTAACGTTAGGACGTTCTAATTATAAAAGTCTTATATGTGTATGTGTGTGTGTGTACGGATCATGACCAAAGAACTTTCTCTCTCTCTCTCTCTCATGCTTGTATATAAAAGGATCATGATCAAAGAACTCTCTCTCTCATATATATATATATATGAGAGAGAGAGAGATAGAGAGAGATGAAATGAAGTTGATATAGTGGTATGCTTCCTATATTTGCATCTAAGAGATTGTGAGTTCAAATTGTTGTCTTTGAGAGAGTAATAGAATAAAAAATTAGAATTTAAAAGAGTAAAAAGAGTTTAAGATATAAATGTAATCTTAATTAATAATTGGTGGGTATACTTATAAAATATATAATAAGTACCTTTTTCATAATTTTACTTAAAGGTAATATTGTATATTTAAAAAAAATTTAATTGGCGGTGTACATATAATTTTTTAGGGGTGGAAATATCGTCACTCAATCTTTAAATGTTACAAGTAGCCTAATCAATCTGTTTGACACCTCTACCCATCTTTATTTCCCTTGAACAAAGTTTTGAGTGATAACGAGCGAAAAGTGGAGGAATAGAGATCATGAAAGATAACCCAACCATATCCTCAGAATTATTCCTTGATATCTTTGGGTCACATTGAAATTGGCAAACAAAGGCTACTGACTCCTTTTTAAGGTAACGTATGTATATAGAGAGTAGTATGGTGGATGTGCTTTGTATCTTTTGTTTCGTACAAGAAATTTTTATCCGTGTAAAATGTTCTATACCCGGTAGGGGTGGGCATATGGAACCTAATCTGATAAACCCGACCTAACTCGACTATTTTTTATCGGATTGGACTAAATAAATTTTAAAAAAAGCTAGGATAGGTAGGTTAGGTTGAGTTGAAAAATTATATCAGGATGAAAATTCCCAACCCAACCCAACAAATGCCCACACTTAGTTTTAAATTCAAGATTTTCTCTACCTTTTAGAAGAACACTTCCTAGAAATGTGAATCAAGGATAGCTACATGTGTTATTCGATTTTTTTTTTTTTTAACTTCTATTTGTAAGTGCTTTATGGATTGAACCTTTATTTATGATCGTTATTTGTAATATTTGAATTTATATGTGATAATGTAATATTAGAAATGTTATTTATAATCGATAAAAACTTTTCAATATTTCAATAAATATCTAATCCGATCAACCCAACCTAATTATTATTGGGTTTTTCAAGCCAATGTATCAAACTGAAAATTTTTAACCCAACACAAAGTGACTTACGCTCACCCCATAATAGTAATTGAAATGTTTCAAGTAAACCTGTCAACCTGCTATTAATAATTGAAATGTCACAAGTAATTGTGTCAACTTGCTAGCATGAGTACTAGATCTTAGGAATCTCTTTATAACAGGGACAATTTTGTCATTACAGTAAATGCAATGGTAATTTTGGGTTCCGAGTGAAACGATCACTATACCACACTTTGAAACTGTCATCTACCTAACCATGTTGGCTTGTGTTCGAGGTCTTCATCTTTCAAGTCTTGTTTTTGTTTTTAAATATAAAAGTAGTTTCTCTGTAGATGCAAGCAGAAAATATAATTGAAAGAGATTCAATTCCGAATGGCCTTCGTAGGTGTTGTCAAGTTTGCAGTGAAATGCACTGATATTCTTGCATGATGTGTATCATATATGCATTTTTCTTTGCCATGAAGAAACTAATAAGTGCAAACTTTGATGTTAAAATTAGTTGATAAACTTGCATTTCCTGATTTCATGCTTCGTTTGTAATGAAAAGTCTGTTAATATTTTTTAGGGCAGTGTGAACATTGTTTGTTGCAAGCCTTTATTTTTGTGTTGGTTTATCCTCTGTAAGTCTTTCTTTCAAATTTTGTCTATCTCAATGTTTGTTGTTGTGATTATTGTTAACGTATTATAACACAAAGTCTTTAACTATTATAGTTAAATCATTTCCTATTAGTTTAAGTTTTTGGGATTTAATGGTAATTAACATGATATCAGAGTTTGGAGGTCTCTAGTTTAAACCCTCTCTCCTCCCTTTATCTAAAAATCTTCTCAATACACATATTATATCCATGTTGCACATGAGAGGACTTGTTAACGTATTATAACTTCAAGTCTTAAATACTATAGCTAGATTTATTTTCTATTAACTTAAGTTTTTGAATTTGATAATAACTAATACAAACGATTATGGTGATTTTGAATATTGCGAATAGATGGGCATCAATGTGAGCAACCGAGGCAGATGATTCAACTATCAGAATGTAGGAAGTTGGTAGCTCATTGGGTTCTTTTTTTTTTAATTAAATTTTTCTCTTGGCTTTTCACAAGCTACTTCTACGGTGATCTTCCACGTGCCCCTATTATAATGTCTATCTAGGTTCCAATTAGATTTTGGGGAAATTCAAGAAATAAATAGTTTATATTAGCTTCAATATTAAGGTTTTTTTTCTTGTGTGGTTACCTTCTAATTTCATATAACGATGTTTGGCTCATTTATTTGGAAACTGAAACTCTGGATTTAAGCTTTCACATATGATATTTATCTTGCGTTTAATAAGCCATACAAACCCTTGATTGTATTTCCTATCCCAAAAAAAAAAGGAAAAGAAGGGAAAAAAAAGAAAAAAAGAAAAACTTTGGTTGTATTTCGTCGTGGTGGTACATTCTCTTAATGGACTATTTCTAGTAACAATGATAATAATTTAGATGAACCTTGCTTATCCTGATTAGTTATTGCATTATTCAAAACAATTTTATTTTTTCTTATCAAAAATAAAATAATATCTTTGTTAAACTCTTACAAGTAGGATTCTTTCTTGAACATGAGTGCCCACAGTAGACATTTTTTTATAAAATCCCATTGGTTTTAGCAATGCCTTTGAATTTATTGGATGAAAATTGAAAACATAAAATCGGCTAATTCTATTACTTTGTGTGTTTTCTTTTCTAATTTGCTTAATATATTACATATATAGTCCTACCAAAAAAAATATTTTACATATATGGGCTGCCATTCTGGCCTTACATGAAGCTTTTAATCACATGCTGGTTGGTGATACCCAACTTTGATGGTGCTTTATACGTATATAAACACCTTGTTTGTCTATGCCTCTCCTTGGACATAAAAGCTCTTATCAACAAGTTAAATGCATGGATAGATTTCCTTTTGAAAAGGGGCAACTTTGAAGATGAAGTAGAGAGATTTGTAAAAGAGAAAGGATCCGAAGCTCTTTAGGAACTTATTGCTAGTAAGGTAAGTAATGGTAGTTCATAATAACTTGGTCAGTGAATGGTTGGGCTTAGCTATTAGAATTTGAGCTTTCTATTAGACCCATGATTATGACATGAATTTAGTGGGATTGCCACCTATTATTACATCAATCGTGTTTTGGGCTGAAACAAGCACAATAACAAAACTTGCCACTTATGGCCTTCCAATTTAATTTTTTGAGCTAAATATCACGTGGATCATGTAAATTGAAAAGGGTTTTAACCAAATTTAACCTTTTTTCAATAACCCTTTGGGATACTATCCTTTTTTTTTGAATTTCCTGCAGCATAATTTTTTTTGGTCCAAAATACCCTTAATAATCCAACTAATTACCACTTACCATAGTTTTTCCCTCCATAACCCACCCATTTCTGATTCTCTCTCTAAAATTCCCACCCCATCAATTTTTTCCTCTCATTCTCTCTCTAAAATGCCCTAACCATCATCATTCCCATCCCTCCTCCCTCTCTGCTTCTTCTTCTTCTTCTTCTTCTTCTTCTTCTTTCCTTTTTCTCTTTTTTTTTCCTGGATTGGATCTGGTTCGCGGGTCGCGGAACCAGACCGCCGAGCCCAGAACCGGCGACGGTTCTGGGTTCGCGAACCCAGAACCGGCGATGGTTCTGGGTTCGCGAACCCAGAACCACACTGGTTCTGGGTTCGCGAACCCAGAACCAGTTCGGTTCTGGGTTCGCGAACCCAGAACCAGATGGTTCTGGGTTCGCGAACCCAGAACCAGTGATGGTTCTGGGTTCGCGACCCAGAACCAAGGCAGGAAAAAAAAAAAAAAGAAAGAAGAAGAAGAAGAAGAAGAGAGGGGTCTGGTTCTGGGTCGCGAACCCAGAACCAGGTTTCTTTTTTTTTTTCTTTTTGTGTGTTTGTTTGTTAATTATTGATTTGATAATGTTGTTGTTGTTGTGGGAGATGTTGATGAATTGGATTGATGATGTTGATGAATTGGGTTGATGATGTTGATGAATTGTGGGAGATTATGAATTTTGATATTGAAGGAATTGGAGGGGTAATTTTGTTCAAAAAATAATAATAAGGTCTGTTTTGATAATTCAGAAAATTAGAAGTCTATTCTGTAATTTTTAAAAATACATTTAAGGGCGCTTCTTGGATAAGAAGCGCCCTCTATTTTAAATTTGATAATTATGAAATAACCCCAAAAATTTATTTAATTATGAATTTCACCCTGAATTTTTAATTAAGGTTGGGAATCTCAACCTCGAGTTGGGATTCCCAATTTGAAAGTTAGGATTGATAGAGAATTCTAACCTTGAGGTTGGGATTATGGATTTTGATATTGAAGAAATGGGAGGGGTAATTTTGTTCAAAAAATAATAATAAGGTCAGGTTTGATAATTCAAAAAAATAAAAGTGTAATTTTGTAATTTTAAAAAATATCTTTAAGGGCGCTTCTTACCCAAGAAGCGGACTCTATTCTAAATTTAATAATTACGAAATAACCCTAAAAATTTGTTTAATTACGAAATATATATAATTGAACATTTAGGTTGACATTCTCAACCTCCAGGTTGGGAATCCCAACCTAAAGGTTGGGAGTTCCAATCTTGATTTAATATTCATATTTGAAATCTCAACTTCAAGGATGAGAATCCCAACCTTGAGGTTGGGAATCCCAAACTTGAATAAATATATAAGTTTAGGATTCTCAACCTTTAGGTTGGGATCCCAACCTAAAGGTTGAGAATCCCAATTTTTGATATTTAACCCTATTTGAAATTCCCAACCTCGGGGTTGAGATCCCAACCTACAGGTTGGGATCGATTTCAAAAATTACTCATTAAGGGCGTTTTTGTCCTTTCAGTGCTTTTTTTAATAATAAAAAATAAAAAGGTTATTTTTGAGGATGGCTTCCCAAAAAACGCCATTTTCTCAATTTTCCCAATTGAAAAATAGACAAAGACCTTCCCTGTCATAGGAATGGATCAAACCATCTCAACTGGGTTCGGTATCCAGATCCAATTGGTTGTATTCTACCTGACCCCGATGATGGACATGAAAAGCCAAATCCATACTTTTGTTTCTTCCTTTCACTTTCTTGCCATCCTTTGACGATGTTTACAAGAACTGGCATTTGTTCAGCAGAGCGAGGATTTGATTTTTGAAGAATGTTGGGCACATGATTTGTCAAACATTACACCTGAATCCCACAAATGGCCGGAGAATGAATATAATGAATAGTTCTTACTTAGACCAGCCCTGAATTTGCTATCTCCATCCTTCAGGGAATGTATTTAACAAAATTTATGAATTTTTTGAGATGCTATCTGGCATTTGCCAGTCTAGATTTGTAACCAACTTTAGAATTTTTTTAACAAAAATTCTGACAAATTTTAAGCTTATGTAGTGTTTTTGTAGTTTCAACATATTCCTCACATCCACCTTGTGGTGCCGTTCAAAAGCTGGAAGCCCAATGTTGTGCAGAAAGACGTGAAACTGTACAAGCAACAGAGCAAATAAAGGAAGAGGCTGCATTCTCCACGGAAGGTTAGTCTAACGGGGCCAGTTGTCACTCAGACAGGGAACAAAAAACCTGAAACTGATCTATTTTCAAGTAAAAACAGTGGAAGCAGTGGAGAATCTTCCACCTCCTAAACAAGTCCAGAAAGAGTGGACTTGTGCTATTTGTCAAGTCATAACCCAAAGGAGAACAACTCTCAACTCTCTCACCTTCAGGGTAGGAGACAAAACTGCTTTTCCAAAACCAAAGCTTCCATTAGCCCAGAAATTAAGGTATTCCTTTAAGAGAGAGAATTTTTGCTTGAAATTCATTCTGTGAAAATAATTTAGTTCTTGAAATACATTCTGTCAAAATAATTTAATGTGCATATATAGGCAAGGTTATTTAACAGGTTAAGTATCTACTTCGTGCTTCTTCAAGAAAACATTTGAAGCATTGTTTGCATCTTGAAAAACATTATTTTTAGTTTAACTACACATATAATGCTTTTGATCTTGATAAAGGCATTTTTGTCTGTTGGTGGCACAACTTACCATCAAAGAAGTTGTAGGATTTGAAGGAAGACTTTTCACAGAAGAATAACCTTGAAGCAGAGGTTAAAGAGAATGGAAATGAAGCTTGTGAGGAACCACTTTCTAGTAAGGTATGTGACTGGCTATATAGTAATTATTATATTCTAATTTAATTTCCAAATAAATCTATCCCTTAGTAAGTCTTTTTCTTTTTTTCTTTTTTTAATATTTGAACGAAATTAATGTTTGTTTTAACTATATGGTAATATGATTTTAATTAGTTATCTTGTTCAATTATAAACTGGTTATGAGTATTAAAGGAAAAGACTGGTTTTTTTTTTTAAATAATGAAAATCATGAAGTTTTTAACTTTTGAAAGGGTTTCTAACAACCATGATAATGACTTCACTACTGTGATCCCCATCCCCAAGTTCAATAAGAAGTCGACAAAATTGTTAGTCTTGAGGCTAGTTTCTCTTAACTACCACTTTGTATTAAAAGCAGATCCTCTTGTAAGTGTGAGTTGCTTTGCTGCTTTCAGGTTTTGTTACATTTCTTTGTACCTTTTTAATTTTTAAAAGGCCTCCCTAAGTTAGCATCTCTGGCCACTCGGGTTTTTGCTTGAAGAAAATACTTTTGATCTATGCAAGGAGAGCTAATTCTCACATCTTTGATTGCAGACGAAGTGCAGAGAGCCCCGGATTAAGCAGAATTCCTTGATAACTACACAGGTAACAAAGAGAGAGGAGGTGGCTGTAGCAAAGCAGGTACTAAGCTTTTTCTCCAAGTGATGGAGAAGTTTATTTGTTTGCTTTTTTTTTTTTTTTTCCCTAGTGAAAATGGTTTATTTAGTTTAACCTAAATATTTTTAACTCATAAATAAACCTAAATGACATGATTTGTAAATCGTAAATTTTATATGGATCATGAGATAATATGCTAGTTACCCTTTGAATTTTTTTTTTAAAAAATTTAATTTTGCAGTTTTTTTATTTTGTTTTACAAATTTTGCTTTTATTTTAACTCTATGTTATAATTTATTTTTTAATTAATATTTTTCATTAAATCTCTATCATCCATCGTAACTTTGATGTATGTTAAGATCTAAAAGTTTTGTTTTCCTTTTTACAAATTCCAAATAACTATTGAAATAAAAATATCCTTCAAATTGTTAGTCAACTGACATACTATAAAAAAATAATTTGATAAATTTCTCGAACTTCAAAAATAATAGGGATAAAAAAGGGATTTATGAGTAAAAAGAAATAGATATTTCATCAAAATATAGAAATCGAATTAAAATTTACCCATTTGACATTAAAAATTATTCATTTACCAATAATTATAATAAAAAATATATATAATTACAAAGACAACTCCATCCCACGTGTAACCCAACTTGCCCTTATGAAGTAATATCTTCAACAATTAGGTACACAATTAATAAACAAATTAGTTTAAAAAGTTAATAATGAAATCCATCTATATCCTATCTTTACGATTATCCATTCAAAATTTTAATGGATCTAATACTGATTTGGGCTTGGGTTGGGTCCATATCTATATTTTATCATTCTTTGAAGGAGTGGAGTGTATGTCAACAAGGAAAAACTTAAAGACCTCATTTGATACATATGATTAGATAGGATGTGATGGAATATTATTGAATTGAATGAAATAAAATATGATTAGATAAGATTAAATTAGTACTATACCATGTTTTATGTAAATGGAATTGAATTTGATTGGATTTAACTAAATCAATATATTTTTTTTTGTAAATTGATTTTTGAATAAAATGTATTAATTTTTAAATATATTGAAAAAATAAAATTCATTTTTAATAAATTTTAAATTTATAAACTTTATATCCATTCATTTGAGATTTGAAAAGACCAAATGTGTAGGCTAGGGAGGGAAGGTTTCCCTTCCCACTCTAGTCCAAACGTGGGCAATGGTAGGTAGAAAAATTTTTTTTCCTATCCCAAAAAATTACCCATCTTCCAAACGCATCCATAGTGAGATAACACTCTACTCTCACCTTCAAGCAAGACGACACAAAGCTGCCTATGACGAGCTGAAACCTAAAACCAGCAATCTGAAAGCATACAGGATGCTACATTTCTATTTAAACAAAGACGGAAAATACAAGTTACTAGGCCTAGGAAGAAATATGTTGAGTATAAAGAGCCTTTGTGGCGGTGCAAAATATGCAATATACGCTGCATTTAGTATTGATGGCATGGGTTATCACCTCTATGAAAAAAGGCACTTAAAGTGGACTCGAGAATATAATGCTCCAGCTGCTGCAATGTCTAAGGCACTTAGAAAGTTGTCAGGGGTTGAGTTTTACCTGCCAGCCTCAATGTCAGCCTGGAATTTCCTTGCAGCAGCACCAGATGATGTAAATATAGAAGCTCCATTGCCGTATCTATACAAGTATTATAATGTGAATGTAAAATTCATATTAATGATATAATGATGGTTTAGAGTTTAAAAGAAGCTATATTTAAGGATTTACTTATTATTGTTAACAATGTCTATGGCCTCTTCCAAGCTGCCAGTCTGAATGTAAACAAGAAGGACAAAATATATGCCAGCATTTGTTAACTAACCCAAGAAGGGAAAAAAAAAAAAGACAGATGCTACAGAAACAAAGAAACACAAAAGCAGTAATCAACAGACCCTCGTCCAAAGAAGAACAGGGCCAAAGATTTCCCCATGCAGGCCAAGATAGAATTGCTAAGTATGTCCCAGGTTTCAAGGTCTAATACTATCATAATGTTGGATGATAAATTCTTCACATTCCTGTTTCAAAAAAAAAAAAAAAAAATTCTTCACATTCCGAAAAGCACAGCAAAAATCATGAACATATTCACCTTGTAACACTCCAATGTCAGTTGTGACATCAGTTAAGATGATTGGGATTGGGACTAATAAAATTGCCATGCTCATATCCTGGAACCCGTTGTCACCAGTCACAAATAAACATCGATGCAGACCAATTTCACTTACAAGAGTGAGAGTGTTTAACATATTCGTAACCAAATGCCCAATCAAAGAGCCAAACATGCCAGTTAGAGGACGAAAGGAAAGATAAGCTGGTAGTTGCCTTCTGTTCCTTTCTTGCTGGGTTCCTCTATCAGCCCAGGGGAGGCAGGGTGGTTGTATATATTTTAATGCATGTCTTTCCATTTAGTTTTTCATTCATTTGTCAGGAAAAGAAAAAAAAAAGTAAGTTTAGATGGAGAGATAGGCCCAAAGAAGAAAAAATGAGCCAAGCAACAAAGGTTGAGACGTCCGCTGTTTAATACTCCTAACTAAGAGTTGATGTGCAGTCATATATACCCCTAATGGCCTAACCAAAGTTGTTTGAATGTGAAATACTGATCTATTGTGTATTAATGAGCAAATTCAAATTCTCAAGTACTAGTATTTATATTGTTTCCCACATCACCACTTTTTAATGAATATGCATGATATTTCTACCTTTACTCATTTATTACTGCTATGTGCTTCTTACATAAACTACTCAGTTCTAATTATTTGCTCATTCTATAATTTCAATTGCATATTATATGATTCATGCACAATACAAGAATGCATGCTGAAAAGAAAAAAATCATATATCATTGTACCACAAAGGGAAGAAGCAACAAGTAACGATTGTAAAAGATTAGCATATCATAAAATACCACTACATTTCTCCCGTCAAGCAGTAGCTTGGCACCATTATCAACACCACTTTGAATCAAATGGCAAATCCGTTCCTTGGCCTGAGATTGCAAGAAATATTCCCAAGCAGAGTTTAGTGATTAGAAACTCACCCAATCCCATACCAGAAAATACATATTTTGTATTAAAAAGTTCCCATGTGGACACAATATAAGACCTGAAGTTTCTATTTAACACAGAAAATTGTTGAAAGTTAGATATCAAATAAGTAGGGCTAACTCTAAGCATAAAAGAGGTACAAAGTTTTTGAAATGTATGCTGACCTGTTTACTAATAACTGGACCAAGGTCTGCATCAGGTTCTGTTCTGGCATTTATTTTAAGTGCTTTTGCACACTCTACTAGTTTGTTCTCCCTGGAGAAGGTTATAACCAAATTTATCAGCTATGGCATTTCACGTACATCATAGAACTAATTTTCAGAAACATATATATCTTGTTTTATCGAACATTTCAAAACATGGAAGTATCATGTACCAAATATAACCTTTATGGGAATGTAGGTTTGAGATATTCACTATAACAGGAAAAATATGTTCGCAAAAGAAGATGGAGTGCTTAGACAACATCCTAACCAATTTCTCTATTATATAGATATTACAATGCCCAACATAAAACGGTGAATAGAAAATTCATTTTACCCAGTTAGATAAAAACTGAATACTTTGAAAGCTTGATCGTTCCCCATCTGCAATTCTGTAAGCACACCCCAAAATGAACTTCTATAAAATTTCATAATCTTTGGCTGTATGCAACCATTTTGTGATTTATATGAAAAGCCACTATACATTTTTGAAAAAATTAGACGATCTAATCTGCTGTAATGATAAATTATTCCAAACTGAGTTTCCTTGATGTTGTAAAATTAGTATTCCTCCAGCAACAATAAGAATACCATATAAATTACCCATGACATGTTCATGAAGCAGTAGAATAAGTCCTAAACACCAATCTCATTAATTTTTTAAATTCATCCTTCCAAGTGAAAGAGTTATGACAGTTGATATAAACAATGATTTAATGAAAGCAACTAAATTAAGGACAAGAATATGATGCTGCTGGAAAGTTGAAGGGACAAACACCAAGAGGCTCTCCAATGCTGTAAGTATCAATTTCGTTTGCTACATTGGGCACATATTCCGCACGCACCTCTGCAAGAAAAACCCCAAAAGAGGAGAATAGAAAATTTATAGACCACCACCATCACAAATTCAGCTCAACCATCTTCATGCCAAAAAGAAAAAACATAGCATCAATATGAGGCACTCGAAACACATCTCCATTGGCATCTTTCCCTGTTCATAGCAAGCTTATCCTAAAACAAGATCACAGTGATTCTCATGACCGGAAAAAATAAAAGTACATATAGGAGTAGAAAACTCAGAGTTGAGACAAGCATACCATGTCTCTCCGAGTAAACTCACACAACAGTGGGTATTGTGTGAGTCTCCAAAGCTGACACCATGCATGATCGCCAACCCTTCCTTTTTTTGTTTGACAGTACACATCCACCCACTCCATCTTCAACCCTTCACATTCTCTCAACTCTTAATCGCAGCAGCCAGCTTTGTCTTCACTCTTTGATCGAGGGAGAGTGGTCTTGGTTCATCGGACTACTTTAACCAAAGAGCAGAGTGAGACTTTCACCTTTCACCTTCTAATATATATATTTTTCTATCACTAGCAACAAAATGCATCCAGGCAATGATTCTGTGTTTTCTGATTAGCCGCATAATTAAATGACTAGTGTGGATGACTAATATATGAGCATAAGTTTTAAAATCATTTTAAGAGTTTAATAAACCATTGTTTTTCATATTTTCATCTTAGCAAAGTGAAAGTCAATTGCTCATAACATAAATGGAAAAACAAGTAGAAGAAAAACAATTGACAAGAGAGAATTTAGATTGCATGAAAAATTAAACAATAATACAACATGCAAGGTGAACTTATGGTGTGTTTACTTCATGAATTGGGAAATGAGAATGGATAATGTGATTGATTGATAGTGTTTATTTGTTTAAAATTCATTTCGTAATGAGAATGAAAATATTGACCTCACATCAATTTGGGATTGTGGAATGGGAATCTCATTTCCCCCAACCTACTTGGGAATCTCATTCCCATTCCTTTTGTTAGGATAAAATATCTCTTATACCCTTCTTCAAGCAAAACAATTCTATGGTTTTTGGATCTCATTAATTTTTTAAATTCATCCTTCCAACTGAAAGAGTTATGACAGTTGATATAAACAATGATTTAATGGAAGCAACTAAATTAAGGACAAGAATATGATGCCGCGCTTACCCATTGCTAGAAAGTTGAAGGGACAAACACCAAGAGGCTCTCTAATGCTGTAAGTATCAATTCCGTTTGCTACATTGGGCACATATTCCGCACGCACCTCTGCAAGAAAAACCCCAAAAGAGGAGAATAGAAAATTTATAGACCACCACCATCACATTTTGCCATTTGGCTTTTAAAGTCATCACTCCTACTATAATTCTTTACTCTCTACCACCAAGTTTAAATGATTTTTTTACTTCTTTTTTTTTAAATGCTCTTTTTTTACTTACTGAGATATATCTGTATATTTCAAGTTGTTAATTAAAACTTCAAACTTGCAGTACTTACACGCTACCTCATCTCACTTATTCTTTTAATTTTTAAAACAAGAAATTAATGCAGACACTGTCTTTACCCCAACACAAGACAGTTTTATTTTTCAATGATTCTTTGCATAATAGTTTTGTTTTGTTTTAATGAGAGATTTATTTTTTTAGGTTCATATTTAATGGATAAAAGGTTTTTTTAAATTCATCAAAATCAAATATTACAATTACTATTTTAATAAAGGTAGCTCTAATATATATGGGAATTGAACCTTATTTTTTAAAAGTACATCATTATTCACACTAAGAGGATTGTACATATGAATAAGTGCAGAGCAAGAATGAATCAACCTTGATTAAGTGAAGTGGATTGTTTTTTTATTTATTTTTTTTAAGTGTATAAAAAAGATCAACCTTGATTTTTTTTAAGTGGATTGTTTTTTGATTTTTTGATTTTTGGTTAAGTGAAGTGGATTGTTTTTTTTAAAGTGTACAAAAAGAAAGACACAAGATAATGGATTTCATACCGTTCTATTTTATGATGCATGTCATGTGATAATATATGATGATTCCAGTAAAAAGGCAACCACATTCTGATACTACACCAATTGTCCTCAATAGACAAACCTTTTTTTCTTTTTGGAAACTCCTCAATGAAGAAAATTTTTTTCTTTTTTTTTTTTTGGAAACCCTTAACTAAGAAGCCAATTTTACTTTTTGGAAACTCTTCGATGGAGAAACTTAGCCTTTTTTTTAACTAGCAATATAAAAATTTAGTTGGTAGTTTTGTTTTTTTTTTTTTTTAATTACATCAATGTAAATGCCAATTATATCTTTTCTAAATTTTCTAGTTGGCAATGTGTTTTTTATTTTTTAATGGTGGGAAGAGTGAATTAAATTCAGAAAAAAATAATGGATTGATATGAATTCATAAAAAATAAATGGATATGAATTTGATTTAAACGGATTCTTTTATTAATAAATCCACAATTCATACAAAATTAAATGTGAATATTAACATTAACATCTTGAAGAGGACACCTAACGTCCCTATCATCTAGTTTTGTGAAACTTCGAAGTCTTTAAGTGACCATTCGGTGCTTTGAAGAAAGTGAATAACTACAATGAAAAACACGACAATCCAATACCCAAAAAACAAACAAAAAGTAAAAAGACTCACGTGGTGTGATAATGAAAAGGTTCATTGTACAAAATCTTGGAAAGTGTAGTTACTATCACTGGGGGCCCATGAAAGTGACACAACTTTTGTTACTAAGTGAGTTCTATTCCAAACATAGAAAGGAGAATATTTTCCCTAATTGGAATGAAAAATGACAATTTTCCATCAACTATTAATTGTTAAAGACCAATTCGCACCTCCAAATTCAGCTCTCCCTCATTCTCTCTCATATCAATAAAGGTTGCGTCGTAAAGTGCTTAGGTATATAATAGGGAGTGGCTTATGGGACCCGCTTGCATGTTTAACATCAGCATTTAGTGTGCTTTGTGAGTGGTTGATCCATCACCATCGGTCAAGCTGATTAGGTGGGAAAGTAGGATAGTTGCCCAAAAATTAAAGAAGTGGGTTAGGTGGGAAGGTGCAGTCAACTCTCAAAAGCAACGTTCAACTGATAAAATATTAACTAGTAGGACTGTAGGAGTAACTGTAGAATTATGTATTTCTTTAATCAAATATATATTTACACATCGAGTGCAATACATATATATATATATATGTATGTATATCTTTTGATGGAACTGATAAAGGATAAAAATAAAAATGATTTTTTACCGTCAAAAAATACCCAAAAATGTATCTACTCTCTATGATCTTTAAAATTTTTAAAATTGATTATTTCCTTATAATCTTTAAAATATCAAACATGACAATAATAATTTCTTTAATTAAATTATTCTTCTCTAATCCCAATTTAGTAGCTGACACTTGTTGGATTGAAACTAGCAGATCATGCTTCACTACGCACCAACTGAACGGCCCTGGAAATTTTATGATTCGAATTCTGAGCCAATATTACTTGAAATCTAAATACAAGCCAAATTTTGTTTCATAAATGGTAAAAGATAAGGTTACCTTGTGCTTACAAATATGTGAGAAGAATGAATTAGATCGACAAAACTTTTGTCTTTCATTTATGGGTTTAATAAATATGAAGCTTGACGAAAAGGAGAAAAAAAAAACAAAAGAGAAGAAAAGCATTTGTGTTTGGAAATTGATAGATAAAATTTTATTAATTATTATATTATCTTATTATTTACAAAATTTTAACAACTCAAATGTCATTTCATTTGAGAATAAATTTAGATAAAATTTTTGAAAAGTCTAATACTATAAATTTTAACAATACATAACATTATTCATTTAATAATTACAAGTTAAACCTACATCTTCTTAAAATTAATGAATTTTCAATCCAATCTTATGAATTTTAACTCTGCAATAAATTATTGCACTGTAAGGTAATGTGGTCCTTCTATAAATATATGATATACTGACAACTGTACAGCTTGACTAGAAAATAATTTGATAGTGATATCTTTTAATGACCTTTTCTCTTCTTCTATCAGACATCATCTCTCTAGTGTCTTTAAGTAAAAGAGATAGAAATTACAAAAACTTTATGCAGATTAGAAGACCCTAGAGCAGTCTGAGCAGGGTAATAATTGATTAATATTTTGTAAAAAGTTGGCAACCTAATTTGTCGCATTGAATCAATCATTTTAATTTCAAATAAAGCGTATAGTGTCCAAGTGGTGATTTTTACTCATTTGCATCAAATTTAGAAACCAAAAAAAAAAAAAAAAAAAACTTAACTAGCTATTAATATTAATTACAGAAACTCCATCATAGCAATTTTTAAACATTCAAATCATTAAATTAAGAGTTCACAAATGTTAGTAGTACTATTAAACATTGGGATGCAGAGAAGACCACTAGAATAGATTTATTTGATATTCCTGTTGCACAATAAATAGAACAAATTATATTTTAGCTATCAAAAATATATATGCAGGTGAAACAAATTTTTTATTTTTATAACAAATAATTCACCCATCTTTAGATCATTTCTATTATTACAAATAAATGTAAAGGTAATTGGAGGGTGGTGCCGTGTAGTGTGCAGGTAGAGAAGACAAGATCATGGTTAGTGGATTTGGTTGATCTTAGTGTGAATGGTAATTTTATAAGCAATAATGACCCATAGATATTCAAATCTAAAAAGTAAGCATGAGATTGTATAAGATTTGCATTTGAAGATCACATCTTTAACCAAGTCTTATTACTGTCCAGTGGCGGACTCAGAAAATCTATTAAGAGAGAACACATGAATAAAATAATAAAAAATAAAAAAATTATTAATTTAAATAAAACATAAACTATATGTATTCATTAGAAAACATAATTTCAATCAAAGTTTACAACAAAAAATATATATATATATATTTGTATTTGTAATGAATAATAATAAATTTATACAACAAAAATTGATTGATATATATATTATTAGTCATGTTCTAGATTTTTTTAAATTTCTAATTTTTATTAATTTTAAACAAAGTAGAACAATAAAGTAATAAAAAAAATATATAAAAAGTTGAATCATGACAATATACGGACAATTTTAATACAATAACTTAAATATTAAAATTTTATGATTTATTGATGGATTTATATTAAATTTAAATTATCAAAAATAAATAAATGTAAAAAGTAATAAATTTAGTAGATTAATCTAATAAATGATAAGATACCAAGTGAAAATGAAGAGATGCGAAATTAAGATAAACAAAAAAAAAAAAAAGTGTTCAGTAATGTTGTAATTGCCAAAAAGTTGTTCAATAAAATTGTAAATTGTCGATGGAGTTTATGTAGCGCACCAAAAGTAAAGTAAATAATACCTATTAGAATATGTGCATGATAAAACTGAAAAAATTGGAAAAAAAATATTAATCAATTAGGAGTAGAGAGGGGAAATATTAATTTATTAGGGGTATGAAAAATATTAAGAGTTAAAATGCTATGTATAAGAAAAATAATAAAAAATTAAATTAATTATATTGTCGACGTTGAATTTCAGTCGACGAGTAATCAATGCCCAATACCTGTAATCAATGTGAGAAAGCACAAAAACCAAGAGAATAACACAGACAAGAACCGAGAATGAAACGAGAAACACAAGATTTCTTACGTGGTTCAGCAATTAAAGCCTACGTCCATGATTGTTTATCTCTTAATCTCTGCAGAGTGACAGTATATTATTGAGTATTGTGTTGTTCTCTTGATACAATGAAGTTTAACCTCTATTTATAGAGGAAGAGGCGTTACAATTCTAGTAATAATAAATCAGGAAAAAAATCCTGAATTAATTACAATTCCCAAATAATCAGGAAAAAATAAGGAAAAGAATTGTGAATTAATTACACTTCCTAATTTGTTTAAATATAATCAGGAAGCTGCTCCATAAAATCTGGGATAATATTGATTGAGTTTGAATTTGAATCAACTTCCATATCTGGTGAAAGAATCACGACCAAATCAGGTAACTGCATGTTCTGGAAGATTTGACATTAATTATCCGCTCTGAGCAACGAGCTAAGAGCTGAGCTAGCTGAAAGCTGAATGCTGAGCTAACTGCGAGCTGAGCTAGCTGAGAGCTGAATGCTGAGCTAGCTGAGAGCTGAGAGCTGCGAGCTGAGACCTGCGACCTACGAGCTAGCGAGTTGGGAGCTGAGCTAGCTGAGAGCTGCGAGCTGAGACTTGCGACCTGCGAGCTAGCGAGCTACGAGCTGAGCTAGCTGAAAGCTAAATGCTGAACTAGCTGAGAGCTGCGAGCTGAGAGCTGCGATCTGTGCTGGGAGTTGGGTCAGTTTATTAGATTGGTTCTATAGGCTTTTACCAGCCCATTTTTGCAGTCCCAAAAAATAGGCATAACATATATTAAATAAAAAGTAAATAATAATGTTAAAAAGGAAATAATAAAAAATTTTAAAAAGGACACATGAACAAAAAAACATAAAAACAACTGCTGCTGTAAAAAGCAGCAGCTTAATTAAAAATATAAAAATAACAAAAATAATAAAACAACAGTTAAGTCAATTGTTAAATTAAAATCAAAAAGTTTATTACATATTACACCTATGGTTAACTTTCAATTTTGTTTTTTTCAAAATTTGAGCAGGGGCATGTTCCCCTACTAGTTATTATGTAGGTCCGCCCTGACTATCCCCACTTGTTCTGCCCTTCTTTTTTCTATTTTTTATATATATATATACATGTTGCACGACTACATTTGAATCTATACAGTCTCTTTTGCGATAGATCCGTCACATAATGCTTTTTTTTCCCCTTTTTGGTGAGATTGAAAACATAATATCATAAGGTGGTTTCATATTTCCATTTTGTTGAACAAAGAGTATTAAAAAAAGGATTGGTCCTCCAGTGAAGTAAAATTCACAAAAGATATATATATGTATGTGTATAAGTGGGGAAGACGGATGGAAGAGCAAGAGAGATTCTTGAAGAGAAAAAGGTCCATGTGACATGATAAATTTACCCCACATCCCAATTAACTAGCTTTGTGAAATTTCAAGTATTTAAGTGACTGTTTAAGTGCCGGTGTTTTGAAGAAAGTGAACAATAGCAATGAAAAGCATAACAGTCCGCCTTAACCCTCCACGTCTCTCTCTCTAACCACCGGACCAAGCGGCCACTTCTTCTTCTCATTTTCTGTCTCCACCGTACGTTCTTCGCCAGATCTGCCACCGTACTTTCGTCTTCTTCGCCGGATCTGTCGCCGCTTGCCGGATTTGCCGCCGTCGCTGTGCTCTCCGTGCCTCCAGCGACCAGGACCCCCGATATGGTGGTTAGCGTACCGGCATGGTGCCTGTTACCTGTTTTCCGGCGAAAAATCCGCCGATTTGGCCGGTGTTTGACTGAAGATCGGTTTCTTGCTTATGGTACGGGAGGTGTTGGGAAGAGGTAAGAGAACTTGGCTTAACATTTGTGTTTATTAAATTTGTATTTAATAAAAATATAGAAACGATTATTTGACAGTTGCACGCGAGAAGTGTGAATGGTGCTGGTTCAGACTTCTGATACATTCAAGTTTAAAATTAAGTAGGCATTTTGTGTTGTGGCCTAGGTACGTACAGGCCCAATTCGAGGAGAACAGAACTGTTTCGGTTCGAGTCGGTTCTGGCCCTCTAAAGTGTTCATGTTCGATTCAAAATTTGAGAACCAAGTCGGTTCTAGCACTCAGTGTGTTCATGTTCAGTTCAATATTTGAGAACGTATAAAAAATGGGTTTATTATTTGAGAACGTATGAAAAATCGATTTATGTTTAGTTCTAACAGGAACCAGAATCTAACCGAACATGTAATTATCCACGCTTCGCTTGTGGTGGTGTTAGATATCTTTTCGTTGCTTAATTGAAACCACTTGAAAATTGGAATATTAATAAAGTTTTATAAAAGTAAAAGACCACTTTTTCTGTTTTAAAATCAACTTTTACTTTTATATAGTTTTTAAATTAATTTAAATTAAGAAAAACCGAAAATATAATGAGTTCATGCTTCTTACAGTTTTTTTTTTAAACACTTTTTACATAGTTTCACATTATAAAACTTCACCATTATTTTCATGGAGGAACACCAATGTAATAAGTTTAGTTTTTATAACACCTAAAACTGTATTTAGATAAAAATAATTCGGTAAAAGTTGTGTTTGGATTGATCAGTACTCCTAGCACATGTGAAAATCAAGAAAAAGAAGGGAGAGAATACTTGATTTTATGAATATGATATTTTGCCTTTCTTAATTTTATGCTTATTTTGAATAATTTGATTTCGTTTAATTGTGAGTATTTTGTTAATAATATTTTAGGATGATAACATCTATGAATTAAAGTTAAGGAAAAAAAAAAATCTATGAATTAAGTAATGGGAGAGACTTTTTGAATAAGGTCATCCACGAAGTAAGAAATAGAATTGGGCTTTTGGCTTTTGTTTGTGGGCCGTCGGGATCTTTGGTTTCTTACACTCTTCCTAGAATTAGGCCTTTTTGGTGGCTTTTTGGGTTTTGTTTATGGGTTTTAGGGATGTTTGGTTTTATAAACACTCAACAGAATCTGGATGTTTGGTTGATATAAGAAATTCTGTTATTATGTTTTTTTTTGAAGTAGAAATTCTGTTATTAGACTATAATTTTTATTTCATAAACAAAAAACAATTAAAACTATATTCTCTTTCACAAATGCTTAGGTAGGCTGGCTAGCCCACAGGGAGACATTCAGGAATTACTAATTAGGTAGTTTTAGGGAGATTTATCCTTATAATTATAATTCACTTAATGGAATGAGGTGAACATACTAAAGTGATAGTTTAGTATCATTGTTATAATCTGTTAATGAAATTTTTCATTTGTAATCTTGAACAACTGTGTTACATTCTTCCATTGGTATATCTAGTGTTAGATAGTGACATTAAAATTATTGTATTTTTGACTGACAAACCTATATCTTGGTCAGGTCTCAAATTGAGGATCCAAGCATTATTTACTACAACAATAAATTAAAAAGATGCAGTATTCACAAACATCTACCAATAGGGAGCCAAATTAGTCATGCATCATGGATGATGCTAATATTGCTGGACCCTCTACTATATTATGTTCCTACAATAAATAATAAAGAGAGGTCTTATCATATCAACAAACCATTGTTGATTGTTATATTGGTCCTCTATTGGCCACTTCTGCTTTATAGTGTGTAGTTCAAGTTTTTTAAACAAGAAAAGAAGATTAATAATCATCTTACCGAAATTAATTTTGTTCTCCAATCACTGTGTAAGACAGCACTCTAACCAACAGAATGTTTCTTCTATATATTTGTGTGTTAAATTGATTTTAATATTGATTGTCGTATTCTGTGCAGATCTTGCTCTATATGATTAATTTCAATCCAATATTGGAAATTAAGAGTCCAATATCATTGATTTTATTTTTGCTACTTTTGCCGTGTATTTGGCGAGAATCATTGGATATTTAATATTATGTGCAGGAAGAAACTTTCAAGAGTGCAAGTTATAAAGTTCTACAAATCACACTTGCATTCAATTTTTTACTATACTTGTATGGATGCCACGTAAGTAAACTTTTCATTTGTATTTCAATAGTTTTTATCTTTATGTTCAAAGAGTTACATTGTCCTTGCCTTCACAGTTGTATGACAGTATATATTACTATTTATCAGTCTGCAGTAAAATGCTATACTAGAATCATGCATGTAGAAATCACAGTGCATCATGCAGATATGCAGATCACCAGTTTCCTGTCAGTTTGCAAGACAAGTACTTGGATCACAAATGTTCTAATAAGTTGGGGATTTTTAAGGATGCTTTTGAGTTTCCTAGCATGTGGGTCAAAAGTTTAGCCAAGAGAGTGTATTATTGTTACTGCTGGGGCATCCACAGCATCAGGTTTGTGCAAGATGCTTCTTTTATATCTGATGTCAGGTTGGGAAACAATAAACAGAATGTTTAGCATTATTCATATAATTTTAGTTGTTCTTTCACTGTTATTGAATGCAAAAAGAATAAGTTTGTCATAGATCTTTCAAATTTTAAAAGCAAACGGTGACATATTTTGTGTCTTTAATCTAGCTGAACCAGTAATATAATTTCTTTATGGTGGAATTTTCTAACTTGTTGATTTACAGAATCAGTTTTTTTTTATTTTTTCTTTACTTAAACTCTTCTATTGTCTTTTTCAGTGCCTTTGGACATAATTATGCAACTCTCTCTTATATTGATTAGGAAACGGCCATTGTAATTTCACTTTGCATCTATAGCATAGTGACATCTATCTTTTTCATTGGAAACATGCAGGTTGGTATATATTATTTTAATTTGTTCTTATTTCTCATTTGAGTTTATGTAAATTTGAGATGAAGCACTTAACATTATTTTCTCTTGATCATTCTTTTTGTGCAATAGGATCTTGTTGGGTTATTATGGAAGGAGAGACGGAAAAGAAAGGTAATGCAATTGAGACAACAAGACTTGGAAAAGTGGTTTCCTTTTGAAAGGCTCTCTCATGAGTTACAAAATCGTATGAAGGAATACAAGCCACACATATGGCATCAAACTGAACACCATCTGTGGAAAATCTGCTCCGTAAACTTCCCAAGTTTCTACAATATAACATAAAACATGAATTTTGTTTAGATTTGGTGAGACAGGTGACTAATTTTATCTCGTTAGAATTTACTTAGTTTTCTATCTTCTTTATTAGAACACTTTACATGAAATACTTATGGAGTATAGTTTTTCAAATGTGAGTTAGTAGATCAGAATTAACCTGGACCTAGAAATGGAATCCAATTCTCATCATTGAGAAATATTAGATTTGCTGCATTTGCAGTAAATATGTTGTTATTATATAACCTCTCTGGATTTTAGTACTTCCATATAATTTCCTTATATTAAAGGATTTTTCATTCTTCTTGTTAATCTTTCAGGGTTGATGGACATGGATGGATAAACGAAATATTCTTGGCACTTATATATGATTGTGCCAACCTAGTTGTTTATCCTTGAGGCACCAACATTCTGAACAAAGGAGCTCCAATAAGGGAAATGTTGTTTTTGGTACAAGATAGTCTACTGACCTACTCCTTCAAGACAACAACTATTGGCTCCACAAGTAAAGTCACCGATGAAAACTTTTGAGGAGTTGGTATGTGGTAAATTTTGGCGAGAAGAACTTTTGAATTGGGTGCAAAACAATTTCTCACTATCCCATCTGCCAATGTCAAATAAAACTATTGTAGCGATTACAAAATTAGAACTTGTTGCTGTTGTGATCAATGATTTGAAAAATGCATTTGATAGACTTCGCAATCAAAACGCTCAGTTCATATGAAAATTCCTTGTTTATAGGTGGCGATTGCAAAGAAAAAATATATAAATGTCTATCCAACAACAATAGATTTATAAGATATTTTGTAGTTTATGTACTTATAGTCTTGTATGATCAGCTTTGTCTAGAAATAGAACTCTAATTATTGCTGCATCAAACATTTGCAATTTACAAAATATGTCAAATATCTTGTGACTTCAACTTTACTGTAGAACTACTATGTACTTTGTGCTATTAGGTTGTTCATTGTGTGTGTGTGTAATGTTGTGTTTTTGATTGAGTTTGATTTGTTGTGTTGATGATCGTGTGTTGTTTAGGTTCAATGATTTCAATTCAGGTAAGTGTCTGAAGGGGCAGTATGTGGGGAATTATGGAATGCATTTAGGGAGGCTTCGAACAATGGTTGATACTGTTTTGGAGAAGTTTAAGAGGGGTTTGTAGAATGGTTCCGAGAGGTTTAGGGGGATTAGAAAAACATTTAAATCGTGTTCGTTTAATAGTTTTGTGAGCAAGAGGTTGGGATCTGGAAAGAAGGTGTTCGACCTGCAGGGGGCTTTTCTTCAGAGGTGGAATAAAGTATCAGATGGGAGAGAGATTGAATTGTTTCAAGGAAAAATGATGGGTTAAGTTCATTACAAGAAATCATAACGTCCGTTGACAACATGCCACTAATAAAATCCCATGAATTAAAGCCATGCGAATTGTATGTTTGGGATCTTTGAATATTTTAATTCATGTTTCTTTGAATTGCATGTTTGCCAGGAAAGTGCATTGAATAAATTTTCCCAACAATTTGACTTTTGATTTCCAAATTGACTTTGTGTAATCATGTTGATTATTATTTAATAATCAGCAATTGAATGATTGTTGCTGCAAATCATTTTCAATTAATCATGTTACACATGAATTGAAGAAAAGTGAATGTGAGTGGCTGAGAGAGACGCATTGAGTACATCCAAGATAACACTTGGAGAAGTAATCAAGCAGCAAGAGACGAACAAAACATGCAGTCATGCATGAGTTGTCACAAGGAGCATTAATCTCACAATATTGATAGTTGTTGCATGAAGAAGAAATCAAGAAGCGGTGCAGGTCAAGAGAGAGAGAGTCGCAAGTTGTGCAGATGGGGATGGAAGAAGTGATCACATCCAGCGCACAAACGACAAGCTTGACTCAGCCTAGAGTCGCAGGATGTAGCGAAAGAAATAATCAAGCTGCGACTGCATGTGGGAGGTTGGAAACGCAGGATGAAAGTGGCGAGAGGAAGCTGCGACTATTAAATTTGGCAGATTTCCAGTTTTGTTCGTGCATTAAATTCCACACTCACCGACTTTGGACCTGACTTCGAGCTCTATAAATAGACAGCTTCAGTTCATAATTCAACACACAATTGAAGAGAGAGAGAGGAGTAGAGGGAGAACAGGGAGAGCTTCGCGTGGGGGTGAGGGCTTTGCCGTCAAACCACGATTTTTCAGCAGTAGTCTTTGGAGCTTTCAAGTCATCATCACAGTTGGAGACACAAGAGTTGTGACATACTAAGAGTCAGGTTGGAGGGTCAAATCTGATCTTAAAGACGAAAGGATTGTGTCTATTCAATGAGATTTTCTTTATACTTTATTTGTAATTATTTAAATATATTGTTGATTCTTATTTTAATTATTTTAATGATGATAAACTAAATTCTCATGTTTAGGCTACAATGTAATTTGACCATGATTTTAATTTATTTAATGATTCAATAATACTTTATAACTGATTTTTTATTTTTTATTTTATTTTATTGCTGCTTAATACTAATCGATTCATTTGGATCCATTAATTAACTAGATCTTAGGAATCGTATACTATTGAGAGAAGTGTTATGAGATCAAAACCCAATAAAATACCATAATTCATATAAGATAGAAATATAATCATATGGTTGTATAATCATGTAGGGATAATCTGAACTAAATAAACTCATCAGATAAGTTAATCTATATGGAGATATAGTCAAGTTAATTAATATAGCCCACAATCATCAATCTCCATTAGAATCCCTATTAGGAATACAAGAAATCAATAACCAAAAAAAAAGGAGGTGGTATAGGGTCTCCTCGGACGATGGAGATCCAGATGGTCTCTACCATTGGAGACCCACCTATCACTATCGAAGGGAGACCTGCCACTACTGAAGCTGTTGCTAGAGATGGATAAGTAGAGAAGGAACTGCTAGAGATAGAGAGATCTCTACCACCATCATCATTGGACAAAGATAGAGAACAAAAGAGAAAAAATCAACCAAGGAAGAGGAAAAAGGGAGAGACAAAGAGAGAGTTGGAGGAAGAAATAAGAGAGTGAGTTGAAAGATTATATATATATATATATATCAAAATTTTTTATGATTTTATATTTAATGTTATTATTTTGATTTTTTATATTTTAATTAATATTATTTTAGTTAATTTTCCAGTGTTTTTTTCTTTTTGTTCCCTAGAGTCAAACGGCCAACCATATCAATATAATGGATTCTGTGACCATCAAGGGTATTGTCGTAATTTTGTAATCCTTTAAAGAGGATTTTAGATATTTATGATAATGTTAAGTTGTATTTTGGAAATGGATTGTAAAATAAACATGTTTTCATATGTGAAGTTATTTTTTGGGATTTTCCCTTTTATTTGTCAATAAAACATCCCTAAATATGGTTTTTCGCTCGAAAAGGCAAAGCTAGTTTCCAAAAATCATGCCAAACATTATTTTTAATTAGTATTTGTAATGTTGATATGTCTATGTTATTAATTATTATTAGTTTTGATGGTTTTTAACAAAATGGAGAACATAAATTGGTTTTTCTTTTGTATATGGCTCATATTGTTTTATATATATAACCTACGATGCAATAATTCAAATTTAAAATATTATTAGACTAGCACTCTCTACCACCAAATTACATTGAGTGGAGGTTCAAACTCACTTTTTAGTAATACGAACATAATGAATATAATATTCATCAACCTCAATTTCACAATTATAGACCTAATTATTTTATTTCTAGCAAATAATATGTTTCATAGAATTTACATAGATGTCATATGAAATGTCTTAATGGATAAGAAATTTATGAAAACAGATAATTCGTTCAACTAAGAACCAACAAAAACTTAAGCTATTGATGATCATTCAAATCTTCAAATAGAAACACATAATTTTCTAATAAATGTGAATGTGTGTGTGTGTATGGGACTTTTATAATCAAAAGGTTCTAATAAGGATCAACTAATCAAATTCATCAATTTCATTTGAATTAAATATGAGAAAGAATTTATTTTAGGAAAGAAAATGCAATGGATAAATTTGATTGATTAATCTTTACTTTTTAAAGTTAGAACATCCTAATTATAAAAGCCCTATATATATATATATATATATATAAATAAAAGGATAATGACCAAAGAAACATTACGGTCTCTAGACAAAGCATTTCTCTTGTGAAGACCGATCCCGGAAGTAAAAACTTTCGGTGATTGCATAATGTTGTGTTTATGAAACAATAATGCTCAATTTTGAATGTCGTTATGTCTAATTTGATGGTGTATTTAGCATTCATTCACTAAAGTTGGGCCTTAGACCCAAACTAGTCAATCATTTGGTCTCATATTTTAACTATTAATGATGGGCTTTAGTTCAACCCTGCCCAGCCCAAGGTATGAAAGTAATTTTTTTTAAAGGGTATGAAAGTAAATTTTATTAGATCATGATTCATGATTATCATAATATATATATATGACATTTTTATAATTAAAACGTTCTAACTTTAAGAAGTAAGAATCAACAAATCAAATTCATTCATTCTATTTGAATTAAATAAAATTAAACATTTATTTTAAAAAAGAGAATGTAATGAGTGAATTTCATTGGTTGGTTCTTACTTTTTAATGTTAGAACATCTTGATTATAAAAGTCTTGTATATATATGTGTATGTGTGTGTGTGTGTGTATGTGTAAGGATCATGACCAAAGAACTCTCTCTCTCTCTCTCTCTCTCTCTCATATATATATACATATATACACTCATATATATGTGAGAGAGAGAGATAAAATGAAGTCGATGTAGTGGTGTGCTTCCTACATTTGCATCTAAGAGATTGTGAGTTCAAATTGTTGTCTTTGAGAGAGTAATAGAATAAAAAATTAGAATTTGAAAAAGTAAAAAGAGTTTAAGATATAAATGTATTTTAATTAATAATTGGTGGGTATACTAATAAAATATATAATAAGTACCTTTTTAATCATTTTACTTAAAGGCAATATTGTATATTTTAAAAAATGTTAATTTGCGGTGTACATACAATTTTTAGGGGTAGAAATATCGCCACTCAATCTTTAAATGTTGTAGGCAACCTAATCAACATGTTTGATAGCTCTACCCATCTTTATTTCCCTTGAACAAACTTTTTAGTGATAACGAGAGAAAAGTGGAGGAATAGAGATCGTGAAAGATAACCCAACCATATCCTCAGAATTATTCCTTGATATCTTTGGGTCACATAGAAATCAACAAACAAATGATACTAACTCCTTTTTAAGGTAAAGTATGTATATACAGAGTAGTATAGTGGATGTGCTTTGTATCTTTAGTTTCGTACAAGAAATTTTTATACGTGTAAAATGTTTTATACTCTATAGGGGTGGGCATCTACAATCTAACTCGATAAACCCGACCTAACTCAACTATTTTTTATTGGAATGGGCTAGATAAATTTTAAAAAAAGCTAGGATGGGTGGGTTAGGTTAAGTTGAAAAATTATATTGGGTTGAAAATTCCCAACCCAACCCAATAAATGCCCACGCTTAGTTTTAAATTCAAGATTTCCTCTACCTTTATAAGAACATTTTCTAGGAATAAGAATCAAGGACAGCTACATGTGTTATTCGATTTTTTTTTTTTAACTTTTATTTGTAATTGTTTTATGGATTGAACATTTATTTGTGATCATTATTTGTAATAATTGAATTTATATGTGATAATATAATATTAAAAATGTTATGTACAATCGGTAGAAACTTTTTGATATTTCAACAAATATCTAACCCGATCAACATAACCTAACTATTATTGGGTTTTTCAACTCAATGTATTGAATTAAAAAATTTTTAACCCAACATAAATCAACAAACGCTCACCCTGTACTAGTAATTGAAATGTCTCAAGTAACAGTATAAACCTGTTATTAGTAATTGAAATGTCATAAGTAATCATGTCAACTTGCTAGCATGAGTACTAGATCTAAGGAATCTCTTTCTAACAAGGACAATTTCGTCATTATAGTAAATGCAATGGTAATTTCAAGTTCCGAGTGAAACGATAACTGTACCACACTTCGAAACTGTCATTTGCCTAACCATGTTGGTTTGTGTTCGAGGTTGTTATGTGCATTTTCCGAATCAAGCAAATGGGTTGGAAAAAGCTTGATTAAAGTCCAATAAGTCAACCTAATGCAAAGGCCCAGCAGACGAGGCTCAGATATTAACTCAAAAGCCCCGCAAGTTTTACAGCTCGCCTCAACGAGCTCAACAGCTCGCCTCAACGAGCTCAACAGCTCGCATCAAGGAGCTCGATTCGAAGCTCATTTCAACGGCCAAGTTAGTCTTTATACAGTTCGCTCTATGTATAGCTCGCTGCTCAACGAGATTTAGCTTGAGGTTGCTCATGACAGCAAACAGCTCGTCTAGTGGTCAATTAAGACCGAATCTTCCAGAATAAACAGTTACTCAATTTAATCGTGATTCTCTCACTAGAGATGGAAATTAATTTAAATTCAAATTCAGTCAACGTGATCTTGAGATTTACAGAGCAGTTTCCTGATTTTATTCTAATTAATTAGGAAGTGTAATTAATTCATTATTCTCTTCCTATTTTGATGTTACCCAATTTGTAATGCCTCTATCTCTATAAATAGGAGTTAAAACCATTGTAACATACATGAAATAAGCAATAATATACTGTCACTCTGCAGAAATATTGAGAGACAGTCGTGGACGTAGGCTTTATCGGCTGAACCACGTAAAACTTTGTATGTTGTTCTTGCTCTTAACCATCTGTCTTCTGTTTTCTCTTGGTTTTCATGTTATTCTATATTGATTGTAAGTATTGAACATTAAATTCTCGTCGACTGGATTTCAATGTTGACAGAGGTCTTCGTCTTTCAAGTCTTGTTTTTGTTTTTAAATATAAAAGTAGTTGCTTTGTAGATGCAAGCAGAAAATATAATTGAAAAAGATTCAATTCTAGATGGCCTTTGTGGGTGTTGTCAAGTTTGCAGTGAAATGCACTGATATTCTTGCATGATGCGTCTGCATCATATATGCATTTTTATTTGCCATGAAGAAACTAATAAGTGCAAACTTTGATGTCAAAATTAGTAGGTAAATTTGTATTTCCTGATTTCATGCTTTGTTTGTAATGAAAAGACTGTTAATATTTTTTAGGACGGTGTGAGCATTGTTTGTTGCAAGCCTTATTAATTTTTTGCGTTGGTTTATCCTCTATAAGTCTTCTTTCAAATTTTGTCTATCTCAATGTTTGTTGTTGTGATTATTGTTAACGTATCATAACTTAAAGTCTTTAAATATTATAGTTGGATCATTTTTATTAGTTTAAGTTTTTGGAATCTAATGATGATTAACATGGTATCAGAGTTTAGACGTCTCTGGTTCAAACACTCTCTCCTCCGTTTATCTAAAAATTTTCTCAGTACACATGTTATATGTTATATAGCGTTTAACATATCTCTTTCATCCATTATATACTCATGTTGCACATGAGGTGACGTGTTAACGTATCATAATTTCAAATTTTAAATATTATAGTTAAATTATTTTCTCTTAACTTAAGTTTTTCGATATGATGATAACTAATAATAATGATGATGGTGACTTTTCATGTTGCGAATAGATGGGCGTCAATGCGAGCAATCGAGGCAGATAATTCTAATGCAGGAAGTTGGTAGCACATTGGGTTCTTTTTTTTTTTTTTTTTAATTAACATTTTCTCTTTGAACAGGCTTTTCACAAGCTACTTCTATGGTGATCGTCGACGTGCCCCTATTATAATGTCTATCTAGGTTCCAATTAGATTTTGGGGAAATTCAAGAAAGAAATAGTTTATATTAGCTTCAATATTAAGGATTTTTTTTCTTGTGTGATTACCTTATAATTTTATATAAGAATGTTTAGTTCATTTATTTGGAAACTGAAACTTTGGATTTAAGCTTTCACAATGATATTTATCTTGCGTTTAATAAGTCACGCAAACCCTTGATTGTATTTCCTTTCCCCCAAAAAAAAAAAAGGAAAAGAAGAGAAAAGTAAAAGAAAAATCTTGGTTGTATTTTGTGGTGGCGGTACATTCTCTTGGTGGACTATTTGTAGTAACAATGATAATAATTTAGATGAACCTTACTTATCCTGATTAGTGATCGCATTATTCAAAATAATGTTATTTTTTCTTATCAAAAATAAAATAATATCTTTGTTAAACTCTTACAAGTAGGATTCTTTCTTGAACATGAGTGCCCACAGTAGACATTTTTTTATAAAATCCCATTGGTTTTAGCAATGCCTTTGAATTTATTGGATGAAAATTGAAAATATAAAATCGGCTAATTCTATTACTTTGTTGTTTTCTTTTCTAATTTTTTTAATATATTATATATATAGTCCTACCAAAAAAACTATTTTACATATATGGGCTGCCATTCTGGCTTTACATGAAGCTTTTAATCACATGCTGGTTAGTGATACCCAACTTTGATGGTGCTTTATACGTATATAAACACCTTGTTTGTTTATGCCTCTCCTTGGACATAAAAGCTCTTATCAACAAGTTAAATGCATGGATAGATTTCCTTTTGAAGAAGGGCAACTTTGAAGATGAAGTAGAGAGATTTGTAAAAGAGAAGGACCTGAAGCTCTTTAGGAACTTATTCCTAGTAAGGTAAGTAATGGTAGTTCTTAATAACTTGGTCCGTGAATGGTTGGGCTTAGCTATTAGAATTTGATCTTTCTAATAGACCCATGATTGTGACATGAATTTAGTGGGATCGCCACCTATTATTACATCAATCGTGTTTCGAGCTGAAACAAACACAATAACAAAAATTGCCACTTATGGCCTTCCAATTTAATTTTTTGAGCTAAATATCACATGGATCATGTAAATTGAAAGATGGACAAAGACCTTCCCTCTCATAGGAATGGACCAAACCATCTCAACTGGGTTCGGTATCCAGATCCAATTGGTTGTACTCTACCTGACCCCGGTGACGGACATGAAAAGCCAAATCCATGCTTTTGTTTCTTCCTTTCACTTTCTTGCCATCCTTTGATGATGTTTACAAGAACTGGCATTTGTCCGGCAGAGAGAGGATTTGATTTTTGAAGAATGTTGGGCACATGATTTGTCAAACATTACATCTGAATCCCACAAATGGCCGGACAATGAATATAAAGGATAGTTCTTACTTAGACCAACCCTGAATTTGCTATCTCCATCCTTCAGGGAATGTATTTAACAAAATTTATGAATTTTTTGAGATGCTATCAGGCATTTGCCAGTCTAGATTTGTAACCAATTTTAGAATTTTTTTAACAAAAATTCTGACAAAATTTAAGCTTATGTAGCGTTTTTGTAGTTTCAACGTATTCCTCACATCCACCTTGTGGTGCAGTTCAAAAGCTGGAAGCCCAATGTTGTGCAGAAAGACGTGAAACTGTACAAGTAAGAGAGCAAATAAAGGAAGAGGCTGCATTCTCCACGGAAGGTTAGTCTAACGGGGCCTGATGTCACTCAAAAAGGGAACAAGAAACCTGAAACTGATTTATTTTCAAGTGAAAAAGTGGAAGCAGTGGAGAATCTTCCACCTCCTAAACAAGTCCAGAAAGAGTGGACTTGTGCTGTTTGTCAAGTCACAACCCAAAGTAGAACGACACTCAACTCTCATCTTCAGGGTAAGAGACATAAAGCTGCTTTTCCAAAACCAAAGCTTCTCCAGAAATACATTCTGTCAAAATAATTTAATTCTTGAAATACATTCGATCAAAATAATTTAATATGCACATATAGGCAAGGTTATTTAATAGGTTAAGTATCAAATTCGTGCTTCTCCAGAAAAACATTTGAAGCATTGTTTGCATCTTGAAAAACATTATTTTTAGTTTAACTACATATATAATGCTTTTGATCTTGATAAAGGCATTTTTTGTCTGTTGGTGCCTCTCCATGTACACAACTCATCATCAAAGAAGTTGCAGGATTTGAAGGAAGACTTTTCACAGAAAAATAACCTTGAGGCAGAGGTTAAAGAGAACGGACATGAAGCTTGTGAGGAATCACTTTCTAGTGAGGTATGTGACTGGCTATATAGTAATTATTATATTCTAATTTAATTTCCAAATAAATCTATCCCTTGTTTAAATATTTGAACAAAATTGATGTTTATTTTAACTATATGGTAATATGATTTTAATTAGTTATCCTTTTCAATTATAAACTGGTTATGAGTATTACAGGTAAAAACTGGTTTTTTTTTTTTAATGAAAATCATGAAGTTTTTAACTTTTGAAAGGGTTTCTAACAACCATGATAATGACTTCGCTACTGTGATCCCCAAGTTCAATAAGAAGTCGACAAAATTGTTAGTCTTGAGGCTAGTTTCTCTTAACTACCACTTTGTATTAAAGGCAAGTCCTCTTGTAAGTGTCAGTTGCTTTGTTGCTTTCAGGTTTTGTTACATTTCTTTGTACCTTTTTAATTTTTAAAAGGTCTCCCTAAGTTAGCATCTCTGGCCACTCAGGGTTTTGCTTGAAGGAAATACTTTTGATCTATGTAAGGGGAGCTAATTCTCACATCTTTGATTGCAGATGAAGTGCAGAGAGCCCAACATTGAGCAGAATTCGTTGATAACTGTACAGGTAACAAAGAGAGAGGAGGTGGCTGTAGCAAAGCAGGTACTAAGCTTTTTCCCCAGGTGATGGAGAATTTTTTTTTTTTTTCTTGTACAAACGGTTTATTTAGTTTAACCTAAATATTTTTAGCTCATAACTAAACCTAAATGACATGATTTGTAAATCGTAAATTTATATGGATCATGAGATAATATGCTAGTTACCCTTTGAATTTTTTTTTTAATTTAATTGTGCAGTTTTTTTATTTTGTTTTACAAATTTTGCTTTTATTTTAACTCTATGTTATAATTTATTTTTTAATTTAATATTTTTTATTAAATCTCTATCGTTCATCATAACTTTGATATATGTTGAAGATCTAAAGGTTTTGTTTTCCTTTTTACAAATTCCAAATAACTATTTAAATAAAAATATAAAAATATCCTTCGAATTGTTAGTTAACTGACACACTATAAAAGGATAAATTTGATGAATTTCTCAAACTTAAGCAATAATAGGGACTAAAAAGGGATTTGCGAGTAAAAAGAAAAAGATATTTCATCAAAATATAGAAACCGAATTGAAATTTACCCATTTGACATTAAAAATTATTCATTTACCAATTATTATAATAAAATATATATAATTACAAAGACAACTCCATCCCACATGTAACCCAACTTACCCTTATGAAGTAATATCTTCAACAATTATGCACAAAATTAATAAACAAATTAGTTTAAAAAGTTAATAATGAAATCCATCTATATCCTATCTTTACGATTATCCATTTCAAATTTTAACAGGTCTAATACAGATTTGGGCCGGTTTGGGCCCATATCTATATTTTATTATTCTTTGAAGGAGTGGACATGCGCCTTATGTCAACAAGGAAAAGCTTAAAGACCTCATTTGGTGCGTAGGATTAGATAGGATGTGATGGAATATGATTGAATTGAATGAAATAAGATATGATTGGATGAGATTAAATTAGTACTACACCATGTGTGGTGTAAATGGGACTCAATTTGATTGGATTTAACTAAATCAATACATTTTTTTGTGTAAATTGATTTTTGAATAAAATGTATTAATTTTTAAATATATTGATAAAAATAAAAATTTATTTTTAATAAATTTTAAATTTATAAATTTCATATTCATTCATTTGAGATTTGAAATGACCCAATGTGTAGGTCAGGGAGGGAAGGTTTCCCTTCCCACTCTAGTCCAAACGTGGGCAATGGTAGGTAGAAAATTTTTTTTCCTATCCCAAAAAATTACCCATCTTCCAAACGCATCCATAGTGAGATAACACTCTACTCTCACCTTCAAGCAAGACGACACAAAGCTGCCTATGACGAGCTGAAACCTAAAACCAGCAATCTGAAAGCATACAGGATGCTACATTTCTATTTAAACAAAGATGGAAAATACAAGTTACTAGGCCTAGGAAGAAATATGTTGAGTATAAAGAGCCTTTGTGGTGGTGCAAAATATGCAATATACGCTGCATTTAGTATTGATGGAATGGGTTATCACCTCTATGAAAAAAGGCACTTAAAGTGGACTCGAGAATATAATGCTCTAGCTGCTGCAATGTCTAAGGCACTGAGAAAGTTGTCAGGGGTTGAGTTTTACCTGCCCAGCCTCAATGTCAGCCTGGAATTTCCTTGCAGCAGCACCAGATGATGTAAATATAGAAGCTCCGTTGCCGTATCTGTACAAGTATTATAATGTGAATGTAAAACTCATATTAATGATATAATGATGGTTTAGAGTTTAAAAGAAGCTATACTCAAGGATTTACTTATTATTGTTAACAATGTCTATGGCCTCTTCCAAGCTGCCAGTCTGAATGTAAACAAGGAGGACAAAATATATGCCAGCATTTGTTAACTAACCCGAGAAGGAAAAAAAAAAAGGGACAGATGTTACAGAAACAAAGAAACACAAAAGCAGTAATCAACAGACCCTCGTCCAAAAAAAAACAGGGCCAAAGATTTCCTCATGCAGGCCAAGATAGAATTGCTAAGTATGTCCCGAGTTTCAAGGTCTAATTCTATCATAATGTTGGATGATAAATTCTTCACATTCCGAAAAGCACAGCAAAAATCATGAACATATTCACCTTGTAACACTCCAATGTCAGTTGTGACATCAGTTAAGATGGTTGGGACCAATAAAATTGCCATGCTCACATCCTGGAACCCGTTGTCACCAGTCACAAATAAACATCGATGCAGACCAATTTCACTTACAAGAGTGAGAGTGTTTAACATATTCGTAACCAAACGCCCAATCAAAGAGCCAAACATGCCAGTTAGAGGACGAAAGGAAAGATAAGCTGGTAGTTGCCTTCTGTTCCTTTCTTGCTGGGTTCCTCTATCAGCCCAGGGGAGGCAGGGTGGCTGTTTATATTTTAATGCATGTCTTTCCATTTAGTTTTTCATTCATTTGTCGGTAAAAAAAAAAATTAAGTTTAGATGGAGAGATAGGCCCAAAGAAGAAAAAATGAGCCAAGCAACAAAGGTTGAGATGTCCGTTGTTTAATACTCCTAACTAAGAGTTGATGTGCAGTCATATATACCCCTAACAGCCTAACCAAAGTTGTTTGAATGTGAAATACTGATCTATTGTGTATTAATGAGCAAATTCAAATTCTCAAGTACTAGTATTTATATTGTTTCCCACATCACCACTTTTTAATGAATATGCATGATATTTCTACCTTTACTCATTTATTACTGTTATGTGCTTCTTACATAAACTACTCAGTTCTAGTTATTTACTCGTTCTATAATTTCAACTGCATATTATATGATTCATGCACAAAACGAGAATGGATGCTGAAAAGAAAAAAATCATATCATTGTATCACAAAGGGAAGAAGCAACAAGTAACGATTGTAAAAGATTAGTATATCATAAAATACCACTATATTTCTCCCGTCAAGCAGTAGCTTGGCACCACTATCAACACCACTTTGAATCAAATGGCAAATCCGTTCCTTGGCCTGAGATTGCAAGAAATATTCCCAAGCAAAATTTAGTGATTAAAAACTCACCCAATCCCATACCAGAAAATACATATTTTGTATTGAAAAGTTCCCATGTGGACACAATATAAGACCTGAAGTTTCTATGTAACACAGAAAATTGTTGAAAGTTAGATATCAAATAAGTAGGGCTAACTCTAAGCATAAAAGAGGTACAATTTTTGAAATGTATGCTGACCTGTTTACTAATAACTGGACCAAGGTCTGCATCAGGTTCTGTTCTGGCATTTATTTTAAGTGCTTTTGCACACTCTACTAGTTTGTTCTCCCTGGAGAAGGTTATAACCAAACTTATCAGCTATGGCGTTTCACGTACATCATAGAACTAATTTTCAGAAATATATATATCTTGTTTTATCGAACATTTCAAAACATGGAAGTATCATGTACCAAATATAACCTTTATGGGAATGTAATTTTGAGATATTCACTATAACAGGAAAAATATGTTCGCGAAAGAAGATGGAGTGCTTAGACAACATCCTAACCAATTTCTCCATTATATAGATATTACAATGCCTAACATAAAACTGTGAATAGAAAATTCATTTTACCCGGTTAGATAAAAACTTAATACTTTGAAAGCTTGATCGTTCCCCATCTGCAATTCTGTAAGCACACCCCAGAATGAACTTCTATAAAATTTCATAATCTTTGGCTGTATGCAAGTTGCAACCATTTTGTGATTTATATGAAAAGCCACTATACATTTTTGAAAAAATTAGACAATCTAATCTGCTGTAATGATAAATTATTCCAAACTGAGTTTCTTGATGTTGTAAAATTAGTATTCCTCCAGCAACAATAAGAATACCATATAAATTACCCATGACATGTTCATGAAGCAGTAGAATAAGTCTTAAACACCAATCTCATTAATTTTTTAAATCCATCCTTCCAACTGAAAGAGTTATGACAGTTGATAGAAACAATGATTTAATGGAAGCAACTAAATTAAGGACAAGAATATGATGCCGCGCTTACTCATAAGGGAATCATTGCTGGAAAGTTGAACGGACAAACACCAAGAGGCTCTCTAATGCTGTAAGTATCAATTCCGTTTGCTACATTGGGCACATATTCTGTACGCACCTCTGAAAGAAAAACCCCAAAAGAGGAGAATAGAAAATTTATAGACCACCACCATCACAAATTCAGCTCAACCATCGACAAAAAAAAGAAACATAGCATCAATACGAGGCACTCGAAACACATCTCCATTGGCATCTTTCCCTGTTCAGTTGTAATATTCATAGCAAGCTTATCCTAAAACAAGAACACAATGATTCTCATTACCGGAAAAAATAAAAGTACATATAGGAGTAGAAAACTCAGAGTTGAGACAAGCATACCATGTCTCTCTGAGTAAGCATACCCTACCAACCCTTCTTTTTTTGTTTGACAGTACACATCCACCCTCTCCATCTTCAATCCTTCACATTCTCTCAACTCTTAATCGCAGCAGCCAGCTCTGTCTTCACTCTTTGATCGAGCGAGAGTGGTCTTGGTTCAACGGACTACTTTAACCAAAGAGCAGAGTATGACTTTCACCTTTCAACTTCTAGTGTGTGTGTATATATATATATATATTTTTTTTTTTTCTGTCACTAGCAACAAAATGCATCCAAGAAATGATTCTGTGTTTACTGATTGGTCACATAATATAATAACTACTACTAATATATGAGCATAAATTTTAAAATCATTTTAAGAGTTTAATAAACCATTATTTTTATGTTAGTAGCTTCATATTTTCATCTTAGCAAAGTGAAAGTCAGTTGCTCATAACATAAATGGAAAAATTTAGATTGCATGAAAAATTAAACAATAATACAATATGCAAGGTGAACTTAGAGAATGGAACCAAGCTAGTACAACCTTTTACAAGGTCCTTTACTTAAAAGTCATGACCAGTTGCATATCCAATTAGTGGTTTAGCTGAATTTGGTGAACTTCTCGATAATCTTGAACGTTCCAATCGACAAGACGGGTGTACTTAGAAATGGGCTGGTCTTCTTAAATATACTAAAAATCTAAATTTTAGATGGACCACGTATAGTGGATTTTCTTGGGAGCCATATTCTTATGCGGGGCAGCAAATGGGCTTTGGGGGAGAAGGCATCACTTTATGGACCATGGTCCATTTTTGAGAAACTCTTGTTAATCGTAAATTATAACTCTTTAATATATTTGCCAAAGAATTTGTGTACAATCTCAATATACGTACTACATGGTCAATGTCACATACATTGCTACACATTCATTTTTTTGACTAACATGACTAGACATTCTTATTATAATTCACAAAGAGAAATCTGATCTCAAATTGATTTCTTCAGCATCGTAAATGGGCCTCTTCAACACTCACGAGTGCCTTTCTTGAGCAATGGAAGTGACGCCACAATGCCAACTGGGTATGATGCTTGATCCTTGGATCGGAGGTGGGCCCCACCCATAGTCAATCTATTTGAATCCAACCCAAGTCGACCTCACTCTGATGTCAATGCCTAAAAGGTCAAAACACTGAGTGAACAGGAGGTCATTGTTCCAACCCAAGTTCCCAAAATGCTAATGCATGACTCCTCCTGTAATAATAATCTTTTACCATATCAACACATTAACCAACCTTCACAGCAAAAACATGCAAAGAAAACAAGAAGAAGAAGTGAAGACTTACTTCCGTGTGTGTTATCTTTTACTTTTCTATCAAGTTTTGTTATTTTGCTTTACCTGGTTTGTCTGTCACTCTCTCTGATTCTGATAAGAGAAAAGTGTATATTCCAATGCAGAGGCATTAATGATCTGCTATATGCTTATGTGGTTGTCCAAAGTTATATGGAAAACTATTATATACTAAAAATGAAAGTAATATAGAGAAGTATGAGTAGAAGAACAAAAAATACACAAAATCGGGGTGGATCCAGAGGCGGACCCACGCCTGGGCTAGGAGGGACACGTGCCCCCATGATATTTGAAAAAAATTTGTTTAATTTGCTGTACAATATGAAAAAAAAAAAAAAAAAACTAAACTAATCTTAACTATTGCACGTCTGCAGTCTGCAGACGTGCAAGTGTGCAACAATGGTTGTCAGCTGTTGATTGCTATGCAATCAACAGTTGTCAATTTCAATTAATTTTTTTAATTTTTAATTATTATTATTATTCTTTTGACATTTTATTTAAAAACTTTTATATATAACTTCCAAATATTTTCTGCACACCCCACTTCCAATTATTTATTATATTTTTATTCAATTATTTATTTTTTCTATTTTTAATAAAATTAACTTCCTTTTAATTTATTATTCCTATAAAACCTAATTTTCCTATTTCTAATATTTTTCCTACTCCTAATTAATTAATAATTTCTTTTATCAATTTTACTTTTTTAGTTCTTTCCTATATAAATTCTATTTACTTTTACTTTTTATGTGTTATATAAAATCCATTGACAATTTGCAAGTTTAGTGAACAAGTTTTTTTTTCTCTTCATCTTTATTTGATTTCTTTTTATTTTCACTTTGACGACTTACTAGATTAGTCTCCTAAATTAATTACTTTTTTAATTTATTTATTTTTAATAATTTAAATTTAATATACATTACATCAATAAACCCTAAAATCTTAAACAATAAATTATTACATTAAAATTATATATGTATAATGTTTTGTTATAATTCAATTATATATATATATAAAATATTGTTTACTTTATAGTTTTATTTTATTTAGAATCAATAAATTATTATTTATTTTTTAAAAAAAAAATTTGTTATGTTTTTATTCGTTGTGAAACAGTTATGGAGAAATATATAAAGAGGAAATCATCACTTGAGTTGGAATCATCTTCTTAAAAAAAAATTGAATTTGGCACAAAGAAATATATGCTCTAATATTGAATTTTCAGAATTAAATGATCTTACAGATTTGACACAAAAGATAGTTGCGAAAAAACAAGATAAGGTTTTTCCATTAGTTTACTTGCTCTTGACATTGACATTATTACTACTTGTTGCAACTGCTACTGTTGAAAGAGCATTTTCTACTATGAATATTGTAAAGACTGAATTACGTAATCGAATAGGAGATCAATGGTTAAATGATAGCTTGCTTACATATGTGGAGAAAGATATTTTCGACAAAATTGATTAAAAAGTTATCATGAAACGATTTCAAGATATGAAGTCTCGTTGAGGAAAATTATAATTTTATGTAATTTATGTCTTTTTTTTCTTTTTTTTCTTTTTTATTTATTTTAATGATTTCATTAGGATTTTTAAGCATAAAACTATTTGTTTTGCCTAAATATAATAAATGTTTTATTTTATTTAAACTATATAGTGTTATCAAACATTTTAATATACAAAAATATTATATATTAATATGTTATTAATTTTTGATATTTTTATTATTTTATCTATGTGTTTCCCCTGAATAAATTTTTTGGATCCATCACTGGGTGGATCCATCATTGGGCCAGGGAAGCGAGAAGAGGGAGAGGGCCCCCGAAATTGAAAATAATAACAATAATAATTTACTGTGTAGTCAACAGAAAAAAACAAAACAAAAACAAAAAATACTAAACTAAACTGTTGTGTCGTCACAGTCTGCAGACTGCAAACGTACAACAGTGCATATGCTGATGTGCACATGTTATGCAATAAATGTTATAACTGTCAACTTCAATTAATGTTTTATTTTTAATTATTATTATTATTACTTATCCTTTCATCATTTTATTTTAAAAACCGATTTAAAAGATACAAATTTTTTCTGTCATGCCCCACTTTTTTCTTTTTTAATTTTGTGCCTTAATTCTTTTTTTATTGTTTATTATTTTTATTCAATTATTTATTTTTTCTATTCCTGATAGAGTTAACTTGCTTCCTTGCATGTTTCTTCCATTATTCCTAGCTTTCTTGCTTTCAGTATTTTTCTTACTCCTAATTAATTAATATTTTATTTTTCAATTTTATTCTTTTAATTTTCTTCTATATAAATACTCTTTCCTTCTATTTTTCTTAGCTATGCAAAATCCATTGATACTCTAGAATTTTAGTCAACCAACTTTTTTTTCTTTTTTCGTTTTTATTTGACATCTCTTAATTTTTATTTTGATATTTTATGACTTCAAAATATGAAAACTCATCAAGAAAAATTATAATTTTATATAATTTATGTTTTTCTTCTTTTTTTATTTTTTTAATGATTTTATTAAAATGTTTAAATATATGACTATTTGTCTTATCTAAATATAATCTATGTTTTATTTTATTTAAATTATATAGTATTATCAAATATTATTTATATAAAAATATTATATATTTAATATATTCTTAATTTTTAATATTTTTATTACTTTATTTATATGTCCCTGAATAGATTTTTGGATCCGTCGTTGTAAATAATATGCATTAGATGACAAGAAGTAAATAAAAATGAGAAACTAAAGGGAGTAACATGAAAAATAGAATGAGAGGGTAAAGGAAGAAGATTTATTTATATTGACATTACAGGAGGGGCTTGCACACTAACAACGTGTATATATATATATATATATATATATATATATATATGTATATAGAAGAGACAAATAAGAGTTTGCTTCGTTATGAAGCATACTTGCCGCGTATGAGAGCCAATCAAAATTGCTTTTAATATATTTAATATAATGATTTCAATTGATTTACAGCAAAAAACCAATAGTTTAACCCCACACACGTGCACCATGTCATGTTGTGTGCTCCGTGCTCCGTGCCTTCTTCAAAAGTATCTCATTTTGCCATTGGGTTTTTAAAGTCATCACTCCTACTCTAAGGCCGCGTTTGTTATCTGATTTGGATTGGGTTTGAAAAAGATTCAATTCAAACCCCATGTTTGGTAAGGGAATGGGATTGAAAAAATAAATCTCATCTGAAATTTTTAACCCACTGAGCTGGGTTAAATGAAACCCATCAATACAGTCGGGATAAATGAATCCCATCTTCTTTAATCCTTTTTTTTTTTTTTGAATCTTCTTCCTGCTGCCATGGAAGAAGAACTGGAAGAAGAAGAAGAAGAATAAGGAGAAAGAATGGAGGCGGTGTGTACAGTCAACGTGGGTAATCGATCGACACTGATAACAGAAATCGATCGACGGTGCTGGACGATCGACGGGCTGCAGAATTGATCGACGATGATGAAGAAGAACACACCGACGACACTAGATGATTGACGACGGTGGAGAATCAATCGGCGCTGATGAAGAAGAACCCATCGACGACGCTAATGAAGAAGAATAGATCGGCGACGGCGCTGGTGAGACGTGGAGCGGTGGAGGCAACGGCGAACCTGGTGGCGACGAATTGGGGTGATTTTTTCACCAATCTCAAGTGATTTTTTTTCCAATCCAATCCAATCCTGTGTACCAAACGAGGCCTAATTCTTTACTCTCTACCACCAAGTTTAAACGATTTTTTTACTTTTTTTTTTTTAAATGCTCTTTTTTACTTACTCAGATTTATCTATATATTTGAGGTTTTTAATTAAAACTTCAAACTTGAAGTACTTCCACCCAACCTCATCTCACTTATTCTTTTAATTTTTAAAACAAGAATTTAATGTAGACACTGTCTTTGCCCCAACACAAGACAATTTTATTTTTCAATGATTCTTTGCATTATAGTTTTGTTTTGTTTTAATGAGAGATTTGTTTTTTAAGGTTCATATTTAATGGATAAAAGGTTTTTTTAAATTCATCAAAATCAAATATTACAATTACTATTTTAATAAAGGGAGCTCTAATATATATGGGAATTGAACCTTATTTTTTAAAAGTACATCATTGTTTATACTAAGAGGATTGTATTTATGAATAAGTGCAGAGCAAGAATGAATCAACCTTGGTTAAGTGAAGTGGATTGTTTTTTTTTTTTTTTTTTTTAAGTGTATACAAAAAATCAACCTTGATTTTTTTTAAGTGGATTGTTTTTTGATTTTTTGATTTTTGGTTAAGTGAAGTGGATTGTTTTTTTCTTAAGTGTACAAAAGGAAAGGCACAAGACAATGGATTTCATATCGTTCTATTTTATGATGCATGTCATGTGATAATATATGGTGATAAAAGTGTCACTGCAATCACTAATCTTACTCAACCGTTAATCTTACCTCTCATTTGAAGTTCTTAGATTAGTTTTAATAATCACCCTTATAACCAATTCAAGGACTCCAATTGAGAAATAAGGTTAATAGTTCGGTAAAGTAATAAGATTTTTTTTAAAATAATTAAAAATTTATTTATAAAATGGACGTGAAAAGTAGTTTATTGGGTGCGAACACCCTTTTAAAATGTAATCATCAAATTAACATTATTGGACCTCATAATATAGCACGTGATATTGACTTGTTGATGAAGATATAATTATTTATATTCTATTATATTTTTAAAAAAAATTATGGAATTCATGAGACACGCATTCCTACATAAATGTCGATAGTCACAAGGTATAATTCATTGCTTCATGTTGTTTGTTTTTTTTATTTCCCCTAAAATGCAATATTCCAAATGTTTTTCTCACATGGTTCAATTTTTTTCCAATACAAAAGCTGTAAGATTCTATTCTCTTCACATATACTTTAATATAGATACAAAGCAAAGTAGAACAAACTTTGGAAAGTTTTGAAATTGCAAGAGATTTTGCATAAAGTTCACTTCATTTTCCATATGCAAGAATTGAATTATTCACCGAATATAACATTGGATGAAGAGTGGTAAATCACGTCACTCATAAGCATTATCTATTTATTGTCACGTTGATAATTCATCTAGAAAGAAACATATAGTTATGTAACAATATTATCAAACAAGTGGTAAGTGCTAAAATGTAGCTTTATTTTATACTCTTGTGATAAAAAGATGAGTAAAAATTCAGTTATTTAATGAATTTCTAGATGAGTAAAAATTCTCTCCCTCATTCTCGGTTCTCCTCCTTCTCTCATTTCTCTCCATGTCTCTTATTTTTCTTCTTCTTGTTATTTCCTTTATTTTCTTACTTTTATTTGTTTGCTATAATCTAATACATATTATTTGTATTATTTATTCTTTTACTCCTATTCTTTCTCTATATTATTTCCATTTATCATAAAACAATGCGAATATAACAAAGTGAAAGGCGGATTGTTATAACTTATATCAATTTATCCATTATCACATAATTAATCATGATACAAATGAGATACGCAAGAACAGAAGTAGGATGCCTAGCAGAAATAGTTAGAGAACTAGTTTTGTGCTAAAAAAAATGTCAAAAACGAAGTCACCTAACCCAATAAAGCACTATATCCACTACCATTTTCCACCCACGAACGAGTTACAATAACCCAAAGCCAATATAGAATCGGAGTAAACGTGGGCAATATAAATTGGTCCAAGCCCAAACTGACGTTCATAATTGGTTTGTCCACCAACACAAGATACACAACCAATGTTTCTCACTTGCACTATAGTTTTGCATATCAAGCACCTTAGATCATCGAAGTAAATATTAATAAAGGAAATATATCCCCAATATTAAGCTCAATAATAGTTAAATTTTGCACAATAGTTTTGCAAAATTTAAACTTTCATCGATAACGAAAGAGAATGGGCCTCCTAATAGAGACAGAAGATTATGAACATCCAAATCCACAAAAATTTTGTGCAGTTGCACCCGCACTTGAATTCACTAAAATTTCATGGGAAAATTGAGAAAATGACTCCTTTAGAAAGTCTTCCCTCAAAACTAACCTTTTATAATTGATGGTACAAAAAGGTACCAAAAAAATGCATGAATGGACAAAAATACCCTTAATGAGTCATTTTTTGAAATCAATCCCAACCTATAGGTTGGGAATCCCAACCCCGAGGTTGGGAATCCCAAATAGAAAAAAAAGCATGAATTGACAAAAATGTCCTTAATGAGTATTTTTTAAAATCAATCCCAACCTATAAGTTGGGATTCTCAACTTTTAGGTTGGGATCCCAACCTGCAAGTTGGGATCCCAACCTAAAGTTGAGAATCCTAACCTTAGATGTTTATTCAAGTTTGAGATTCTCAACCTCAAGGTTGGGAATCCCAACCTTGAGGTTGAGAATGTCAACCTGAATGTTCAATTAAATATATTTCGTAATTAAACAAATTTTTTGGGTTGTTTCGTAATTACAATATTTATCATAGAGGGCGCTTCTTGGGTAAGAAACGCCCTTAAAGATATTTTTTAAAATTACAGAATTGCACTTTTAGTTTTCTGAATTATCAAAACTGACATTATTATTATTTTTTGAACAAAATTACCCCTCCCATTTTTTCAATATGAAAATCCATAATCCCAACCTCAAGGTTAGGATTCCCTAACAATCCTAACTTTCAGGTTAGAATCTCAACCTCGAGGTTGAGATTCCCAACCTTAATTGAAAATTTAGAGTGAAATTTAAAATTAAATAAAATTTGGGGGTTATTTTATAATTATAATATTTATCATAGAGGGCGCTTCTTACCCAAGAAGCGCCCTTAAAAGTATTTTTGAAAATTACAGAATTGCGCTTTTAGTTTTCTGAATTATCAAAACTGACCTTATTATTATTTTGAACAAAATTACCCCTCTCATTTCTTCAATATCAAAATCCATAATCTCTCACAATTCATCAACATCATCAACCACAATTCATCAACATCATCAATCCAATTCATCAACATCATCATCTCTCATAACAACAACAACATTATCAAATCATTAATAAACAAACAAACAAACAAAAAAAAAAAATCTGGTTCTGGGTTCGCGACCCAGAACCAGATCTGGTTCTGGTTCGCGACCACCATCGCGAACTGGATCCAACTCAGGAAAAAAAAAAAGAAAGAAGAAGAAGAAGAATAAGAGAGGAGGAGGGATGGGAATGTAGATAGGTTAGGGCATTTTATAGAGAGAATGAAAGGAAAAAGTTTGATGGGGTGAAAATTTTAGAGAGAGAATCAGAAATGGAGTGGGTCAGTGGAGGGAAAAACTATGGTAAGTGGTAATTAGCTGGACTATTAAGGATATTTTGGACAAAAAAGAATCATGTTGTAGGGAATTCAAAAAAAATGGGTAATATCCTAAAGGGTTATCAAAAAAAGGTTAGATTTGATTAAAATCCAAATTTCATAGAGTTACATGCAAGTGTGGACCCCGTCAATTTGGGCTAATCCACACTCACTCATAAACCTGGGAAAGTTCTGTAACATTTTTTCTTTTAAAATCAATTGACACTTTTGATATATTTAAACCTCTAAACTGGAAAAAATATATATATATATATAGTATATTTTCATCAAGGGTTATCTTTAAAGTTAAAAATATTCCATGACCGGTTTGGCAAACTTATAAACAAATCAGACAATTTAATTAGAACGTAAGCGTGTAGGATAATCCAATTTAAATAGATTTCTTATTATATTTTATACTTCCTTTTTCAGATCTAACATAACTTATTTTTTTTTTAGGATAAAAAAAAAAATGATAATTGTGTTGGCACACGAACATAATTTAAAATATCAACTAATACTAGTAATGTACATCGACTTTAACCATGAATATAATATTTATTATTATTATTATTATTATTTTTGCTAGCAATAATATTTAAGTCTAAGGCTACTAGTAATGTACATCGATTTTAACCGTACCATGAACATAATAAATGAAAATTTCATTTTATCTATAAGTCAGTTATGAAGTGGAATAGTCTAAATTGAAAGGCAGATTGTTCAATTGCACAACCAACTTTTAAAGCATGAGCTTCATTAATCCTCCGAGATCAACGGGTTGCAAAGTTGCATAGAAATAATGATTTAAGTATTTGAATTATGAAAAAGACAATGTACATGTGCAATGATGGTCATGGTTAAGATGATGAGACATGACTGGCTTCAGTAGTTTTCAAACTCATGTTAATTGAATCATTCGGCACGCAATATATTTTTTGCAGGACAAAGCAATTACTGAAGTATGAAACATTGTTCTATAAACCATCATTTTTGAACCATTTGTGTATTCAATTCAGTAGACTCGGTATTATGATCATCATAGGATGCAAGAATTTTCAGATAATATCCTAAGTGCACATTAAACCAAGTTAAATCCCTCGGACTCACTAATAATATTTTACTTTAAGCATGAAGTCGTTGTACTTAACTTAGCTTGTTGGTGAAGTTGATCGTGACTTATTGTGTCGTACTTTAATAATTAGTGTAGAATTTGTTGACGCTCGTAGACGGTCAACACCCGGTTGGCGGTCGAACCTGATCAGTTGAACGATTTATATGGGGTCGGTCTGTAAACCGTTAAACCCCTTTTGATCTCGTAGGATCGCGTCCGGAGTTGAACCATCAATCTCATATGTGTTTTTGGTACACAACTTCTATCACCAAGCTGGAAGTTGAACCTCAACCTTATAGATGTTTTTGGGTTGACAACTACCACCACCAAGCTGAGTTAGCTTAGTGATAAGAGTTGTGCACCAAAAACACCTATGAGATTGAGGGTTCAACTTCGGACGCGACTCTGCGAGGTTAAAAGGGGTTCAACGGTCTATGAGCCGGCCCCATACAAATCATTCCGCTAGCTAAGTCCGATCGCACTAGGTGTTGACCGGCTACGGATTTCAACAGAATTCAAATTGATTCTGTAGATTTGAATTGACATTAGCATAAATTTATTATCCATTACCAAGTTCATAAACTACTATGAACAAGTTTTATTTATTATTATAACTTACATCTTCCTATGATAGCGCCCTGTTTTTTTAAATGAATAATAGAGGGTTTTCCAAGAGGGGAGGTGAAACGACCCCTCACTGAGCTCCTACCAGTAGATGTTCTCCACCACCCATATACATATATATATATATATATATATATATATATATGGAAGAGGCAAATAGGAGTTTGTTTCATTATAAGCACATTTACGGCCTATGAGAGCCAATCAAAATTGGTTTTAATACATTTAATATAATGATTTCATTTCATTCGATTTACAACAAAAATCATCATTTTAACCCCACACATGCGCACCAGAGTCATACTTTGTGCTCCATGTGTTCTTCAAAAGTATCTCATTTTGCCATTTGGTTTTTGTGATCAGTCTGTTTTTGAACCAACACTCCTACTCTAATTCTCTACTCTCTACCACCTAGTTTAAATGCTCTTTTTTACTTACTCAGATACATCTATATGTTTCAGGTTTTTAATTAAAACTTCAAACTTGCACAACTTCCACCTACCTCATCTCACTTATTCTTTTAATTTTTAAAACAAGAATTTAATACATGTGGATTAAGGACATGTATGCAAACACTGTTTTTACCCAAAACAAGACAATTTTATTTTTCAATGATTCTTTGCATAATAGTTTTGTTATGTTTTAATGAGAGATTTGTTTTTTTGGTTCATATTTAATGGATAAAAGATTTTTTTAAATTCATCAGAATCAAATATTAAAGTTACTATTTTAATAAAGGAAGCTCTAATGTATACGGGAATTGAACCTTGTTTTTTACAGCCACATGGCCAAGTCCCAATTAAAAAAAAAAAAAAAAAAAAAAGGGAATCAAATTAGCAAGGCAAAATCAAAGAAAAGAAGGTGGGACCGGGTGAAGTTTGTGAGGTCAACATCGTAGATTGGAGTCGGGAACCACGTGGCGAACATCTAAAGGACAGACAGTGACAAGGTCGGAGTTGGTGCTACATCAGCAAGCGTTAGGTAACTTTCGTTAGCAAATTTGGAATTGTGATATAGAAATGATATGAGCATCAAAGGTACACATTTTTAATTGTTATCTTATTTATAGTATAGCATATTGATAATGGATTTTGAATGTCACATGGATTGAATTAATTAGGAGAATCCCTCACAAAGGACAATTCAATTGGTGCCAAGGACAAACCAAGCTACCCCACTCCCTCTCAACTTGTTGTCAAATTGTTGGAAATCTAGCCTGCAAAGCCCATTTAATCTTCTATGCAAAGTTTCTATGTTCTCATCCATTACTTTAAAATTACATTGGAGAATGCATTTATCAAATTATCATGTCATGATGCATTTATCAAGTGTCTATGCCCTCCACTTATATGTCCACCAAACAACAACTCATTTTCCATTCTATTTGCTTTACCCGTGACCCCTAAATTAAGGCATTACAAGCCCATGCATGCTTCACCTTTATCTAGTGAATGTTGTTGAATTATTGGAGGCTAGTGACTAATGAGATGCTGCCCCATTTTACAGAGAATAGGTTCCATATGTGTTGTTTTTAGTTTAGAATATATAGTATTTACCATTTGGTAGGATTTTGAGAGCTCATTTAGATATTAATCATTTATAATGTCTGTCATCCCTCACCTAACCTCAAACTCACATAGCATAGTGCAGTATAGAGTGGGCAAACTGGCTTGGACCGACATTGGCATCATTGTTCCACACATTAAAGTGTCAACCAGGACCACACTTTATTTTGCACCATTCTTTCCAGCTTTGCTCCTCAAAAATAATTTCACTCTGTTGAGCTAACCTATCAGTCACGATATATATATATATAATTCATCATGAATTATCTAATATATATTTTTATCTCTACATTTTTTTGTTAAAAAAAATACGAGAGAGAGAAATGGTAACAAACACAAATTAATTATATCAAACGCTTTGTTTATTGAGATTTTATTTTTCAATTTTGATAATATTCTTTTAAATACTACTTATGCAATCCTTCGAGCTATTTTAATTTTTACATTACATCCATTTCAAACAAATTCTAAGGGTGTTGAATCTTGTACTATTTATGCTCCTCATCACACTTTTTATATAGTTAATAGACATCATTGTTTATATTAAAAGGTGGTGTGTGAATATGAATAAATATAAGAGACTGGTATTTATGAATAAGTGCTCAGGAAGAATGAATCAACCCTGATTAAGTGAAGTGAATTGTTTTTTTTATTATTATTATTTGTTTAAGTGTACAAAAAGAAAGGCACAAGACAATGGATTTCATACTATTCTACTTTATGATGCATATCATGTGATAATATATGGTGATTCCAGTAAAAAAGTAACCACATTCTGATACTACACTAGCTGGCCACACTCAATAGACAAACCATTTTTTTCTTTTTGGAAACTCCTTCGTGGAGAAATTTTTTTTTTTTTTTTTCAAAACTCTAACCGAGAAACCTTTTTTTCTTTTTGGAAACTCCTTAATGGAGAAACTTGGCCTTTTTATTTTTATTTTTTTTAATAGCAATGGAAAAACTTAGTTGGTAATTATTTTTTTATTTTTATATTATAGCAATGTAAATATCAATGGATTTAACACGGATGAATTCTTTTATCAATAAATTCATAATTCGTACAAAATTAAATATGAATATTCACATTAATATCTTGAAGAGGACGGGTAATGGCAAAAAAATAAAATTAAATTAAAAAAAAAAATGAGAGAGAGAAAGAGAGAAATATGCAAGTGGGAAAGACACATGTAAAGGCAAGAGATACTCTTGAGGCGGAAATGGTCCATATGATGTGACAAAATTACCCGACGTCCTATCTACTAGTTTTGTGAAACTTCAAGTCTTTTAAGTGTCGGTGCTTTGCGGAAAGCGAACGATTGCAACGAAAAGCACCACGGTCCATTACCCAAAAATCAAACAAGAAGACAAAAACCATATGGTGTGGTAATGAAAAGGCTTATTGTACAAAATATTGATAAATGCAATTAGTCCGCTGAGGGCCCTTGAAAGTGACATAGCTTTTGTAATTAAGCCAATTCAGAATGGGGAATATTTTCCCTAATTGGAATGGAAAATGACAATTTTCCATCAGCTATTAATTATTAAAATGCTCATTCAAACCTCCAAAACTCAGCCCTCTCTCATTGTCTCTCATATCAATAAAGGTTGCGTCGTAAAGTGCTTAGGTATATAATAGGGAGTGGCTTATGGGACCCGCTTGCATGCCTAACATCAGCATTTAGTGTGCCATGTGAGTGCTTGATCCATCACCATCGGTCAAGTTGATTACGTGGGAAAGTAGGATAGTTGCCCAAAAATTAAAAAAGTCGGTTACGTGGGAAGGTGCAGTCAACTTTCAAAAGCAACGTTCAACTGATAAAATATTAACTAGTAGGACTGTAGGAGTAACTGTAGAATTATGTATTTCTTTAATCAAATATATATTTACACATCGAGTGCAATATATATATATATATATATGTATATCTTTTGATGGAACTGATAAAGGATAAAAATAAAAATGATTTTTTACCGTCAAAAAGTATCCAAAAATGTATCTACTCTCTATGATCTTTAAAATTTTTTAAATTGATTATTTCCTTATAATCTTTAAAATATCAAACATGACAATAATAATTTCTTTAATTAAATTATTCTTCTCTAATCCCAATTTAGTAGCTGACACTTGTTGGACTGAAACTAGCAGATCATGCTTCACTATGCACCAACTGAACGCACTGGAAATTTTATTATTCAAATTCTGAGCCAATATTACTTGAAATCTAAATACAAGCCAAATTTTGTTTCATAAATGGTAAAAGATAAGGTTACCTTATGCTTACAAATATGTGAGAAGAATTAATTAGATCGATAAAACTTTATCTTTCATTTATGGGTTTAATAAATATGAAGCTTGATGAAAAGGACAAAAAAAAAAAGCATTTTTGTTTGGAAATTGATCGACAAAATTCTATTAATTATTATATTATCTTATTATTTATAAAATTTTAATAACTCAAATATCATGTCATTTAACAATAAATTTAGATAAAATTTTTGAAAAATCTAATACTATAAATTTTAACAATACATAACATCATTCATTTAATAATTACAAGTTAAATCTGCATCTTCTTAAAATTAATGAATTTCCAATCCAATCTTATGAATTTTAACTCTGCAATAAATTATTGCACTGTATGGTAATGTGGTCCTTCTACAAATATATGATATACTGACAACTGTACAACTTGTTTCATTTATTAAGAGTATATATAGAATATCATTCGACTTTTTATTAAAACTATAAATTAATTTGACAGTGATATCTTTTAATGATCTTTTCTCTTCTTCTATTAGACATCATCTCTCTGGTGTCTTAAAGTAAAAGAGATAGAAATTACAAAAACTTTATGCAGATTAGAAGACCCTAGAGCAGTCTGAGCAGGGTAATAATTTATTAACATTTTGAAAAAAGTTGGCAACTTAATTTGTCGCATTAAATCCATGATTTTAATTTCAAATAAAGTGTACAGTGTCCAAGTGGCAATTTTTACTCATTTGCATCAAATCTAGAAACCCAAAAAAAAAAAAAAAAAAAAAATCCTTAACTAGCTATTAATATTAATTACAGAAACTCCATCATAGCAATTTTTAAACATTCAAATCATTAATTAAGAGTTTACAAATGTTAGTAGTACTATTAAACATTGGGATCCAGAAAAGACTACTAGAATCCATTTATATGATATTCCTGTTTCATAATAAATAGAATAAATTATATTTTAGCTATCAAAAAAATATATATGCAGGTGAAGCAAATTTTTTATTTTGATTACAAATAATTCACCCATCTTTAGATCATTTCTATTATTACAAATAAATGTAAAGGTAATTGGAGGGTGGTGCCGTGTAGTGTGCAGGTAGAGAAGACAAGATAATGGTTAGCGGATTTGGTTGATCTTAGTGTGAATGGTAATTTGATAAGCAATGATGACCCATAGATATTCAAACCTAGAAAGTAAGCATGAGATTGTATAAGATTTGGATTTGAATATCACATCTTTAACCAAGTCTTGTCATTGTCTAGTGGCGGACTCCGAAAATCTATTAAGGGAGGGGACATAAATAAAATAATAAAAACATCAAAAAATTAGTAATTTAAATAAGAAATAAATCATATGTATTCATTTGAAAATATAATTTCAATCTAAGTGTACAACAAAAAATATATATGTATATATATTTGTATTTGTAATGAATAATAATAAATTTATACAACAAAAATTAATTAATACATATTATCAGTCATGTTCTAGATTTTTTTAAATTTCTAATTTTTATTAATTTTAAACAAAGTAAAACTATAAAGCAACAAACAAAAAAAAAAAACAAACATAAAAAGTTGAATCATGATAATATATGGACAATTTTAATGCAATAACTTAAATATTGAAATTTTATGATTTATTAATGGATGTATATTAAATTTAAATTATCAAAAATAAATAAATGTAAAAAGTAATAAATTTAGTAGATTAACTTAATAAATGATAAGATACCAAGTGAAAACGAAGACAACATAAAACATTAAAGATTAGAACTAAACAGCCCCAAAATAGTTTAAGATACATGATATATGCACAATATAATCACATAATTCAAGATATAATAATGTTATATGATTCAAATAATATGAAGAAATTAATTAAATGACCAATAACATTCGGTCTTCATGTACTAGTAAGTTTCCTCTTCTTGATATAGGGGAACTTGTCATAAACAAGCCATGCAGAGCTGAGGAAACGGTCTCGATCCAATCCTTGGTTATAGCAGCCCCAATAAGTACGATGACATGTTACATAATACCAAGCTGAAGCTTTTGCATACACTATTTTAGATTGCCAGAATCACCTTCTGTTTGGTCAAATTAGACCATTGCTTGCCTTCTAAGCGACCCGACAGCCAAACTTATTTCTCTAGTGTCTGATGACTCACGTCCTGTTTGGTTGAATCAGGCCGTGGCCTCCTTTTTTAGTGACTCCACAGCGGAACTGACTCTTAATTATGTTGTCATTTTTCATGTCGAAAAATCTTACCATTTTCAGTGTTACCTTGATTTCGTTGAATTCAATGGGGATCTTATACAAAGTTGTGTTGAAGCATGTAATGCGTTAATTATTGTCGGATTTACCCAAAAAGAAATGGATTTTTGCTTGAGGACAATGAAAGCATTAGGAAGCAAGTAATACATTTGAAAAAATTTATACATATAAAATAGGCAAGGGTGGGTTCACCAGAGACTTGCCTCCATTAAAAGCACTTACTACAAGAGCCATCCAACAATTTCCATAACACACACATTGTGATTTGATTCCATCACTAATGTGAGACTTGAATCCCAACACACAGAATGAAAGAGGTATGCAACTAGTCAATTGAGACAGATATGCAAAAAACTCATTTTATAGTTTAGTGCTAATTTCAAAATATTCAATTTTAATTCCTTATACTAAAATCTCAAAACAAAATAAGTATAAGATTTAAAGAAATGCACATAAACTCATGAACTTCAATAAAAATGCAAAGTTTTCTTTCGTTTTTTTTTTTTTTCAACTTCCTAAAATTTCAAAAACGCAAATTCTATAATTTGTGATACTAAAATAATAAAACAAAAGCTAATAAGTTTTCCTAGGTTGATTGCCTTTCAGAATTGGTTGTAGTTGATTGAAGCAGATCACATATCATCTCCAAATTCTTTGAAAAGGAGGTTGAATCCAAGTCTTTAACAGCTTACAATCCTCTTTTAGCCACTTATAATCTCCAATTCAGCCATTATTTATATTAAAAGATGGTCTATGAATATGATTAAATATAAGAGATTGGTTTTTATGAATAAGTGCAGAGGAAGAATGAATCAACTTTGGTCAAGTGAAGTAAATTGTTTTTTTAATTTTAGTTATTATTATTATTATTATTTTGAAGTGTACAAAAAGAAGGCACAAGACAATAGATTTCATATTGTTCTATTTTATGACTCATGTCATATGATAATATATGGTAATTCAAGTAAAAAAGCAACCACATTCTAATACTACACCAACTAGTCGTCCTTAATGGACAAACATTTTTTCTTTTTGGAAACTCCTTAATGGAGAAATTTTGTTTGCTTTTTTTTTTTATTCTTGGAAACCCCTAACAGATAAACTCCTCAAAGGTAATTTTTGTTTATTACAACAACATAAATGTCAATTATGTCTTCCCTAAATTTTCTAGTCGGTAATGTGTTTTTTCATTTTTAATGGTGGGAATAGTAGATTAAATTCAGATAACAGTAATAGATTGATACGAATTTGTAAAAAATAAATGGGCATGAATTTGATTTAATCAAATTTCTTTATCAATAAATCCATAATTCATATAAGATTAAGTGTGAATATTAACATCAATATCTTGAAGAGAACACCTAATGGCACCGGAAAAAAAAAAGATTGGTCCTTCAGTGAAGCAAAATTCACAAAAGATATATATATATATATATATAAGTGGGGAAGACGGATGGAAGAGCTAGAGAGATTCTTGAAGAGAAAAAGGTCCATGTGACATGATAAATTTACCCCACATCCCTATTAACTAGCTTTGTGAAATTTCAAGTATTTAAGTGATTATTTTAGTGCCGGTGTTTTGAAGAAAGTGAACAATAGCAATGAAAAGCATAACGGTCCAATAACCAAAAAACAAACAAGAAGATAAAAACTGACGTGGTGTGATAATGAAAAAAGGTTTATTGTACAAAATCTTGGTAGGTGTTGTTTGTCCCACGGGGGGCCCTTGAAAGTTGAAAGTGACACAACTTTTGCAATTTAGTCAATTCTATTTCAAATATGGAAAGAAGAATACTTTCCCTAATTGGAATGGAAAGTGACAATTTTCCATCAACTATTAATTATTAAATACCCATTCACACCTCCAAAACTCAGCCCTCTCTCGTTCTCTCTCATATATGGGACCTGCTTGCATGCCTAACATCAAACATTTAGTATGCTATGTGACGTGGTTGATCCATTACTATTGGTTAAGCTAGTTGGGTGGGAAGTAGCATAGGTGCCCAAATAAATAGGTTTGGTGGGGACGTGTAGCTAACTTTCAAAGCAACATTTAATCGATAAAATATTAACTAGTAGATAGTGGGAAAACGAGAAAAAATTAGTGGGATATTTTCTGATGAAATAGTGGGGGTGGTGAAGCTTATATTTACTTGTTGGCCAACAACACCTTACATTTTTCAACAATTACAATCATTCGTTCACATTTCTAAAATTTTAATTGAGTTGGTCTTCTTTTTTTCTTTTAAACAAATTGAGTTTGCATTCAATTTAAATATTTTAGGTAAATTATAGACTTACGTACGTGTTCAAAAATAATGAAATCAATCTTTTTCTTAATTACTTGTTGAAAAATAAAAGTAAAACAAAACCCAGAAAAATAATAATAAAATAAAAGCCCATGACAAAAAAACAATAATGATCAAAACACCATAATTGAAACAAAAACAAATATTCAAAACACCATAGTCAAAACAAAAACAAATATTCAAAACACCATAATCAAAACAAAAACAAATATTTTTTAAAAAAGATTGAAAATTAAAAGATTAAAAAGTAATTGTTTTTAAACATTAAGGACTAAATTAAAATTTCTCCTTTATTTATTTATATACTTTAGAACGAAAGATAAAAGAAACCGTGATTATTTACAGTTGTGTATCATCTTAAAAATAAATTAATTAAAAATAGTAAAATTTAATACAGTTTGCCTTTGTATACCTTTCAAACACTTATTAATAATTAAAAAATAAACAAAAAATAATAGCTATTTTTTTAAATTGATCATTTGTATTGATTTATTGAAATATATTAAATATGAATGATATATTTAAGTTTTTTTTTTTTTTTTGGTTTAAGGAAAAGATAATGTATTGATGGCCAAAGGCAAAATATTAACATCATTAGTTTGTACAAACATGATTTACAATCATAAAAATGCACCACCCACTATTTTCATAAGGCAGCAAACGTGACCATATCTATCTATGCTGAAAGCTTCTATTCATAGGGCCACTGTACATACTCTCACTTATCTCATATTTCTCTCTCATTGTATATCACACCCATAAGCAGATAAGTATGCCATGTCGATAACCACCTTTTATAACCAGTTTCCTACTTTTGAGAGAAAAAGGGCGTGGTGTGTTCTAAATGGACACTTCTTATCTCGACTTTTAGTGAGTGTAAGTGTGAAAATGAAAAAAAATTAATGAGATATTTTTTGATGATATAATGAGAGTGGTAGACCTGGTGATGGTGATCTTGAAACGTAATGACCCTTTGTTATCTTCTATTTATAGAAATGTGACGGTGATATCATCTTGGCAGTGGTGGACCTATGTGAAAAAGGTTGAAGGAAAAGAGGAATACATGGTCGGTTTTTTTTTTTTTTTGAAAGCGAATACATGGTAGGTTTGGTGATGGTGATTTTGACATATCAATTTTAATATTCAAGACCCTTTTTTTTTTATATTCAAAATCATTAAGCAGATAAAAAGCCAACCATCATACACAGACATAGAAGTTAATTTCTTCTCAAAAGTTAGGTCGGTCTATCCGGCGGTCCGGCCCCACATACAATTGAAATTGATATGATGGCTACACCAATTGTTTTACGTTTTTTAATCATTTGACTATACTTTGAAAATTTTTCATGTTAGAAAGTTGTACTAAATAAAGGATCACGTGCTGTGGTCAGGTGCAATAATTAAGTCATAGTGATCAATTCGTTTCGGGAGTTTTGGCTTTGTAACGATACCATCTATATATGCATTAAAAGTGGCGAATTAAACCAGAATAAACACAACAATTAAGACCCTCGTTTATTAATCTTTAAGAAGCTCGCTTATTTAAGCCATCCATGCATTAGTATACACATGCATCCAAATCTTGTACTCCATTTGCAAGGTGAGCTGAAACTTATAATCTATTAACTGTTAATAATTCATCGGAAATAATAATTTAACATTCGATAGGATAATTTTAATATTGGTACCTTTTATCCTTGAGCTTCACTCATATGAATCATTTAATTAAAATCTGTAAGATCAGTTTCCTTTGCAGCTTCTAGATTCGATTTAGCACTTTTTTTTTTCTTTTCTTTTTCTTTTCAAATACCCATTGATCGAGTCAAAGTTAAGATATAATTAATTGCTTGTAATTTCCTGGAAAAATACATCAAACACAATACAAAAGACACATTCCCGCTTCCAACCTACACCTACATGTGCTGCACCTACCCATCACGTAACCTTTTTTGTTTTTTTTTTTAAAAAAAGTATACTCATCACCTAACGTTATCTCCATTTCTTCCACTTTACCAAACTCAATCATTTCATTTACAAATGTGTTCTTTTGCTCTTTCTTTTATTTCTTTTAAATTTTTAAAATCTACCAGTCATGTATATAAACATGTATTCGAGACAGATTTGAATCTCAAATATCTCAAAAATCAGAAAATTAGCCAAAGTACTATAATAGTTAATTTAAATATCTGTAAAAGGATTTTTGAATCCTAATCCTGATGTCAATTATCATTAGATGTTAGATATCATCAATTTGTCAACTTCTAATCCATGGGAAAAAAAACCAAAGGCATTATCTGTTGTTTGTTGTATTTGTTTTCCTAAATATTTTGGATTGTTGTTTGAAGTACTAGTGAATAGATATTAGAATTGTTTATTATATATTAACATTATCAACATGATTAGTTAAACAAGCTTTTATATATTGTTTTAAATGTTGAATGCAAAATTGTTGTGTGTAATTTCCGGATCCATTTAATAGGCTGGTAAAAGCCCAGTTTAGGCCTAAAAGAATGCCCAATAAAGTCAATCCAACATAAAGGCCCATCAGACAAGGCCCAGTAACTCAGCTTAGTAGGATGATCCAAAGGCCAAAGCCCAGTTATCAAGCCTAGTGAGCTTCATAACCTGTTTCAGCGAGCTCGAAGCTTACATCAGTGAGCTCGCCCTGCTCGCCCCAGCCTGGCTAGATTGTTTTACAGCCTGTTTTATACATAGCTCGCTCATCAGCGAGGTCCAGCTCGAGGTCGCCACAGACAGCGAACAGTTCGTCTGGTGGACAGTTAATGCAGTATCTTCTAGAACAGACAGTTACTTGATTTAGTCATGATTCTCTCACCAGATATTGAAGTTAATTCAAATTCAAATTCAGTCAACCTTATCTCTAGATATTTGAGGCAGTTTCCTGATTTTATTCCAACTTATTAGGAAGTGTATTTATTATGAAATTCTTTTTCTATTTTAATACTTTATAATCTGTAACAACTCTTCCTCTATAAATAGGGGTTAAAATCATTGTAATAGAGACGACACATTGAATAGCATATTGTTACTCTGCAGAATTTTAGAGAGACAGTCGTGGATGTAGGCACACTTGCCCAACCACGTTGAAAACCCTTTGTTCTTTCATTTGTTCTTGGTTCTTTATTATCTTTCTCTCGATTTCTATGTTTTCTCACATTGATTGCAGGTATTGGACATTGTATACTCGTCGACTAGATTTCAACGTCGACAAAAATCTTTTTATTTATTTTTATTTTTTTGCTTGCATGTATACTTTTAGATTTTAAAAATTATTTTTTTTATTTTTTTTTCAAATTGATCTTGATAATCTATCTTTTAAATTGACAATTTAGATCCATTTCAAAAAATATATTTTATATTTAAAATTAAATATATCTCAACTGTTTATTTTCGAGATGGACGATTGAGATTTTTTCAACTCTTTTAATTTTTTTTTTTTGTAAAAATAGGGGTAACTATGTCATTTCCATCAAAAATTAGTTAATTAGGGGCAATATCCTTTTTTTTATTAGCCTTCAGTTATCTCAAATGGTCAAACCTTAGTTCAGGGAAAGAGTAATAATACATATATTCAGAAGCTTTTTAGTAATTCTCTCAATTTAGTTTTATTATAATTGATTGTATATATCAATTAAAAGATCATTTGCATCAAATTTAGAAAAAAAAAAAAAGAAGTCCTAAACTAGCTATTAATATTAATTACAGAAACTCCATTATAGCAATTTTTAAACATTCAAATCATTAAATTAAGAGTTCACAAATGTTAGTAGTACCATTAAACATTGGGATCCAGAAAAGACCACTAGAATACATTTATATGGTATTCTTATTTCATAATTAATAGAGCTAATTACAATTTAATTACCTTGAAAAATATATGTGTAGGCGGAGCAAATTTTTTTATTTTTATTATAAATAACCCACCTGCCTTATGTACAAATAAATGTGAAGGTAATTGGAGGGAGGTGCCATCTAGTGTGCAAGTAGAGAAGACTAGATAATGGCTAGTAGATTTGGTTGATCTTAGTGTGAATGGTAATTTGATAAGCAATGATGACCTATAGATCTTCAAACCTAAAAAGTAAGCATGAGATTGTATAAAATTTGCATTTGAAGGTCACCTTTTTAACCGAGTCTTGTCATTGTCGCCACCTTGTTCTGCTTTGTTTTTTGTGTGCGTTTGTTGCACGGCTAGATTTGAATCTATATACTTTGTTTTGTAATAGATATACCATAGAAGCCTTTTTTTGGTTTCCCCTTTTTGGTGAGATTGAAAATAAAATATCATGAGGTGTCTTCATGTTTCCATTTTGTTGAACGAAGAGTGCAGGTCCATTATCAGATGCCATGCAATTATTTTTGTTGTTTTTTCTCCTATAACAGACACCAATCGCCCCCACTCGTTTGTTCTTTTCTCTTCCTCATCTTTTACTTTCTTTTTTCTTTAATTCGGTTTCCTCCTCTGGAAGTGAAAGATGGCTATAGTTGGTTGTTATTGTGATTACAAGGAAGATAAATATGTTTATCGCCTACTTGATGAGAAAATTATAGGAAAATTATAGTTTTATAAGATTACCTTTATATAATTTTATATCTTCTAGAGTTATTATACATGTTTAATTATAATCAGAATACAAAACTAATTAAAATGAATGAGAGAATTTTGATATTTTAATGTCATACTATAAAAATTAATGACATCTTGACAAGTATATTTTCATTTTTCAAATTACAAATAGCGTATGTCCATGCAACATAACAGTTGAATTTTCATTAAAAACATGAGATTAGATTATTATATTGTCTCTATTTATTCTATTTGCACCATTATTATCATTAAATTAGGCTTTTACTTCTATTTTTATTATCATACAATTTTACATCTTCTAGACTCGTTATACGTAATTAAAAAATATTACAATAAAAATATAATTAAAATAATATTTAAATGAAATAAAAGAATTATAATACTTTTGCTTCAAATTATAAGTAATGTTATATTGTTCAAAAATTTATTCAAATTCATTACTCAAGTGATGTGATAAATTTATGTGTATTTACCACATCATCAATACATCATCCTAAAATTAATATGGTGGTTACAACTCAACTTGTTATATTATTTAGATAAAATTTTTGGACACTCTAACAGTATTCTTAAATTATATATAAAAATGGTAGTTTGCTTATTTCAAATTATAAATAATAAATGTACATGTTAACATAATTGTTTAAGTCAACTTTTCAACATAATAACCATTAAATAATAATTAAAAAAATTAAAATCTATATAAAATACCACCTCAATAGCAATAATGAAATAAATATCTTGTAATTTTTTATTATTTCTTTTCAATATCTATCCCCTCATTTTATAAATAATAAAAAAAAACTAATTTAAAATTTGTTACTTCATTAAGTGAAGTTCAAATAAGAATATTCTTTGTTTGATAATGTATCGTTATTTATTCTCCTTTTATTTTCATTTTTTATTTTTTTTTAGTTATGAAACTTATTATAGTATATAAGTATATACTTTTCAACTAATTTTTTTTTATTATATTCTAAAATTTACTTAGTAAAATTGTTCTTAATTTAATCCACATAAAAAATTAGACCTGTTTTATGCTCCTATTGTTCATTGGTCATATAATACCACTCGTGCTTGCTCCTTGTATAAACATGTTTGGCTTCTCTTTAGCTTTTACTATTTTTAATAACTAAATTGGTAAAAAAATTTCATACTAAACTTTTCAAATCATTTTTCAATTTGTATTGATTGACAAATATTGACATGTTGAAAAAAAAAAAAAAAGGAACCGTGTCTCAATGGTTGAATTATTTGCATGCAATAAATTTCTGTATTATCAAAACGACAATTTTCATGCAATAATTTATTGTTCAGGTTCTTTTTTGCTATGTTAAACATGCTGGTGATGTTGCTGGTCATACTTGATAAAGATATTTTGTTAAAGTGAATTAAGTAAATCAAAATAATGTGTCCAGTTTTCTTTCCGGATTGTCAAATTATATGTATGGGTTAGTCTAACAAAATCTATCTGAATCTCCCTTTACCTGAATAGTGTAATTAGTTGGTTAAGAATAAAAAGTTTGGTTCACTGATTTTATCCATTCTGATAAAAAGTTAGCCAGATGCATGGTCCATTTATACTATGATCTCTTTGAAATAACATCATTAATCGCATTATTTGTGCTTCAAATTTTAAAAATTTGATTCATTACCATTTAATGCTTTACATTCATTACATCATTTTATTTAATTTATATTTAATAGAGTTATTATTATTTTATCTTCTAGATTTAAAAATAATATTATACCATCTTTAATATTAAAAATAATAGCTAAAATGGTTATATGATATAGAAATTCTGTCTATGAACTACCAGATTCGTTAATTTTGAGGGTAAAAATATAATTGGGGTTGAATATTTTAGCTGGAACATAAAATTTAATTTGTTAATAAGGAAAAGAAAAAAAATTGAATATCCCACGTGTCGTCTGGTGGGTGGCCCCTGACAACAACACCATCATCAACGTCCACCATCCACATATCCTCCCCGCCCGTTGACCTCCTGCTTGAAGGCCTCTCCCGAGGCCCCACCTCTTTACCCCCTTTTCACCCCCTCGTCTACCGCCGCTGGTCTCGCCTCCTCTCCCCTTCAGTCTTCCATCTCCTCCGCCACGTCCACCTTCTTCATCACTCCCTCTTCGCCCTCTCCTCTTCCTTTCTCTCTACTCCGCCACTCTCCACTTCGACCACCACCAAACAACAACGCCTTCATGGACTCTCCACCCCCTCCCTTCTTCTCTCCCCATCAACAACTCCTTCTTCTTCTCCCACTCTCTTTCTCACAACCGACCAAACCCACCACAACATCACCACCAAGTCACCACCAAACATCCATGGCCAAACAGCTTCAAACCCAGACGTCGTCTGGGTTCGAAGGTCCGTAACCTTCACTGGGGTCGAAGCTGTTCGGTGTCAGTCGGAACCAGAAAATCGTGGATGATCCTCTCTCAGTTGGAACGAACCAGAAAACCGTGGATGCTGGTGGTGGGACTGGGTGGGAGTTGAAGAAGAAGTGTGGTTGGTTTTTTGTTTTTGTACTGATTTTTGTTGTTGTCATGGTGGTGATGCTGGTAGTTGTTTCTGATTTTTTTTAGTTGTTTTTTTTTTTTTTGGTTGTTTTTGATGCTGGTGGTTGTTATGGTGGTGATGCTGGTGGTGGTTGTTATGATGGTTAGGTTTTGCTTGATTAATGATTTTTGTTGTTTTTGTTTTCTGATTGTGATGGTTGAACCCAGATGAAGATCCATATGTTGAAGATCTGGGTTCATACCTAGATCCTTCATCTGGGTTGGAGTCTGGATTTGAACCAGAAGTGGTTTGATTTCTTTTTTTAATTTTTTTAAAAATTTATTTAATATTAATTATATTATTATTATTTTAATTGTTAGGACAGTCCAACAAGGGTATTTTGGTCTTTTAGCGTATGGCAGGGGTTTTTTTGCTAATGTTTTTAACAGTTGAGTAAATTGAAATTATTTTCCATTTCAGGGATTTTTTAGATTTTTCCGTATTTATTAATTATAATTATTTAAAATTGTAATTTAATTTTAAATTCTAATTTTTTTTTTCTGGTCAATTGAAAGCTTCTATAAATAGGGCCAGTGACATCCATATTCTCACGACTTATCTCATATTCTCTCTGATCTGATATTGTCTCTGATCTGCGTCTCTCTAACTTCCCCAAAGCCAATTTGCCTCCTCTTTTCATCCTCTTCCTCGCGTCCGCCACCGCTTCCTTCACCATGTACGCTTTTATTTATATATTTCTTATTGTTTTTTTATTTTTATATTTATTTGTTTTTCTTGTCTGCTATCACGGTTCGGTTTTCTTTTCTTTCTAAAGTTTTGTGCGAAATGCTTCTGTTATATATGATATCTTTATGGTGGAATTTTCTAACTTGCTGATGTAGAGAATCAGATTTTTTTGTTTTTTCAATTAAGCTCTGCTTTTGTGTTTTTTAGTACCATTGCTTCAGCCAATATGATTTACAGTGGGGATGAGTTGGAGTCCGCCGCATTTAGGATCCTAACGTTCATTTCCGCTGTATTAACAATTGCCTTTATTTTGTATGAGCTAAGCAGGTATATATCATTTTAATTTGTTCTTATTTCTCATATGAGTTTATGTAAGTTTAAGATGGAACACTTAACATTATATTCTCTGGACCATACTTTTTGTGCAATAGGTTCCACGAAGAAGATCAAGAACCAGGCGATTGAGGAGAGCACCAATCCTCGCTCGCTGACTGTTTAGGATACTGTCTCAATGTTTGTCGTTGTATATACCTTTTATAATAAAAGGTTTACGGTATTTGCGGTTTGCTTCCACTGTGTCTTTGATGATATGTGAAAAATGGTATGATTGATCATTTATATGCCCCTTTTTTGTGTCCATGTGCCAAATAAAGTTTTATTAGTACCTAAAAAACTATCAAAATTATCTTTTGTATATTAAAGCACACCGAATTTCCCCTTACGAAGACAACGTAAAACATTAAAGATTAGAACTAAACAGCCCCAAAATAGTTTAAGATACATGATATATGCACAATATAATCACATAATTCAAGATATAATAATGTTATATGATTCAAATAATGTGAAGAAATTAATTAAATAACCAATAACATTCAGTTCTGGTACTAGTAAGTTTCCTCTTCTTGATATAGAGGAACTTGTCATAAACAAGCCACGCAAAATTGTGGAGACGGTCTAGATCCAATCCTTGGTTGTAGCGGCCCCAATAAGTATGATGATAAGTTACATAATACCAAGCTGAAGCTTTTGCATACACTATTTTAGATTGCCAGAATCACCTTCTGTTTGGTCGAACCAGGCCCTTGCTTGCCTTCTAGGCGACCTGACAGCCAAACATATTTCTTTAGTGTCTGATGACTCACGTCCTGTTTGGTTGAATCAGGCTGTGGCCTTCTTTTTTAGTGACTCCACAGCGGAACTAACTCTTAATTATAGTCATTTTTTGTGTCGAAAAATCTTGCCATTTTCAACGTTACCCTGATCTCGTTGAATTCAATGGGGATCTCATACTATGTTGCGTTGAAGCATGTAATGCGTTAATTATCGTCGGATTTACCCAAAAAGAAACGGATTTTTGCAGAGGACAATGAAAGCATTAGGAAGCAAGTAATACATTTGAAAAAATTTATACATATAAAATAGGCAAGGGTGGGTTCACCAGAGACTTGCCTCCATTAAAAGCACTTACTACAAGAGCCATCCAACAATTTCCATAACACACACATTGTGATTTGATTCCATCACTAATGTGAGACTTCAATGCCAACACACAGAATGAAAGAGGTATGCAACTATTCAATTGAGACAGATATGGGAAAAAACTCATTTCATGGTTTAGTGCTAATTTCAAAATATTCAATTTTAATTCCTTATACTAAAATCTCAAAATACAATAAGTATCAGATTTAAAGAAATGCACATAAAGTCATGAACTTCAATAAAAACGCAAAGTTTTCTTTCGTTTTTCTTTTTTTTTTCAACTTCCTAAAATTTCAAAAGCACAAATTCTATAATTTGTGATACTAAAATAACAAAACAAAAGCTAATAAGTTTTCCTAGGTTGATTGCCTTTCAGAATTGGTTGTAGTTGATTGAAGCAGATCACATATCATCTCCAAATTCTTTGAAAAGGAGGCTGAATCCAAGTCTTTAACAGCTTACAATCCTCTTTCAGCCACTTATGATTCCAATTCAACCATTATTTATATTAAAAGGTGGTCTATGAATATGATTAAATATAAGAGATTGGTTCTTATGAATAAGTGCAGAGGAAGAATGAATCAACTTTGGTCAAGTGAAGTAAATTGTTTTTTTTTTTTTTTTTTTAGTTGTTATTATTATTATTATTATTATTTTGAAGTGTACAAAAAGAAAGGCACAATACAATCGATTTCATACTGTTCTATTTTATGACACATGTCATATGATAATATATGATAATTCAAGTAAAAAACCAATCACATTCTAATACTACATCAACTGGTCGTCCTTAATGGACAAACGGTTTTTCTTTTTGGAAACTCCTTAATGGAGAAATTTGTTTGCCTTTTTTTTTATTCTTGGAAACCCCTAACAGAGAAACTCCTCAATTGTAATTTTTGTTTATTACAACAACATAAACATCAATTACGTCTTCCCTAAATTTTCTAGTTGGTAATGTGTTTTTTCATTTTTAATGGTGGGAATAGTAGATTAAATTCAAAGAACAGTAATAGATTGATACGAATTCGTAAAAAATAAATGGGTATGAGTTTGATTTAATCGAATTTCTTTATCAATAAATCCATAATTCATATAAGATTAGGTGTGAATATTAACATTAATACCTTGAAGAGGACACCTAATGGCACCGGGAAAAAAAAAAAAAAGGATTGGTCCTTCAGTGAAGCAAAATTCACAAAAGAGATATATATATATATATATATATATATAAGTGGGGAAGACGGATGGAAGAGCAAGAGAGATTCTTGAAGAGAAAAAGGTCCATGTGACATGATAAATTTACCCCACATCCCTATTAACTAGCTTTGTGAAATTTCAAGTATTTAAGTGATTATTTTAGTGCCGGTGTTTTGAAGAAAGTGAATAATAGCAATGAAAAGCATAACAGTCCAATACCCAAAAAATAAACAAGAAGATAAAAACTTACATGGTGTGATAATGAAAAAAGGTTTATTGTACAAAATCTTGGTAAGTGTTGTTTGTCCCACGGGGGGCCCTTGAAAGTTGAAAGTGACACAGCTTTTGTAATTAAGTCAATTCTATTTCAAATATGGAAAGGAGAATATTTTCCCTAATTAGAATAGAAAATGACAATTTTCCATCAAGTATTAATTATTAAATACCCATTCACACCTACAGAACTCAGCACTCTCTCATTCGTTCTCATATATGGGACCTGCTTGCATGCCTAACATCAAACATTTAGTGTGCTATGTGACGTGGTTGATCCATTACTATTGGTTAAGCTAGTTGGGTGGGAAGTAGTCTAGGTGCCCAAAAATAAATAGGTTTGGTGGGGACGTGTAGCTAACTTTCCAAGCAATATTTAACCGATAAAATATTAACCAGTAGACAGTGGGAAAACGAGAAAAAATTGGTGGGATATTTTCTGATGAAATAGTGGGGGTGGTGGACCTGATAATGAAGATCTTAAAATGCAATGACCCCTCTGTTACCTTCTATTTATGGAAATTTGATTGTGATATCATCTTCATGGTGGTGGATTTGATGATGCTGTTTATGGAATTATGAGAAGGGGTTTGGTGGAAAGGAGGAGTAGATAGTGGGGTGGGGTAGGTGATAGTGATTTTTGCATATTAACTTTAATATTCAAGACCACTTTTTTTTCCATTCAAAATCATTAATTTTTTTTTCAATATACTTTATACTAATATTGTCATACAGGTGAAAGAAATTTAGTGTTGAAGTGGTCCATGTGAAAGAAATTTAGTGTTGACGTTAAAGAAATTTAGTGTTGAAGTGGTCCAATGTATACTAATATTGTCATACACGTGAAAGAAATTTAGTGTTGAAGTGGTCCAATGTAATCAAAACTAAACAGGCAATAGAGGGAGGGCAGGACTCATATTGGTGACACTAATCTGAATTTTAAAAATTAAAAATTAAAAATTGGTTTCAAAAATGAAACCAACTCCTCATTTTGGTTAAAAAAAAATTGAAATCTATCTTAAAAATTCTCAGTATTATATCTCTGTAATTGTAAACCTATTTTTAAGTGTGCGAATTACAACTTCTAGATCAGATTTGACATTTTTTTTTCTTTTTTGTCTTTTTATTTTCTTTTCGGATACCCATTGACCCAGTCAAAAATAACATGTAATTAATTGCATGAAGTATCCTAGAAAAACACATTCGCACTTCCAAGTTACACCTACATGTGCCGGTTTGTTCTTTCTTTTATTCCTTTTAAATTTTTAAAATCTACCAATTATGTATATAAACATATATTTGAGACGGATTTGAATCTCAAATATCTCATAAAACAGCAAATTAGCTAAAGTACTATAATTGTGTAATTAGCTGGCTAAGAATAAAAAATTTGGTTCACTAATTTTATCCATTCTAATAAAATATTAGTCAGATATATAGTCCATTTGTACTATAATCTCTTTGAAATAATATCATTAATCACATTATTAGTGTTTCACATTTTAAAATTTGATCCAATACCATTTAATGCTGTACATTTATTATATTATTTTATTAATAATCACTAGTGGTCCGACGCAAAGGTAAGGAGTAGCTCACAAATAGATCCAAAAAAATAAAATGTTCTCAATACCAATTATTTAGAATAAAAACAACCCAAAAAAAATTTCAAATGGTTGAAATTAACATTTAAATTAATTTCAACCGTTACGTTGAAATTTATTGTTGCACAAGTGTATTTTATTTAGTGCTCATATTTTATTTAGGGTGTTTTTTTTTTCTTTTTCTTTTACCGACATGCAATGCTCATCAATTAATTTTTGACCAAATTTGGTAATTTGTTAATATTATTTTCTCATTAATTGAGAAGTGTGGAGAAAGAGTAATATAAATATGTATCATTAGGTTTGGAGAACGTGTCAATTTGAAATTGAACTATTATGACAATAATTTGATAGGTGGTTATATATTTAGTTTTGTACTCTTCATTTCACATGCATAGTATCTAATTATTCAATGTACTCAATTTTTACAAACTTTTCTTTTCATTACTCCACTAATTTTGATGGCTTTTCATGCGGATTTTGGGACCCATTTGGTATGTAAAAATGATAAAAGTTAAAATGACCCATTACAAATGTTGGCACTTATTTGGGTTAAAACCATTCTGAATGATAAGATTCATTTTAAATTACATGATTTGTTTGTGACTATGATTATGGTACCCATGGATTCTATGGAGGATAAAGCAAATGATAAAAATAATCAAGTAGGTTCATGAATTGATGAAGGAAGAAAGAAAATTTGTTTAAAATTGTTAGACATATCAGATATCATGTCTCTAAAATTTGTGGAAAAAATAAAATCAATAATCATTGATAGGGTGTTATCTTCGCAGACCATATGGGAGATTTGGGTGATCAATGGTGATCATGCCCTGTATACTACTTGCCAAAAGTTTAAAAATTTAAATTAAAATCTGAATATAGGATTCTAAGCACATTAATAAAAATAAATATTAAATTTTGATCGGGTACTATTTAATGTTTTACATGCTTTACAACATTTCACTAATAATCATCGGTCGTGCACTACAAAAACTAGGAGTGGGTCATAATGATGTCATGTCACTTTTAAGATGTTGCGTCAAAATGGCTTCCTCAATTTTCAAAGGGCTAGGCCTACTGGTCACAAGCTGACAACTCTTCATCCGCCAATTTCTCACAAGCTGATAACATTTGCGTGTCCACATCACGTGTCTCTTCCAAATATCTTCTTCCTCTTCCCTTCACTTTATTTTGTTTTTCTTTTTAACAACATTTTATTTATTATTACATATTATTATTTACTCCATTGCCGAAGACACCAGCTGAGTACATTTATTTATGGAGAAATTTTATTTTAACCCCTCACTTTTAATGAAATATAATTTTTATTTATCTATGTATTTTAAATACTTATTATCTCTAATATTTTAAAAATTTATCAATTTAGTCGCTCTATCAATTGATCGTTAGTTAAACTTAACAATTTAAAGAGTATTATAATCCCTTTATTCCAATAACTATTTAAAATTAATAAATAAAAAACTATGAATCTCCACCCTTCATCATAGTTGTTATGGATGGTAAAAATTTATTGAGTTTAATTAAAATAAAATTAAAAATAAAAGTTGCATAATTATTAAAAACCAACAATAATCAAAACAAAAACAAATACTAAAAATACTATAATCAAAATAAAAAAAAAATATTTAAAAAAAATAAAAATTTAAAAGCAACAACACCATAATAAATTCACTTTATCTTGTTTTCTTTTTAACAATATTTTATTTATTATTCCATATTATTATTTATTTTACTGTCTTAGATATCAGTTCTCTTCTCTATCTTCTCCACTTTCATTTTTGTTGAAAAATAAATTCATTTTTATATACCATTTTAATTAAGTTTTTTATTTAGGTTTCAAAAGATCAAGTAAATTTATATCGTCCAGCGTTGGATCATTGAATTGATTTTTTTAGTCAAAATGATGCTTGATGAATGAAAAATTGGACTTCAATGTACATCAATTGAGATGAAAGTGTGGTAGTAAAAAAATTAAAATAATAAATGCATGTATTATTATGGAGCACAGATAATCTCTCTTGCGTGTAGCGAAATTCCACTTTAGTGTACAGTCTGCTCGGAAACCTTCGGATGTATCATCTATTGAAAATGGCGAAAGAGTCATAAATGCAGGTCGCTATGGCGTGTCTTGTCCAGGGAAACAACTACCTAAATCATACTCGTCTCGAAGAGCGTGAGAAGCACGGGCGGAAGACAAGAAATGATGAAGGACAGGACGGCAGAGAAAGGCAGTGCGCGTGTGAAAGAAGCGATGATAATGAAAAGAAAAGCAGAGGCACAAACAACAACTAAAGTGAAGGCTTTTTTGCAGAGACCCCTCGACTTTTACGCGGGTGCTTCCCCTCTCTCTCTTTCTCTCAATCTCTCTGCTGCTCTGCTCTTCTCAGCCTTTCATCGGACCTTTAGTCACGTCAATCCCTCCCCACTCGCTTCCCTTTCTTTTACACGCACGCGCCCCTACGCTGCATCCGCCGTTCACGTGTTCGATCCAGGGTAGTTCGGTCATTGCCGGCCAGCCCCTCGAAAATCACGATATCAACTTTTTTCCTCTTTATTGAGAAGGGGAACACGTGGCGGTAGATGTGTCCTTCGTCGGACCCACAAGAGACTTGCCAAAAGGAACTAGACAGGTCGTTGTCTGATCAGAGACTGCTGACCTACTAGTAAGGATACATCCCTTGATCGTACGGCCAGGAACCGCCAAAACAGCCTATTTTATTTATTATTATCCATCTTTAAAAAATAATATATAAATATAAATTTAGTGATAAGATCACTCATCAAGAATTTATTGCAATGACGATTATTAATAACAATCATTGATGTCGATGGATAATATGAACTAATATTTCACTCTCTAAGGGTTTTTTTTTTTTTTTTTCATTTTTTTATTAAAACCACCGATTTTAACAACCAAATTGCATCCCTTGAAATAATATTTATTAGTGAATATGCATATTATTTTTATATTATTAATTGATAAAATGTTTCTTTTTTTTGAAGGATTAATTGATAAAATGTTGTCCGACCATTTTGGTTTGATAAATATTAAAAAAAAAAAAATGTTCCTGTTCTCGTTGAAAGCTGGTGATATTTTTGAATTTTGACACGTTCTTCAACAGAAACTTGATATGAGAACAGCCAAAGAGAAGTATTTTTGTTTTTTTTTTAATCAGCTACCAATTTTTTAAGTAAGAGACAAGAAAAGCGAAAGAAATATATATACTTTTATGTGTGTAGACTCCCTTTAATAAATAATTTACTTTTTCATTCTTCAATTAAATATCAAGATTACGTGTGATTGTAATTACATAGCGTTTGATTTTGAAAAGAACATTAAGATTTATGAATTTCAGTAAAAAAAAAAAAGAACATTATGATTTATGATGAAGGTGATCTAGATCTGGAAAGTAGTTTTGTTTTTGTTTTCTTGATTAGATGATTATGAGTTTATATATATAACTTTTATAATTGTCCTTTGAGCTCCAATTTAAAAGTTGTGGGCCCTGTAGTGTGAGTTATCAATGAATCCACGGCCAGAAAGCAGTAAACAAGTTACATCATTCATTGAATTATTGTCCCTTGTGCTTCAATTTCCATTTGGAAAAATATTAATTTGATCTCTAACATTTAGTCAAATGTTACTTTTTTACTAACGTTTGTATTTTGAATTCTCTTTATCCCTAACGTTTCGAAAATATATCGATTTAGTCTCTTTGATCAAAAATTGACAGTCAAACATGACAAAAATGATAAAAAGACATATTTACCTTTGATATAATTTAAAATAGTTAAAATGACATAATTATCTTTTTAAAAATTTATAATTACAAAATAATCATCTTTATTATTACAAAATTACCATTGACCACCTCCAATCAAATTATGACTCATTATTGAATCAAATTTTTTTTAATTCAATTTACAATTAATAAATATTTTAACTAAAAAAATAATATTTTTAATACAAAAAAAAAATTTCCTTCATCTTCCTCATCTCTAATTTCATTTTCTATATTCCTCAATATTATTATCTCTATCATTTTCATCCAACTAACATCACCCAAATTAAACATCAACATCAAACCAAATATCTCCCAACACTAAAAAAAAAAAAAGTTTATGCAAATTTAAAAAAAAAAAAAAAACTTATGTAAACTAAAAAAAAAAATAAAATTTGGAGATGGCATCGCCATCTCCAACCAGTCTCCACCGTCGAAAACTGGTCTCCAACGGTGGAGACCCTCTAGTCTCCATCACTGGAGACCAAATCTGATCTCCGATAATGGAGACCAGTGTTGGTCTCCTCGTTGGAGAGGTCTCCAACTGCTGGAGATCAGGTCTCTAACGTGTAAATACCAGGTCGAAGTGGAGACCGGCGTGATCTCCACTCTGGCGAGAGAGACCAATTTTCTGGTCGCTCTTGCTGGAAGGGACGGTCTCCATGGGAGACCGGGTCTCCCATGAAGACTGTTTTTTTTTAAATTAATTTAAAATATTTTTTATATATTAAATTAAAATATTGAAATATATATTATATTAAATATACATTAAAATATATGTAAATATATTCAAAATAAAATGATCAAAGTAACCCTCTCTTTGTTAAGGTTGACTAACATTTGACTAACAGAATGACTAAATTGATATATTTTTAAAACGTTAAGGGTGACGGGAATTTAAAATACAAACGTTAATAAAAAGATAATATTTGACTAAACATTAGGGACCCCATTAATATTTTCCCTTTCCATTTTTATCTTTTTGAAAATCTTGGTGCATCAATTTCAAAATAGAAGGACAAAAACCACGTGAAGCTTGTATTTACTTGTCGACCAACAACACCTTACATTTTTCAACACTTACAATCATTCGTCCACATCGCAAGATTTTAATTGAGTCGGTCTTCTTTTTTTCTTTTAAACAAATTGAGTTTGCATTCAATTTAAATATTTCAGGTAAATTATAGACTTACGTACGTGTTAAAAAATAATGAAATCAATCTTTTTCTTAATCACTTATTGAAAAATAAAAATAAAACAAAACCCAAAAAAATAATAATAAAATAAAATCCCATGACAAAAAAACAATAATAATCAAAACAAAAACAAATATTCAAAACACCATAATCAAAACAAAAACAAATATTTTTTGAAAAAGATTAAAAATTAAAAGATTAAAAAAGTAACATTTTTTAAACATTAAGGATTAAATAAAAATTTCTCCTTTATTTATTTATATACTTTAGAATGAAAGATAAAAATAACCATGATTATTTACAGTTATGTATCTCTTAAAAATAAATTAATTAAAAATAGTAAAATTTAATACAATTTGCCTTTATATACCCTTCAAACACTTATTAATAATTAAAAAATGAACGAAAAATAATAGCTATTTTTTTTTTAAATTGATAATTTGTATTGATTTATTGAAATATAATAAATATGAACGATATATTTAAGTTTTTTTTTTTTTTTTTGGCTTAAGGAAAAGATAATGTATTGATGGCCAAAGCCAAAATATTAACATCATTAGTTTGTACAAACATGATTTACATCATAAAAATGCACCACCCACTATTTTCATTTGGTAGCAAACGCGATCACATCTATCTATGCTGAAAGCTTCTATTTATAGGGCCACTGTACATACTCTCACTTATCTCACATTTCTCTCTCATTGTATATCACACCCATAAGCAAATAAGTATGCCTTGCCGATAACCACCCTTTATAACCATTTTCCCTACTTTTGAGAGAAAAAGGGCGTGGTGTGTTCTAAATGAACACTTTTTATCTCTGCTTTTAGTGAGTGCAAGTGTGAAAATGAGAAAAAATTAGTGGGATATTTCCTGATGATATAATGAGAGTGGTAGACCTGGTGATGGTAATCTTGAAACGCAATGACCCCTTATTACCTTCTATTTATGGAAATGTGATGGTGATATCATCTTGGTGGTGGTGGACCTAGTGATGCTAGTTATAGAAATGTGAAAAAGGGTTTGATGGCAAAGAGGAATACATGGTAGGATTGGTGATGGTGATTTTGACATATCAACTTTAATATTCAAGACCCTTTTTTTTTATATTCAAAATCATTATTTTCCTTTTAATATACTTTACACTGATATTGTCATGCATTTGAAAAAGAGAAAAATGTAGTGTTGAAGTGGTCCAATGTAATCAAAGCTAAATAGTCAATAGAGAGAGGGTAGGACTTGATATTGGTAGCACTGATTTAAATTTTAAAAATTAAAATTTGGTTAAAAAAGGGAAACCAACACGTGCATCTCATTTTGTTTAAAAAAATTGAAGTGCCTCTTAAAAATTGTAAGTATTGTCTCTCTGTGATTGTAAATCCATTTTTAACTGTGTGAATTGCAGCTTCCAGATTTGATTTGACATTCTTCTTTCTTTTTTATTTTCTTTTCGAATACCCATTGATTGAGTCAAAACTAAGATAATTAATTGCATGAAGTTTCTTGGAAAAATACATCAAACACAATGCAAAGACACATTCTCACTTTCAACTTACACCAACATGTGCTGGGCGCACCCGCCACGTAACTTCTTTTTCTTTTTAAAGTACACTCATCACCTAACATTATTTCCGTTTCTTCCAACTTTACCAAACTCAATTGTTTCATTTACAAATGTGTTCTTTTGTTCTTTCTTTTTTTCCTTTTAAATTTTTAAAATCTACCAATCATATATATAAATATGTATTTGAGAAAGATTTGAATCTTAAATATCTCATAAATCAGTAAATTAGTCAAATTACTATAATAGTTAATTTAAATATTTGTAAAAGGATTTTTGAATCCTAATCCTGATGTCAATTATCATCAGATGTTAGACATCATCCATTTGTCAACTTCTAATCCATGGGAGAAAAAAAAAAACGAAGGCATTATCTGTTGTTTCTTTGATTTGTTTTCCTAAATATTTTTGGTTGCTGTTTGAAGTACTAGTGAATAGATATTAGAATTGTTTATTATATATTAACATTATCAACATGATTAGTTAAACAAGCTTTTATATATTGTTTTAAATGTTGAATGCAAAATCTTTTATTTATTTTTATTTTTTGCTTGCATGTATACTTTTAGATTTTAATTTTTTTTTTTAATATTTTTTTCAAATTGATCTTTATCATCTATCTTTTAAATTGACAATTTAGATCCATTTTAAAAAATATCTTTTATATTTAAAATTAAATATATCTCAACTGTTCATTTTCAAGATGAACAATTGAGATTTTTTAACTCTTTTAATTTTTTCTATAAAAGTAGGGGTAACTATGTCATTTCTGTCAAAAATTAGTAAATCAGAGGTGGTATCGTTTTTTTTTTTTCCTCTATTTTATCAACCTCCAGTTATCTCAAATGGTTAAACCTTAGTTTAAGGAAGGAGGTTGTTACAAAAAGTAAAAGTGGTTTCTATGTGTAATAATGCATATATTCGGAGGCTTTTTAGTGATTCTCTCAATTTAGTTTTATTATAATTGATTGTGTATATCAATTAAAAGATTATTTGCATCAAATTTAGAAAAAAAAAATTCCTAAACTAGCTATTAATATTAATTATAGAAACTCCATTATAGCAATTTTTAAACATTCAAATAATTAAATTAAGAGTTCACAAATGTTAGCAATACTATTAAACAATGGGATCCAGAAAAGACCACTAGAATACATTTATATGGTATTCCTATTTCATAATTAATAGAACAAATTACAATTTAATTACTTAGAAAAAAAAATACGTGCAGGCAGAGAAAATTTTTTTATTTTTATTATAAATAACCCACCAGCCTTATGTACAAATAAATGTAAAGGTAATTGGAGGGAGGCGTCATCTAATGTTCAAGGAGGGAAGACAAGATAATGGTTAGTAGATTTGGTTGATCCTAGTGTGAATGGTAATTTAATGCTAATTTGAAAATATTGGCGAGAGAAACGAAAGGAAGCATCAAACAGATGCACCGACTTTGAGAAAAAGGCAAAAGGGCATGCCCCACATGAACTCTCTTTTGAAATACTGTTCCGTTGAAGCTTTCATATCTATGCATCATTGCTAGCGTTTAAAAGTAGTGAAATGCGAGACCCATGCCACCCCCACTTGGGAGAGAAAAACTAAACTTTTTGACTTGGTGGTCGCCTACGCACAAAAGACAGTTGAGGCCCTGCCGGCTTTGTTGTGGCACAAAGTTAAGGCATGAGGGCCCCACGCATGCCTCACCCTTCTTTTATTATTATATTGGGTCCGATCTCATGCACAGTTTTTATACGGATAATAGATAATTGGTATTCATTTATATATTAATTTTAAAATGGTATAATGGGGAGTTTCTTTGAAATTATTGAAAAGAAAAGCACTCACAATCAGTGGTAAACAGGGGACGGTCCAGGTACAGCCGTCCATCATGAATCATGGATACATGTATGCATGTGTCGACACGATGGAAAAGTTAGAAATTGTTGTGATCATGCATGATTATGTCGGTCTCGTGGGGTATAGAATGGAATGGGGCTGATATTTCTTTTTTGACCCTAGTTTTTTCCATCTTTTCAAATGGCAAATCATGGACCTCTAATTTAGATGTAGTTAAGTCAATTTTGTCTTTGAAAAAATAACCTTCTTGCCTTTCACATGTGCTGAGTCTGATGGCTGTTGAATTGTTTCAGATTTTTTTTTTTATTTAAATTATATTTCATCTTTTCGAATTCCAAATAATTTGATTTAATATATTGTATTTTACAGTAATTTCTGTTTTATCTTCTATGAAAAATAAAACTTATATCAACTACCCCGTCAAGTTATTGATGTGAAGGATATCTTTCTTGATATATATTCTGCTTTTCCTTAATTAAAGAAAACTGACGGGACCCACGCCTGCATCGAATTATTTATCTTATGCCGTCTATATATGATGGAATCACAAAACCATCTACAATCACAATGGAGTTTTATCTCACCAAAAGAATTACATAAATAAAAAATAATATGTATTATGATTTTGTTTTAATTTTTGATAATATGCTAAGATATTGGCCGTATTCCTCCAGACTCCACTGATTGTAAACAAATACATACACATATATATATAAAAGTAATTTAATCATAAGTATTTTCTAACTTAAAAAAAAAAACTGGGATCAAATAATCTCAACCTTACATTAAATCTAATGGACAAAAAAAATGAAAATAAAAATAAATAATTATATTATATTAAACTAATAAAATTCCTTATTTATTAGTCTAATATAATGATCCACTGAAGTGAATTATAAAATTTTGTAAGTATAACTATCTTACCTAACTATTAATCTTATCTTTTAATTTGAACGTTTAGATTTATTGTAAAAACGATTATTGAAGTCAATTCAAGAACTCCAATTAAAAGGTAAAATTAATGGTTGGATAAAATAGTTAAATCAAAATTTTGTTACTCTAATATAATATAATTATTTATTTCTATTTTTATTTTTTTTTCAGTCTATTAAATCTAATCTATGGTTGAGACTGTTTGGTCCTAACTTTAGAGGTGAAGAATCACTATATATATATGGCAGGATCGAATGACACAGATTTTGATATAATTTTTCAATCATTGGATTGAATCGAAATTAATTGTATAGATTTTTAAAAGTAGGAAAATTATTAGAGAGCTGTGTTACACAGATAATTACATGTACATCAATTTCTCTCTCTTCATTTATGATATTTCATATTTTTTCTTTTCTCTATTTATTTCTTTTTTTACTTAGTTTTTTATTTTGAGATATTTTAAACAACATGTTTGTTTAATCTATGCAATATGGATTTTTTTTTTTAAAGTTTGTGTTGAGAATTTCGAATTCATGTATTATTTACATGATTTGATTAATTAAATAAGGAGAAAATATTCAAGTTTAGATATTCAAACCTAAAAAGTAAGCATGAGATTGTATAAAATTTGCATTTGAAGGTCACCTTTTTAACCGAGTCTTGTCATTGTCGCCACCTTGTTCTGCTTTGTTTCTTTGTGTGCGTTTGTTACACGGCTACATTTGAATCTATATACTTTGTTTTGTAATAGGTCTATCACAAAAGTCTTTTTTTTGGTTATATAAAATTGTAGAATATGAATAATCAACTTTGATGAAATTTATACCTATATATATTGAGTCAGGTTCGTGTATAATTTAGCTATGTATATTTTTATGAAAAATAGATTAAAATTTGTTTTGTAATATATAAACTTCAATTGATTTTGATTGAATGCATCTATCTAACCAACCATCTTTATGACAAGTCAACAAAATCCTTGAGAAAATAAATTTACGAATGAATTGTTCTTGTCAAGCTACTGTAATTGCCGCATGGTTTGGTTAATTAAACGTGCTTGTACTATTATGTGTTCGTGAGGATTAGACAAGTTGAGGGTTTTTCTTTAGCTGCTGACGATTTATTAGCTAGCTTAATCAAACTAACTAGCACATGGGCATGATTTGACACCAAAAAAGTTAAAAAAAAAAAAAAGGAATAAAAGTGGAGGTCCATCATTAGATGCCATGCAATTATTTTTGTTGTTTTTTCTCCTGTAACAGACACCAGTCGCCCCCATTCTTTGTTATTTTCTCTTCCTCATCTTTTACTTTTCTTTTTTCTTTAATTTGATTCCTCCACTTGGAAGTGAAAGATGGCTATGGTTGGTTGTTATTGTGATTACAAGGAAGATAAATATACTTATCGCCTACCTAATAAGAAAATTATAGTTTTACAAGATTGCCTATATATAATTTTATATATTCTAGAGTTATCACACATATTTAATTATAATCAGAATACAAAACTAATTAAAATGAATGAGAGAATTCTGATATTTTTATGTCATATTATAAAAATTAATGACATCTTGACAAGTATATTTTCATTTTTCAAACTACAAATAGCATATGTCTATGTAACACAACGGTTGAATTTTCATTAAAATCATGAGATTAGATTATTATATTGTCTCTATTTATTCTATTTGCACCATTATTAGCATTAAATCAGGCTTTTACTTTTATTTTTATTATCATGCAATTTTACGTTTTCTAGTAATCGTTGTACGTAATTAAATAAAATTACAATAAAAATATAATTAAAATAATATTAAAATGAAATAAAAAAATTATAATACTTTTGCTTTAAATTATAAGTATTGTTATATTGTCCAAAAACTTATCCAAATTCATTACTCAAGTAATATAATAAACCTATGTGTAATTATCATATCATCAATATATCATTTTAAAATTAATGTAGTGATTATAACTTATCTTGTTATATTATTTGGGTAAAATTTTTGAGTACTCTAGTATTATTCTTAAATCATACATAACAATGGCAGCTTGATTATTTCAAATTATAAATAATAAATGTACATATTAACATAATTGTTTAAGTCAACTTTTCTAAAAGAATAATCACTAAAATAATAATAAAAAAAAATAAAATCTATATAAAATTTACATATTTTATACTTTTTAGTATACCGCCTCAATCGTAATAATGAAATAGATATCTTGCAATTTTTTTATTATTTCTTTTCAACACCCATCCACTCATTTTATACATAATAATAAAAAAAACTAATTTAAAATTTGTTACTTCATTAAGTGAAGTTCAAGTAAAATTATTCTTTGTTTCATAATGGATCGTTATTCATTCTTCTTTTATTTTTTATTTTGTTTAGGTATGAAACTTGTTATAGTATTTAAGTATATACTTTTCAACTAATTTTTTTTTTATTATATTCTAAAATTTACTTAGTAAAATTGTACTTAATTTAGTTCATGTGAAAAAATTAGACCTGTATTATGCTCCTAATTACTCATTGGTCATACAATACCACTATCCTTGCTCCCTATATAAATATATTTGGCTTCTCTCTAACTTTTATTATCTTTAATAACTTAAAGGATAAAGTATCTTCTTACTGAACTTTTCAAAACATTTTTTCAATTTGTATTGGCAGAAAAATATTGACTTGTTTTAAAAAAAAAAAAACATGGAATAGTATCTTAATGATTGAATTATTTGCATGCAATAAATCTCTGTAATATCAAAACGACAATTTTCATGCAATCGTTTATTATTCATATTCTGTTCTGCTATGTTAAACATGCCGGTGATGTTGCCGATCATACTTGATAAATATATTTTGTTAAAGTGAATTGAGTAAATTAAAATGATTTGTCTACTTTTCTGTTTGAATTGTCAAATTATATATTTTGTTAAAGTGAATTGAGTAAATTAAAATGATTTGTCTACTTTTCTTTTTGAATTGTCAAATTATATGCATGGGTCGGTCTAATAAAATTTATCCGAATCTCCCTTTACTTAAATAGTATAATTAGTTGGTTAAGAATAAAGAGTTTGGTTCACTAGTTTTATCCATTATGATAAAAAGTGAGCCAGGTGCATGGTCCATTTGTACTATAATCTCTTTAAAATAACATCATTAATCCTACCATTTGTGCTTCACATTTTAAAATTTGATTCATTACCATTTAATGCTTTACATTCATTACATCATTTTATTTAATTTATATTTAATAGGATTATTATCATTTTACCTTCTGAATTTAAAAATAATATCATACAACCCTTAATATTGAAAATAATAGTTAAAATGATTCAATTGTTATAAGATATTGTAATTCCATCTAAGGACTATCAGATTCGTTAATTTTGAGGGCAAAAAGGTAATTGGGGGTTGAATATTTTGGCTGGAACATAAAATTTAATTTGTTGATAAGAAAAAAAAAAAATGAAATGCCACGTGTCGCCTGTGCGTGGTCCCTGACAACGACACCATCACTACCATACGCTATCCAAATCTGACCACCCAACCCCATTGACCCTTCCTGGAAAGCCTCTGTCGAGTCCCCACCTCTTCCCTCCCTTCTCAGCCCCTCGTCTACCGCCGCTGGTCTCGCCTCCTCTCCCCTTCATTCTTCCATCTCCGCCGCCACGTCGACCCTCTCCACCACTCCCTCTTCGCCCTCTCCTCTTCTTCTCTCTCTACTCCGCCCCTCTCCACTTCGACCACCACCAAACAACAACCGCTTCATGGACTCTCCACCCCCTCCCTTCTTCTCTCCCCATCAACAACTCCTCCTCCTTCTCCCACTCTCTTTCTCACAACCGACCAAACCCACCACAACATCACCACCAAGTCACCACCAAACATCCATGGCCGAACAGCTTCAAACCCAGACGTCGTCTGGGTTCGAAGACTCGTAACCGTCGTCTGGGTTCGAAGCTGTTCGGTCTCAATCGGAACTAGAAACTCGTGGATGATTCAAAGCTGTTTGTGGATGATTCACCCTCAGTTGGAACGAACCAGAAAACCGTGGATGCTGGTGGTGGGACTGGGTGGGAGTTGAAGAAGGAGAAGTGTGGTTGGTTTGTGTTTTTGTAATGATTTTTGTTGTTGTCGTACTGGTAGTTGTTTTTGATATTTTTGGTTGTTTTTTTTTCGGTTGTTTTGATGCTGGTGGTTATTATGGTGGTTATTTGTTGTCTGATTAATATGATTTTTGTTGTTTTTGTTTTCTGATTGTGATTGTTGAACCCAGATGCAGATCTGTATGTTGAAGATCTGGGTTGATACCTAGAACCTTCATCTGGGTTGGAATCTGGATTTGAACCCAAAAGTGGGTTGATTTCTTTTTTTAATTTTTTTTTAATTAACTTTGTGTATTTGTTTAAGATTAATATTAATTAGTATATTATTATTTTAATTGTTAGAAGGGTATCTTTTAGTGGCGTACGACAGGGTTTTTTTTACTAATATTGTTAACTATTGGGGTCAATTGAGATTATTTTTCATTTCAGGGGTGTTTTAGATTTTTCCCTATTTAATAATAATAATTATTATTTTAATTATTTAAAATTGTAATTTAATTTTAAATTCTAATTTATTTATTTATTTATATTTTTTGGTTAATTGAAAGCCTATTTATAGGGCCACTCCACTGACATCCATACTCGCTTATATCACTTTTCTCTCTGATCTGCATCTCTCGACTTCTCCTCGTCAATTAATTTGCCTCCTCTTTTCCTCCTCTTCCGCGCCGCCTCCACCGCCTCCCTCACCATGTACGGTTTTATTTATTTATTTTTCTTTATTTATTTGTTTTTCTTCTCTACTATCTTAAAATTATCATCTTTTTGACTTACAAACTTTTATTTTGGTCAGGGCTAACTTCAACTTCAAGTTCCCATTCGTGATGATGGCATTTCTTGTTCAATTAATGTTGAACAAGTTCATGTCATTTGTAAAAAAATTACATCAACTTTTAATAAATAATAAACGGGTGGATAAATTAACGTGGATCGCGTTACTCTGTGTTGATCCGCTGCTTTATTATGTCCCTACTGTGGACAGCCAAAACATAGCTTTACACGTTAATTATCCACTGCTCATTACTCTCTGGGTCCTATATTTGCCTCTGGTGGCATATAGGATCTATCGGTGCATGATCAGTAGGAAGAATCGGCTTATAATAATTTCAGCCGAAACCACTCTCTTAGTGATTAATCATGCTGTAAGTCTTTCTTTATATATTTATTTGTTCTGATTGCTAATATACTTTTATATTGATTTAATGTTTATTTTTGTACTGTATGCAGGTGTCCTTATGGTTGCTGATATTCCGTCCAGCAATGGAAATTTCAAGTCCATTGTCTGTGATAATTGTGTTTGTAGTTGTGGGAGCTTATCTGCTGAGGGTTTATGCTGTCTTCGAGTGGTTTGCAAGGCAAATACAGGGTATATTTGCACTTTGGCTGCTGGCTGCCATAATATATATTTATGGAGGTTATGTAAGTAATCTTTTCATTTATATGTTGATGTAAAGTGATTAAATGATTTTTTATTAAAGTGAAAATCATCTAAAAGATTTCGTAAATATAGATTTTTTTTTCCTAGGTAGGATTTCCAGAGTCACTGCCCTATCATTATTATATATATATTTTAAAGAGCTTTCATCATTATAATTTTGTATACTATGAGTATACGATAAGTGGGAATAAGTAGGAAAAAGAAAATTAAAAAAAATATAATAATAAGACCAAACAGTTTATATAAAATATAATTATATCTCAATTTTATTTATCTTTATGTTTAAATACTTACATCCTAACTGCTTCCCCCAAAAAAAAAAATTGCTTACATCGTGACTGCACTTTTACAGATATTCGGCAGCTTCTGGTTTTATCTGGCCATTAACAAGCAGATAATATGTTGGAAAAATGCTTGTACAACTCTCGATGGCTGCCATTTCTCTCCACCAAATTTTATTTTTAATTTGAAAGAGCGGGAAATACTGATCAATTCTTGTTCAGTAAATTCTAAATTGGGGTTTTTAAAAGATGCCTTTGTGTCCGGCATCATTTACCGTGAAGGGCTATGGCAGAGAGTTTTCATGTGTCTGCGATGGGGCATACAGAATATATGGTTTGTGCAAAATACTTTCTTATATGATATCTTTATGGTTAAATTTTCTGACCTGTGGAGAATCAGATTTTTTTTTTTTTTTTAATTAAGCTCTGCTATTGTTTTTTTTTTTTATTTTTATTTTTTGTTTCAGTACCTTTGCTTCAGCCCCTAGGATTTACAATTCCTACAATTGGAATGATGAGTTGGAGTCAGCTTTTGTGATCTCAGTAGTCATTTACGCTGCAGTCACAATTTGCCTCTTTATATCAAGCCTAGGTAGGTATTATATTATTTTAATTTGTTCTTATTTTTCATATGCGTTTATATAAGTTTAAGATGAAGAACCTTACATTATATTCTCTGGACTATACTTTTTGTGCAATAGGTTCCACAAGGAAGATCAAGAACTAGGCAATTGAGGAGAGCACCAATCATTCCTATGAGATTGTTTACCGTTTATGACCTGATTCTCTGCTTCCCGTTCTACTTGTGATTGCTGATATCGACCACTTGTTTGTTGACACTTAAGCAACCAATTGTGTCACACCCAATTGTATATTGCTATTTGTATAACTAATTTAGATTTTTGACTTAAATTTTCCTCTTCGCTCAGTCATTAACAATCTGTCTTAATTTACTTTAAAAGAAAAAAGTCATAATTCGTTCCAAAAATAAATAAACAATCTTTCCTAATTACTTGTAAAATAGACCTAAAAAAAATCTGTCCTAAATTAATTATTTTATTTTGAAATATTAGAATTTGAGTATTATCATATCAAAGCACTACCTAATCTCATCCATCAAATTGAATTGAAAAAAAAAATGAAAAAATTTCTCATCCATAAAATTTGGTAATGATCTAAGTGCCTTGCATATATCCATAAAAAAATCCTTTTGAGATGAAAGTTTTTTCTTTTACAAGGTTTTTGTTAGCATTTAAAACATATATGAGTACAATGAAAAGTTCATACAAATTTTATAAAAATAATGTTACATTATTAAAAATTTACTTAAATTTATTATCAAATAATGTGATAAACTAATTTAATTTGTAACTGATCATTATATCATTAATACATAATCTTTTAACTAATATGACTATTACAATTTAGCTTAACATATCAATTGTATAAAAAAATTTGAATAAATTAGAGTAATGTTAGGTTTCTTACAAATTTTATCCCAATCGATATTTAAATAATGTGACGTGTGAGTTATTAAAATTTTATTAATTATCATGATATCTCATTTTTCATGTGATCTTGACAAATGTTACATTATTTAGATATAAATTTCAGTAAAATTTTTGGAAAGACTATTACTATAAATTTTAACAATACATAACATTATTCATTTAATAATTACCAGTTAAATCTGCATCTTCTTAAAATTAATGAATTTCCAATCCAATCTTATGAATTTTAACTCTGCAATAAATTATTGCACTATATGGTAATATGGTCTCTCTGCAAATATATAATAATATAATGATAACTGTACAGCTTGTTTCATTTATTAAGAGTATATACACAATATCCTTCTATTTTTTTATTAAAATATATATAGAAGTAAACATATATATATTTTTACTCATCATCTTAGAGTATCTTTTCTAAATTTTGGAGATACCCCAAATGGAAATTAAAATCCTTAAGAGAGAGTTTACCAGCCTAATTATACTTATTTTCTAACAAGAACATTGAATGATTTGTAGAAAGATCATAATTCTTTGTATGTTTCTAAAATTATAAAATACAAAAAAATATACAATTTTTTTTTTCAAATCATATTTATAATTATTGATCTTCTTAGACTTAATATTTAATATATTTATATTAAAAATATCTAATATATTTGTATTTAAAAAAAAAAAAAAACTAGTTCAATAATTGGGTTGGAAAGGGTATGGTGTACAAGGGAATTGGATGTGTGTAACTACGGAGGAGAGATTCATATGAAAGAGACATACATTGGAGTCAAATCGTTTTGGTTTTGTTTAATTAACATGGTTGAAACACAAACAAACACAATTAAAATGGTTAATGAAAAAGAGTACAATATGATGTTAATGGGTTCGAATGTTGACACTAACGAGAAAAAAGCCAAAAAAAAAAAAAGAAAAATGATGTTCCTGGTAGCTGGGACCCCTATGGGCCATGAAAGAGGCATTGTAACAATTCTGACAGAATCGCTCTCCACTAGTACTTTATATTTATACAAACCAACGTAATCACTCTCTCTATCAAACACACAAGGATTACAATTTAATTGATTAGCAGTTAAAATCTCAGAGAGCAGATGAATAGTGGGTAAAATAATTTGAATATAACTTGGATTACAATTTAATTGATTAGTAGTTAAAATCTTAGAAAGCACAAGAACAGTCAACAAAATAATTTGAATGTAACTTTCAAAACATTGTTTTTTCTTGAATATAGTAATCAATCAATAATTAATATATAACAGTAATAATCTTACTCAAGAATTGCGTTGTGATTTGTCATTCTAAACCACCTACCAACTCACATTACTTTGTACTTAAAATCCACAGGATTACTACCTTCTCTTTTTATCTACCAGACTCACTCAAAACTAGGGATGAGAATGAGTTGGATCGAATCAGGTTGACCCTTACTAAATTCGATTCAAAATTTTTGAGAGGTGCCCCAAACTCGATTTGTGCCTCAAAACTAGTCGCTGCTTTTTCTCCAAAGCCAAACTCAATTGGTGGGACGTATCTCAAATCTTGTTCGTTGACCTAATTTATTTTTAATTAATATAAAAAATAAAAATTTTAATTTAGTCCCTAACATTTAGTAAAATATTACTAACGTTTGTATTTCGAATTTCCGTCATCCCTAACATTTCGAAAATGTATCAATTTAATCATTCTGTTAGTCAACTTTAATAAAGAAAGAGTTATTTTGGTCATTTTAGTCAAACGTGATGTTTAATAAGCTTTTTTATGAAATGATCAAATTGCCCTTAACTTTATAATTTTTATTTTTTTAAAATAAATTTTAAAACTTTAAAATAAATTAAATAAAATTTTTAATTAGATCTCTACTATCCATCTTAAGATGACGACGGGGATCAATTTAAAAAAATAATAAATAAATAAAAATAAAAAACTTTTTTCATCACATCTCTACTGTTCATCTTAATTTTTTTATAAATTAAACTCCACCGTCCCTTTCAGATGGATGGTGAAGATTAATTTATAAAAAAATTAAATGTAAAAATTAAAATATTTTCTTTAAAAAATTAAATTGATTTTTACTTAAAAAAGAAAATCAATTGAAAAAAAAAAATCCAAATCATCTTATTCCCCAGTTCATCCTCCCAAGCCCGTCTCTCTTTCTCGACAACCCCTCTCTCTTGACTCACCATCCATCGCCGATCTATCTCCCTCTCTCGACTCAACCTCCATCACCGATCAACCTCTCTCTCAGTTCATCTCCCTAGCTCGACAACCACCCTCTCTCGACTCAACATCCATCACCAATCAACCTCCATCGCCAATTTGGAAACCCAAAAATGAATTTCGAAACCTAGCGATGGAGATTGGAAACCCAAAAATAGATATCAAAACCCACCAATGAAAAAGGTTTGTGCAGACGGGTTCGCTGGTCTTGGGTTTTCTTTGTGTTTTCTGGATGGTCTAGATTCGAAACCCATTGAAGATCTAGGTTTCATGATTTTTTTTTTTAAAACTTTTTTGGGGTGAAATTCTAGGGATTTTTTGGGTGAAATTTTGGGATTTTTCTGGCTATTTTGGTTTTGATCGATGTTCTCAAACAAAACACAACCCTCTCAAATCTTTCTTTTTTTCAATTTTTTTGTGTTGATGATGGTTGATCAATGTAGATGATGTTCGGTTGATGATGGTGATGATGATGGGTTTTGTTGGTGACGTTCTGTTGATGATGGTTGGTGATGTTGATGATGAAGGGTTGATGTCGATAGGTGGAGTCGTGTTTTATCGATAAACTGGGTTGTTCTGTTATAAAATCTTTAACTTGAAGATAAAGATCTATGATTCAAAATGAGATATTCAATCCCATATTTTTTATTTAATTTTTTTTTTGGGTCGTTGAATAATGAAGAACGCCGTTCTTCATTTTTAATTTAATTATAAAAAATTGTATTTAACTTTATTCTAAAGTTTTTAAATTTATTTTAAAAATAAAATTATAAAGGTAAGGACAATTTGGTCATTTCATTGAAAATGTCAGTCAACATCATTACAATAAGGTTGATCACGAACCTGGGCTATTTATTACATATATCGGTTATCACTGCTCAGTGAATGTTTTATTAATATTAAACATTTTTCTTTTAGAAAGAAAACAATGGGGTAAAAGAAAATTTCACATGTATATAACACACATCAAATCTGTCACTAGCAGCACTTCCATTTTTTTTCAATTAAAAAAAAGAAATTGATTCAATAATGTGTCACAATTTGATTGGAAGATGGTTAATAGCAATTTTATAATAATGGAGATGATTATTTTATATTTGTTAGTTTTAAAAAAGGTAATTACATCATTTGAATGAATTCGTCTTTTTACCATTTTTGTCACATTTGACCGTCAAGTTTTGATCAAAGAGATTAAATTGATGCATTTCTGAAACATTAAAGATGATGGGAATTCGAAATGCAAATATTAGTAAAAAAATAATATTTTACTAAATATTAGGGATTCAATTAAAATTTTTTCAAAAAACAAATGTAAAAAAAGACAAATTAGCCATGATATCTATGATCTTTCTAAAAGAGTTCTAAATTCATATAAAAACTCTGACAATTAACCGTCCAAGACTTAAACACCATATTATAACTCTCTTTAATACACAGTCATTGTTGATTAATATTGTAATAAATCAATTTATTAAAACCTTGCAAGTGCATAAATCATTTTATTGAGTATAACAATAAACAATGGTTGATTCGACCAGAAGTTTCAACTTACTTTAGTTTTAAGTTTATTTAAAACCTAAACTAAAAACAATTAAAAGAAAAGCAGGGGTTTTAAAATTGAATTAAAACTAAATTAAATTAAGACAGAAAATTACAATAAAAAAAATCAATGATAAAAGTTTAGTTAAGAAATACTATCCATTATTAAATAATCTATCAATTTGTTATGAAAAATTAATAAAGCAAGATCATGATAATGCATGATGAATATATTCATGACAAGATAATGGTTATCTCGGATATAATATTAATTTTTTCTTAGTTGTATGTAAATCACATAATATCTTTGTATATATATTTGTATCTCTAATTATAATCTAGCATGGAAAAATCTTTAAAGAATAACAATTAATTATATACAATCAAAAACTGCCACGTAGCACTAAGTGAATAAATATATATATTTTAATTATCTGGAAGAGTCCAGTAAATAGACTCAAAACCCAGTGAAACTCGTTCTCTTCCCCTTCTCCTCCGTCGCCCTCCATCGCCTTCTCCTCCATCTTCTCTCCTGTCTCTTCTCCCCACCGTCTCCTCCATTGGCCTCCATCTCCTTCTCCTTCGTCGGCCTCCATCTCTTCCATCTTCTCCTCTGTCTCTTCTCCCTGCTGTCTACTCCATTGGCTTCCATCTCTTTCTCCTTCATCTTCTCCGCCGTCTCTTCTCCCTACCGTAATGGAAATGGGAATGGGTCCCTTTTTGATGAAGATGTGAATTGGGTTAAAGATTTGAGGTTTCTTTTTGCGTGGATTGATTTTTGTACTTCATTTTTACTCTTCTATATGCTTCATAAAGATCTTCAAAACTTAGATCTCCAATAATCTAGCTCTTCAAAAATCCAGTTCAAACGTGTGTTGATGAATACATGGCTATGGGTTTGTTGATGAACTGGGTCTGTTGAAACTTGGAGTTTGTTGATGAACTGGGTTGTAATTCACCCAAAGCCATGTATTCATCAACTGGGTTTTCAATCTGATTTCTATAATTCACCTTTATCACATGCTTTGATAATATTGATGGAGCTGGTGGGGGAATGGATGACGAATTCGTGTAGCAGATTGATGATATTCTTGCTATGTTCCATTTTTATCCTACTCTCTTCTTTTTAACTCATTTTTTATTTTTTGTTCTTGTAACAAATATAAAGAAAAATAGAAGACAAGGAACTGGAATTGAAAAGGAAATGATGTTCTGATCTGTTTGTCTAGAGCATATTGAATCAATATAAAAAATCTGGATTCTAGATTTTTCCATTGAATTCAATATAATCTGGGTTGTCCAGCGCATTTCCATTGATATAAAACAATGAATTCAACATAATCTGGGTTGTCCAGAAAAGTGCCTATATTATTAAGGGAGAGAAGCGGCTGCAGATAATAGGAACAAAATAAAAAAGATTTGATATATATATATATATATATATATATATGAGATTTCAAATCCTAATAGTGATTAAGAGAAAAAAAATATATTTTGTATATTAATATATATCCGTCAATTTTTTTCTTTGATTTTTTTTTAAATTGATGGAAAAAATATATATATTTTTTCATCAATTACTTTGTAATTTACAGTCCATAAATTTAATTAATTACTTATTAAAAAATTTTAAAAACCTTTCGTTATACATATGCTTCTAGCATTTTTCAATATACTCACCCAAAGATTAATCTTTGTCATTCAGAGTCATTATATATATATATATATATATATCATGATATATATATATTCTAATCGAGAGATTTATTAAGTGTTGAATTTTTATCTAATATCTTAAAAAAATACTTAAAAACTAAAAGACTAGAAAATTAAAATAAAACAATTAGCCCTCTGTTAGTCAGCTAGCTAGTATCAATGTACGAAATTTGTTAGTAACCTATCCCTGGCGTCTAACGTTAATAATAGGATTTGATTTTATTTCTAGTTATTTACTTCAAAAAAAAAAAGTTATTTATTTATTATTTTATATACATTCTTGGACATATCACTGTCTCTGTTTATTATGATAATGTATTTTATTATTATTAAATTACTATTAAATGAATCAAATATTTATTCGATATTTATAAAACTAATTATAATTTATGTACTTTAAGCATTCATTTCAATAATTAATAATATCTATTTTTATTAAGAAAACAATTTTTTATATATATCCATTAAAAAAATGATATGATATAAATTAAATCTCATACCAACGGGAATGAAAGGATGTCATATTGACTAAGATTAGAGGTGCTACATATGAGAGTCTTGTATACATCAATGTATGATATCTACCAATTAATGCGTCAATTTGACATCCACCTATCCATCGTACAATAATTATTCATTAAAAATTGGCATTTTGCTAAATTGTACATGAGTGGAAAACAACTGGCGAAAAGGAGTCCTACTATCAAGGCCCCTATAAATCAATGACATTGAATTTTTTTTGAGATAACAACAGACATTGAATTTACAATAAAACTTGCATCTATTATTTCTAGGAATGGAAATACAGTGTCCTTAACTCTTTAGCCAAAAACGTTTTTTCCACTCTTGAAGATTAGGTGTGGATTTCATATATCCTATTTGCTGGTTTATAACTGAGCCACATGTATTAGTTATTTTGTTAAAATATCCCTCTATTTTTCGATGTTATTTTTTGAAAAATGGGGGGATGCTTTGACACAAATAACTAATTTATTTGTATAACAATAGAAAGACTTGAGCTTCGAATTCCACCATAAAGACAAAGGAAAAATGGGCGGGTGAGTTAGAGAGAGAGAGACAAGTTAGATCTAAAATCTTTGGTTTGGTTTGTAGAGATAAGATGAGTGATTCTGTCTTCATTTTGAAATTATGGTTAGGAAAGCATTTACAAACTCAAACGAAGTTAGGTGGGGAATAAATGCAGCCCAAGGGCTAAATAAAATTGCAAGGACAAGTAAAATGTAGATGTGTGGTGCCACAAAGTAGGCGTGGACATGACTTTAATTAAGGAGAAACAAGAAAGGCGGACCTAGTAGGGCCACTTTCCATTTTAGTTAAAACCCCATCACACTACCACCATCACCACCATCCATCTATATCTATCAATCATCTTGTCCAAATCCCTATCACATCATATTATAATTGCTAAACTACCCCTACATAATTTCGATGAATGACATCTAGGCTAGATGTTATCATGTCAACGATAATGTACGCTTCGACAGCTATAAAGTTACATTATATTTTGGTGTCTATATTTCCTTTTATTTTCTCAGTTCCATTTCTCGGGATGCAAAAAGAAGAGATAATGCTTTGTTAAGGAAGAATTGTAGTCATTTAATTTGTCATCTATGTTAAAAATTGATTATAACCAGCAATAATGCACTCTTCGCTCTTTTTTTTTTTTTTTTTTGGCTTGACAGTCAGAGATAATATAGTCATCGTCCTTGCTTTATGCTAAAAGATGTATGTAAAATATCGGGTGTTAATGTAATTTTTTAAAAATATATAATAAAATTTATTACATTAATATAATGAATAAGTTAGTGAAAAAAGAACAAATAAAATGGCTCACGTCACACGCCATTGCTTTTTGTGAAAAAAAGAGAAAAGAAAGGTCCATGTGATTTGCGTGCCACAACTTTTTCAAAACACCCATGTGATGGCATGGGTGTTTTCACACTCAATTGCCTTTTTTGGTTGTTCATGGAGAGTTACAATGATGACTGTCCATTTTAGGTAAAATCCCAACCACACCATACTGTAATTATCAAACTACCCCCACCACTATCGATCTATGTCTATTAATCAAGTAGGGCCAAGTGTTATCATATCAGCCACAGTATTTTACCTGCCATAAAGTTGCATTATATTGTATCTTTATTCCCTTTCATTTTGTCAATTCAATTCAATCACCCTCCAACCGTTTTTTCCTGCTTGATGGCATGAAATAATGTGCTCATCGCCCTTCGCTTTATGCTAAAAGATGCATTTAAAGCTTCATTTAATATACGAGATTAAAATAAAATAAAATATATTATATTATATTAAAATAAAAAATTATTATCTCATATTTGATAAAATTTAAGATTGAATTAAAAATTACATCATATCATGTTTGATATATATTAGGATTAAATTGAAATAAAAATAATTTTAATTTTTTATTATATAAAATTAATTTTACAAAAAATCTAAAAAAAATAAAAAACCAAAATTCTTCATCCCATTATTTGTGCTTTAACTTGTTATTAGAATTGATAAAATTAGTTTTATCCATTCTGATAAAAAGTTAGCCAGATGCATGGTTTATTTGTACTATGATCTCTTTGAAATAACATCATTAATCGTATTATTTGTGCTTCACATTTTAAAATTTGATTTGGTACCATTTAATACTTTACATTCATTACATCATTTTATTTAATTTATATTTATTAGGGTTATTATCATTTTATCTCATGGATTTAAAGATAATATCAAACCACCCTTAATATTGAAAATAATAACTAAGATGTCCAACCGTTACATGATATAGTAATTTCATTTAAGAACTAACATATTCGTTATTTTTTAGGGTAAAAAGATAATTGGAGATTGAATTTTTTACTGGAACATAAATTTTAATTTGTTAATAAGAAAAAGAAAAAACTGAATATACCATGTGTCATCTGGTGGGTGGTCCCTGATAACAACACCATCATCATCATTCACTATCCAAATCCAACCACCAATATATCCTTTCCACCCGTTGACCTCCTCCTGGAAGGCCTCTGTCGAGTCCCCACCTCTTCCACCCATTCTCACCCCCTCGTCTACCGTCGTTGGTCTTGCCTCCTCTCTCCTTCATTCTTCCATCTCCACCGTCACATCCACTCTCTCCATCACTCCCTCTTTGCCCTCTCCTCTTCCTCTCTCTCTACTTCGCCACTCTCCACTTCGGCCACCACCAAACAACAACGCCTTCATGGACTCTCCACCCCCTCCCTTCTTCTCTTCCTATCAACAACTCCTCCTCCCTCTCCTACTCTCTTTCTCACAACCCAACCAAACTCGCCACATCATCATCAGGGCTGGCAATTTGGAACCCGACACGATGGGTCGACATGAAACTGACACGATTATTACGGGTTAGGATTGAGCATTAACGGGTTGGGTAAATAAACGGGTCAACCCGTGTAACCCGTTTAATTATCGTGTCGGGTTTGGGTTCTATTTAACGGGTTACGGGTTGACTCGTTAAATAAAGATAAAAAAATAATTTTATTTTAGAGGGGTAATCATGTAATTTTATTGGTAGATATATATACCCTTCAAAGTTCAAACCCTAACCTAAACACAAGTCTCCAAACTTTATCTCTACACTTCATCTCATCACAAATTGTCATGTAGTGGTAAAATTTTATTAGTTTTGATAAAATATTTATTAAACTATTTTTTTCATGTATAAATGTATAATTTATTAATTAGTTAACTTTTAATTATTATCTTTTGACAAGTTTAGTTTGGCGGATGTAATCAACGCTTGATGTTGTTTTTCTATTATAAAAGACTACATAAAAAAACTTTTTATGTTGTTTTTTTCTTTTTTAATATGAAGGACTATATTTACAAAGATATTTTTATAATCATCTTTGTAAACATTTGTATTTTTATGGTTTGGATTGTATTTGTGGATGATTGTATTTTTTAGGTCTAATGTATCTTTATTTTAATTTTGTTTTTTATTATATTTATATTAAAATTTAAATGAATTAACTATCATTAAATGAGTCATAAACGGATCAATTAAACTGATTATTATTCGTGTCGGTTAAATGGGTTACTAAAGTGTTAGTTAAACGAGTCATTAATGGGTTGTTTTCGTGTCGACCCGTTAGTAATCGTGTCGTATTCGGGTTGAGAAGGTTCAATCCGTTTCCTTATCGGGTCGTGTCAAAAATTATCGGGTCATGTTCAGGTCGAGTCCAACCCGACCCGTCAACCCGGATTGCCACCCCTAAGCACCACTAAGTCACCACCAATCATCCATGGCCGAATAGCTTCAAACCCAAACGTCGTTTGGGTTCGAAGACCCGTAACCATGATTTGGGTTCGAAGCTGTTTGGTCTCAATTGAAACCAGAAAATTGTGGATGATTCAAAGCTGTTCGTGGATGATTCATTCTCAGTTGGAACGAACTGGTGGTGGGACTGGATGCAAGTTGAAGGAGAAGTGTGGTTGGTTTTTTGTTTTTGTAATTATTTTTGTTGTTGTCATGGTGGTGATGCTGGTAGTTGTTCTTGATTTTTTTTTTTTTGGTTGTTTTTGATACTATTGGTTGTTATGGTGGTGGTGATGCTGGTGGTTGTTATGGTGGCTAGTTGTTGTTTGATTAATGATTTTTATTGTTTTTGTTTTTTGATTATGATGGTTGAACCCAAATGAAGATCTGTATGTTGAGGATCTGGGTTCATACCTAGATCCTTCATCTGGGTTGGAGTCTGGATTTAAACCCAGAAATGGGTTGATTTCTTTTTTTTTTTTAATTTTTTTAAATTTATTTAATATTAATTATTATCATTATTATTTTAATTGTTAGGATAGTCCAACAAGGGTATTTTAGTCTTTTGGTGTACAACAGGGGCTTTTTTCCTAATATTTTCAACAGTTGGGTCAATTAAAATTATTTTTCATTTCAAGGGTTTTTTTAGATTTTTCTAGTATTTATTAATTATAATTATTATTTTAATTATTTAAAATTGTAATTTAATTTTAAATTCTAATTTATTATTTATTTTTGGTTAATTGAAGCTTCTATAAATACGGCCACCGACATCCATACTCTCACCACTTATCTCATATTCCTCTCTAATCTGTATCTCGCTAACTTCTCCTTAGCCAGTTTGCCTATTATTTTCCTTCTCTTCCTTGCCTCGTCCACCGCCTCCCTAACTATGTATGGTTTTATTTATATGTTTTTTCTTTCTTTTAATTTGTTTTTCTAGACTACTATCACTGTTCGGTTTTCTTTTCTTTTTAAAATTTTGTTTGATGTTGTGTGTTTGATGTTGAAATTATCATCTTTTTTACTTACAAACTTTTATTTTGATCAGAGCTAACTTCAACTTCACATTCATGGCATTTCTTGTTCAATTAATATTGAACAAGATCATGTCATTTGTAAAAAAATTGCATAAATTTTTAATAAATAATAAATTGGTGGATGCATTAATGTGGATCACATTACTTTTTGTTGATCCACTGTTATATTATGTCCTTACTGTGGATAGCCAAAATATAGTTTTCCACATTAATTATCTACTGCTCATTACTCTTTGGGTCCTGTATTTGCTTCTGATGGCATATCAGATCTACCAGTGCGTGATTAGTAGGAAGAATCGGCTTATAATAATTTCAGCCGAAACCATTCTTTTAGTGATTAATCATGTTGTAAGTCTTTCTTCTATATATTTATTTGTTCTGATTGCTAATATACTTTTATATTGATTTTAATGTTTATTTTTGTACTGTACACATATGTCCTTATGGTTGCTTATATTCTGTCAAACAACGGAAATTTCAATTCCCTAGTTTGTGGTATGACGTTTGTAGTTGTGGGAGCTTATCTGCTGAGGGTTTATGCTGTCTTCAAACGGTTTGCAAGCCAAATACGGTTTGTTGCACAACGTACATTTGCACTTTGGCTGCTGGCTGCCATGATATATATTTATGGAGGTTATGTAAATAATCTTTTCATTTATATGTTGATTGAAAGTGTTTAAATGATAATTTATTAAAGTGAAAATCATCTAAAAGATTTTATGGACTTTTTATTCTAGGTAGGATTTCCAGAGTCATTGCCCTATCATTATTATATATATATATATATATATAAAGAAAGAACTTTCATCAATAATTCGTATACTATGAGTATACGACAAGTGGCAATAAGTAGGAAAAAGAAAATTAAAAAAAATAATAATACGACCAAACAATTTAGATAACATATCATTATATCTCAATTTTATTTATCTTTACGTTTAAATACTTACATCCTTCCCCCCACCCCCCCCCCCCCAAAAAAAAAAAACTTACATTGTTACTTTACCTTCACAGATATTCAGTAGCTTCTGGTATGCCCTGACCATTAACAAGCAAATAATATGTTGGAAACATGCTTGCACAAGTCTTAATGGCTGCTAATTCTTGCCACCAAATTTTATTTTTAATTTGAAAGAGCGGGAAATATTGATCGAATCTTGTTCAGTAAATCCTAAATTAGGGTTTTAAAAGATGTTTTTGTGTCCGACATCATTAAACGTGAAGGGCTATGACAGAGAGTTTTCATGTGTTTGAGATGAAGCATACAGACTATACGGTTTGTGCAAAATGCTTTTTGTTATGCCCATTCTCTCGACTTGACTAAATGGGCCAGTGTAAGCCCAATGGACCTGAACAGGAGCGGAGGCCCAGAAGACCCGAGCATCAAGTCGTGGTTGTAAGCCTGACCAGCCCGCGAGGCCAGTCAGGTCTCGAGCTCGCAATAGCTTCCAGATCGCCCAAGCGTACCTCCTGTCCACATCACCAGCTCGTTCAGCTCGCGAGACCGCTCAGGTCGCGAGCCCGCAGAAATCTCCAGATCACCTGACCACCTCTCCTGGCCACGTCTGCGCCTCTACAGCTTGCACGGCTTGACTGAACAGAAGAGCTTATTCAGGGGATATCATGTGCAACAAGTCATCAAAGTCACCAACTCCCATGATTTTTCGCCGGAAACTGCCTACACAATTACCTAGAAGCATTCAATGCGGCGTCCATGTAATTAATGAAGAAGAGACCTCTCCTGGTGCATTAAATGCGGACGTGCGCATGTAAGAAAGAATGATGATTTAGCAATTAATGCAGCATGACTGTATCAGGATTAGTTGTAAATAGATGTTGCCTGTAACGTGTAATACACTCTTTGGCATCCCTCCCCTTTCTCTATAAATAGGAGGGATTTTTACTGTACAAACAAGCTGGATATACTATAGTACCGTCACTCTACCGGAATTACTTCAGAGTGGCCATGGATGTAGGCGCAGTCGCTGAACCACGTAAAAATCTTTGTGTTTTGCATCCATTTCTTCTCTCTCTTGTCTTCATTGATCACCTGATTACATTCACCTCACTGCCACGACCAACACTCCTTCACTTTAATTAAGCTCTACCAACCTCAAAACTTCATTTACCGCTCATTTATTACACACCCACCGCCGTTATTGTTTTTTAATTACCTCGCTCGCAGTCTGGGCTCCAGAATCTCTGGGTTGACCGTTTCCGAACGTCAATACTTTTCTTATATGATATATTTATGGTGAAATTTTATGACTTGTTGATGTAGAGAATCAGATTTTTTTTTTTTTTTAAAATTTTTTTCAGTACCTTTGCTTTGGCCCTTAGGAATTACAATTCCTACAATTGAGATGAGGTGGAGTCTGCATTTGTGATCTCAGTAATCATCTACGCTGCAGTCACAATTTGCCTATTTATATCAAACTTAGGTCAGGTATAATATTGTTTTAACTTGTTCCTATTTTTCATATGAATTTATGTAAGTTTAACATGAAGCACTTTATATTCTCTGGACCATACTTTTTGTGCAATAGGTTCCACAAAGAAGATCAAGAAGCGGGCAATTGAGGAGAGCACCAATCATTCCTATGAGATTGTTTACCGTTTATGACTTGATTCTCTGCTCCCCGTTCTACTTGTGATTGCTGATATCTACCACTTGTTTGTTGACACTTAAGCAACCAATTGTGTCACACCCAATTGTATATTGCTATTTATATTAACTAATTTAGACTTTAGACTTAAATTTCCTCTTCGCTCAGTGATTAACAATATGTCTTAATTTACTTCAAAAAAAAAAAAAGTCATAATTCGTTCCAAAAATAACTAAACAATCTTTCCTAATTACTTGTATAAAAGTCTTAAAAGACCAAAAAAAAATCTGTCCTAATTAACTATTTTATTTTGAAATGTCAGAATTTGAGTATTGTCATATCAAAGCACTACCTAATCTCATCCATCAAATTGAATTAAAAAAAAAAAAAGAAAGGGGAAAATTTCTCATCCATCAAATTTGGTAATGATCTAATTGCCCTGCATATATCCATGTAAAAATTCTTCTGAGATGGAAGTTTTCCTTTTACAAAGTTTTTGTTGGCATTTAAAACATATATGATTACAATGAAAAATTCATACAAATCTTATAAAAATAATGTTATATTATTACAAATTTATTCGAATTTATTATCAAATAATTTGATAAACTACATTTAATTTGTAACTTATCATTATATCATTAATACATCATCTTTAACTAATATGACTATTACAATTTAGCTTACTATATCAATTGTATAAAAAATTTGATTAAATTTTAAAATAATGTTAGGCTTTCCAAAAATTTTATCCAAATCCTTATCCAAATAATATGGTGTGTGAGTTGTTAAAATTCTATTAATTATCATATTATCTCATTATTTACGATATCTTGACAATTCACATGTCATATCATTTAGACATAAATTTAAGTAAAATTTTTGGAAAGCCTATTACTATAAATTTTAACAATACATAACATTATTCATGTAATAATTACAAGTTAAATTTGCATGTTATTAAAATTAATGAATTTCCAATCCAGTCTTATGAATTTTATCTCTACAATAAATTATAGCACTGTATGGTAATATGATCCCTCTACAAATATATAATAATATAATGATAGTTGTACAGCTTGTTTCATTTATTAAGATATACAATATCCTTCTATTTTTTATTAAAATATATATAGGAGTTAAGAGATTTTTTTTCTCATCATCTTAGAGTATCTTTTCTAGACTTTAGAGATACCCCAAATGGAAATTAAAATCCTTAAGAGAGATAGTTTACCAACCCAATTATACTTATTTTCTAACAAGAACATTGAATAATCTGAAGAAAGATCATAATTTTTTGTATGTTTTTAAAATTATAAAATACAAAAAACAAAAAAACAAATTATACAAAAATGGTTTTCCAAAACATATTTATTGTCGACGCGTGGAAATGGTCGACAGAAGATTCTAGACCCAATACCTGCAATTAACGAGAAACAAAACAGAAAACAGAGAGGAGTGCAAGAGGAAGAACAGAGATAGCATAGATAACAATAAAAAATAGATGACAAAAAATAGATGCAAATAACAACAGATAAAAACAACTAAAAATGAAAGAGAAAGAAGGAAGAACAATGTGGTGACACAGAGATTTTTACGTGGTTCGGAAATGATGCCTACGTCTACGGGTTACTCTCAACATATTTTAACAGAGTGACCATATCACTAATAAATCAGCTCTCCCTACAATGTAGTCATCAGATCCCCCTTTTACAATGAATTTTCCCCCCTATTTATAGAGGAAAGAGGATTATAATTGAGTATAGTATACGTTAAGTAATCAACTACTCTGACATGGTATTTATTACATCGACTAACAGCTATGTCATAGCCATACTGTATTAATTACTTTTCGAGATTTGGGATTGCATAGTTCTCACAGGTACGAGACTTGAGATCTGAAAATTGAGAGCTGAGAGCTGAGAGTTGAGGTGAGAGCTGAGAGCTGAGAGCTGAGACCTGAGACTGAGAGGTCTGAGAACTGAGAGCTGAGACCTAAAAGCTAAGGTCTGAGAGCTGAGAGCTGAGATCTAAAAGCTAAGAGCTAAGAGCTGAGGTCTGAAAGCTGAGAGCTGCGACCTAGATGTTCAGTTAGCTGAGAGCTGAAAGCTGCGACCTGGATGTTCAGCTAGTTGAGAGCTGAGAGCTGCGAGTTGGATGCTGATGAGCTGAGAGCTGAGTTAGTTTATTTGATTGGTTCTTTGGGCTTTTACCAGCATATTTTTGCAGTCCCAAAAATAGGTATAACATTTATAATTATTGCTCTTCCTAGATTTAATATTTAATATATTTGTATTAAAAGAATCTAATATATTTTATTAAAAAAAAATATATTTCAATAATTGGGTTGGAAAGGGTATGGTGTGGAAGGGAATTGGATGTGTTTAATTGCAGAGGAGAGATTCATATGAAAGAGACATACATTGGAGTCAAATCGTTTTGGTTTTGTTTAATTAATATGGTTGAAACACAAACAAACACAATTAAAATGGTTAATGAAAAAGAGTACAATATGATGGTACTGGATTCGAGCGTCGACACTAATGAGAAAAAAGCAAAAAAAAAAAAAAAAAAATGATGTTCCTAGTAGCAGGGGCCCCTATGGACCATGAAAGAGGCACTGTAACAATTCTAACAGAGTCGCTCTCCACTAGTATTTAATATTGGGATAATCCTAAAAAATTTGTTTTAATTTATAAAAATATCAATTTGGCTATCTGTGGTTTCATTTTTATCTAAAATCTTCTCTAACATTAATAAAAATACTCAAAATACCCTCTGAAGACATATAAAAGGATGATCATACCACTGATAGTCACAGATTTTGTTAGGTTAATTATGTTGACCATTTAACTGTAAGGGCAAAAAGGGAAATATGATAAAAATGAATTAAAATTGATTAAAATAAATTAATAAAAAAATAATATGAAAATTGAAAATAGATAAACCTTTTAAATATAATAATATAATACTAAACTTATTAAAATAAATCTTTCAGAAAAATTAATTAAATAAATAAAATAATATTATAATTAAAAAAAATAAAATAAGAAAACCTAAAACCTAGATCCATTTTCTTCATCCTCATTTTCTCCTTATCGCTGTCGATGCCACCCATTTCCTCGTGTCTTCTTCTTCCATTCTCATTTCTTTTTCTTCTTCTTCCACTAATCTCATCGCTGCCGCCACTCATCTCCATTGCCGATGACTCTAGCGTACTCATTCTATCGCCATCGAGTTGACACACTTCCCTCTCACAACCAGACTAGACCTCACCGTCCCCTCACCCACTCTTATCCTCTCGCCAAGTTGTTGTCCTTCTTCAAAGTCTCTCTTCGCCATCACTAGTCCTAATACGGATGACTCCCTCTCTCTTGTTCTCCCTTGCTGGTCCATCATTCAAACACACTCTCTCCCTCTCGATATCCCCTCGTAGTGCTTCTCCTAGCTGGTGGTTGGTTGGTTGCGATGCCATGCTTCTCATTGGTTGATTTCGGTTGCTGCTTTTGATTGATTTTGGTTGTTGATTTTGGTTGGTAATTGTGTTAATGGTTGATAATAATGGTGTTGATGATCGATGATGGATGACAGGGTTAATGTGGCAAATTTCTTTTTGGGTTGATGATAACTGGGTTTCCAGAAAATGAAAACTCAGAATTTTTAGGGTTTCCAATCATTGCAAACCTAGAATCTTTTGGGTTTCCAGCGATCTTTGGGTTTCCAACAACTGGAAACCCAAAGACTCTAGGTCTTCAGTGACTAGAAATCGAGATGAGTGGAAACCTAGAAATGGGGAGAGAGAAAAAATAGAGGGGGAAGAAGAGAAAGAAAGAGGAGGCGTTTGACGGCAATGGTTTGATGGAGTCTATGATTGGTGTGTTGAATGGTTGGTGATGAAGATTGATGATGAAGAAGATGGAGGTTGAAGGTCAAAGATGAAAATGGTTTGATAGATTTTTTTTTTAATCAATTTTTTAATTCAAAATATTATGTTATAATTATTTTATTTGTTAAATAAAAATGTTTTATCAAGGTTAAAATCGTCTTTTTATAATTTTTCCAACTTTTTTGTTAACTTACTAACAGTAAAAGATAATTTGGACAAAAATAAAACTAGAGTGTTAAAATAGACATTTTCATAAACTGGAGCAGGTTTTTTAGAATTGTCCTTTAATATTTATACAAGCCTGCACATCAAGTACTGTTGGTTAAAGAGGCTTTAAAAAAAAAACAAAATGTCAATTTGGTCAATTAAAAAAGATAATGTCTGTTTATTATTGTTATGATCTAGCTTTATAAAAGAACAAGCTATTATAATATTTTTTTTATCTCTCATAATAATAATTTGACGAGTTGTATTTGCTCAACCAATATGAAAAATATATCAATTGTTTAAATCGATTTTGGTACGGTACATGGCAATTATACTTTGAGTCTACTGGGAGCTCCATCTACCGATTTGGAAAATCAAAGGACTCTGAACAAAACATTTAATATTTTTTTCAGCAAAATTAAGCTAAAGCACTAAAATTTTCTTCGAAAGTTATTTGACACACCTGATCTTTGAATTTCCTTAGAACCTCAAAACGAATTTCCTTAAATTTCCTTAAAAAGTTATTTGACCCACCCCACAAACTGTTTTAAAATTGACACTTTACGGATTAAACCTAATGATATCAATTAGTATTTGTACAGTTTAGATATCTACTCCTAGATATAGAAGATATTTATTTCCACAATAAAGATGAGAACTTTATACACATACTTGTAAAATACAATTGGCAGGAATTAAACTCTTATTACTTCATTGGACGACGAGTTGTGTAATTATGCGAGTTAGGAGTATCAATTGAATCTTTCAATCTTTTTTACTATAAACTAAAACAAAAAAGTCCTGTAATTGAATTTGCATTTTAAACCAATAATGCGATTTTGTTTTAATCCTTTAAAAGTCAATTCGACAGATTAGAGGTTTGTTGAGACTAGTGTAATAGAAGGCACTAAGTGCCAAATGGTCGGCAACCTGGCGTATAGCACCTAGGATGGTTAGGCAACGTCTAGCATAGATGGTTTGACCTGTGGTCAATGAACCATCGGTCAAATTTGGTCAAACTTAAAAAAGAAGAAGAAGAACGGGACTGGTCAAGCTTTAAGAACTAGTGCTTTTGTTTTGGGAGTGAAGAAGAAGTGAAGGATGAAGATGAAGGTTGGTTGGAGAAGGATTTTATAATAAATACCTAAACGATACTATTTTGGGTTCTCCAAGGTAACATTGTTTTGATATCTTTAAATTAAAAAAAAAAAAAAAAAGACAGCCCAAACGGTGGAGAAATATTTGTGTTGAATTTTTTAAGGAAATTTAATGATAAGGTGAGTAAGAAATTTTACGAAAATTTTAGTACTTTAGCTTAATTTGGCTTTGACCGTTCGTTTTACTTAACAACGCTCTTAACAACCGTGGATATTTGTGCTGCGTTTTTTAAATCTTAGACGAGGTTTGTGTCATTATCCCAAATCCGTCATATTGGTGTAATTTCATGAAATCTTACGTTTTTGTGTAATTTGCTCTAACGTAAATTTAATGTTGCTAAAAGAATGGTAATATTCATGTAAGCCTTACTTTTTAATGAAATGTCACAATTTTAAATATTTTTATTATATAATATGTTTAGTCATCAAATTATTCAAAATATATCACTTTAGTGCTAACAGGAAATCGAAACTAATGATATAATTTGTCAAAAATATAATTAATGATATAAGGGATGTTTTATCTTAAAAATAACACACTATGTAAATGTGTATATGTCCAACTAGTAAAAAACTATATATATATATATATATATATGAAATACAATTTTATATAGTTATAATAGTAGTATATAACATATTAACGAATCTTAGAAGAAAATAATATAATTATAAAGGAATTAAAAATAAGCAATCGTTTTTTCGTTAAAAAAATATATATATATAGCTGAGTTCACCATTTTGAAATTTCTTCCCAATTAATGTTGGGCTAGTGACCATATATGAAATACAATTTTATATAGTTATAATAGTAGTATATAACATATTAACGAATCTTAGAAGAAAATAATATAATTATAAAGGAATTAAAAATGAGCAATCGTTTTTTCGTTAAAAAAAACAAAAAAAGCTTAGTTCACCATTTTGAAATTTCTTCCCAATTAACGTTGGGCCAGCGACGATAACCACAACAATGCTCCTAATTATATTTCACGGCTACAGATTAATCGAAGTGACATGCAACTTGGTTAATAGATAATTACCATATGGTAAGTCCTAAAAATAGATGAAAGACAATTAAACTGATATTTCAAATTTTCTTAAAATTTTGTGGACTCCACGAATGGTGTTCCTCAAGTCGAATCAGCTTTTAAGGTTTTGAATTATTAATTTTTTTAGGAAAAACTTCATTTAGATCCCTATATTTTTGAAAAAGTTCTCATTTTTAAATATGAATAAATTTATAACCTTTATGGTTATTTACTTTTCAAAAACTCATCAAATTAGTCATTCTATCATCATTTTTAATTGAAACATAGGGATTAAAATGAAGTTCTTTTCTATTAAAAATGATGATAGAAATACTAATTTGATGAGTTTTTGAAAAATAAACGACTATAAAAGTTATAAATTAATTCGTATTTAAAAATAAATTTTTTTTCAAAGATATAGGGATCTAGATGAAGCTTTTCCTTTTTTTTTTTAACGTCGTAACCTTGTGGGGTGGATGACAACTAATAGATTAGGAAACTCTAGTTTTCAACTACGGTCGATAAAAGAAAAATAAATTTTAAAGACAAAAAATGTTAGCATGTTTCCATCTATTAAGATTTAAAAAAAAAGATTAAAATGATATATAAACATATATATATATATATAAATGGTGTATCTATGTACTAAATAATAAATATAATTTATATAAAAATATCGATGTTGTTATCCATAAATATTATTTGTATATCCATATTTAAATGAAACTTTTCATTTTAAAAGTATTTCTTAATATAAGCATAATTATCATCCATTAATATAATTGATCTTTTGTTAAGGAATACACGTTTAATTAAAGTTATGGGACGTTATTGCGATTTTTTTGAGAATAAATGTTATGTCTTAATTAGCTATCGTTTCAAATCATGTGAACTACACCATTATTAAATGTGAAGATGGTGAACAGAGGTTAAATTTTATACAGCACTCACAAAAACAATTTCATGGACAATTTCAGACAAGTCGTTGGACGACCTGGGTCGCCTCCAAATGAATAATTAAGGGTACTCTCAGTATGTTCTATAGAAGCAATATTTATAAAAATTGAATAAGAAAAAAATATTTGTTTATTTAATATATTAATTTATATTCTTTTATATCTGATAACAAATAAAAATAATCTTTTTATTCACTTAATTGTTAAACTTTAACCAAAAAGGCTATTAACAAAATCCAATATAAAACAAATTTACAAACTCATTTGCACGTTTTGATGGAAAAATAAAAAAGTTGTATACGGTCTAGAAAGAGTAGTGAAATGATTTTATCTGTCCAATTAGGTGGATTTCACCCGATCATAGAATAATGCATGGTTGATCATTTCAGCAGCAAACTCAATGTTTTGATTCTTTCTAGAGTGATAGGATGACAACTTATATTTTCTAGAGTGATAGAAGATTTTCTTGTCTGCCACTATCTTTGGTTGGTTTGCAGAACTTTTATTTGATCATTTTAATATATTTTATTATTATTATTTTTAATCTTAATATATTTTCTTTTCATGTATGATATCAACAGACATTTGATCATTTTAATATATTTTCTTTTCATGTATAATATCAAGAGACAAGGACGTAGAGCACATTGAAAACAAACAAAAAATATATATCTTCCATTATTGAAATGCCATTTCAAGTTACAATGCGTCTCTCACTCTTACTCTTTCTCATTCTTCACCCTTGAATGCGTCTCTCACTCTTACTCCTTCTCTTCCTTGAGTTTCCGAAAATTTCCATGAAGATAAAAAAGATAGACCTCCCATGCGTCCGATGGGAGGTTTTGACCTCTATAAAGTAAAAAACTTATTAAATGCATGCAATTTTAGAATAAATTAATGTTATAGATGGTTGATTTTCATTTTTTTTTTAATGTGGTAAAGATCGAAATTTTAAGGGAAGAAAAAAACTTAAGTAAAAAGTGCTTAAAATGAAGAGCAACAAAAATTTTACTACTCTAGAATAAAGACTCATGTTGGTTATGCTAAAACATGTTTGGTTTGTTATCTTGTTATTGCTGCTACATTTTATCATATATCTTCCCCTTATTTTTAACCTTTAGTGTTTCTTGTACAGAAATAAATAAAGTGATCAGTCATAAAATAACTTATTGTCTAAAAATAATTGAGAGGATACAGAAAGATTTGCTCTCATGAATTGGAATAATGTCATAAGTTATCTATGTAATATTTTTATACCATTTTACCCATTGGAGTTGAATTAATTTTCAATTAAAAAATTAATTAAAAAAAAGAAATCTGTTACACCAAAAATCAAACAGGACACTTACAGAAGTAAGATAGATAATCAAGAGTCGGTTGCTAAAGAGAGTGGGGGAGATGATTATCATTTGTCACTCAGATTAGACATTGCTATGCAAAGTGAAAATTTTCTCGACTCCAGGTTAGGTTACCAATAGCTAAAGGTAAATTATTATGGTTACACACATTTACACTTGACTCCCACCTATTGTGGCACACTTGACCCAGGTTACACGGGTTATCACTTGTAGTAAATATTGACTCCGGACTGAGATTAAGGGAAATAGATTGCAAATTATTTTTAAAGAAAAACTCAATCCCTTAACTTTAAATTATCATAATATCCTCACTATTTTAGTAAGAAGACAATTATGTCCTCATGTTTAATTATTGATTTTTTAAAAAAATGAAAAAAAAAAATCTGAAAATTAAATTCAAAAAGAAAATTCTAATAATGTTTTATTCAAATTGAAAAAAAAAAAAGAGAGCGGGAGGGGGGGGGGGGGGGGGGGGGGGGTGATGGGTTGTGGAGGCCATCAATGAAAAATTAATTAAACATTCCTTCTTGATGCATCAACTATGCTATGTTGAGGATTCCAGTTCTAGATATGTACAGACATTAAGAAAAATCAGAAGAGTGCGATATATAACCCTATACTTAGAAACCATAATGAAGAAAACATCTTCCCTGTTTAATTTGTTATTTGCCTCCCACAGTCTTTTGTTTCACGACAGACTTGATTTCAGAAATGGACAATGATTGAAATGGCGCACCATACATTGTCAAGAACATGTGAATTACAAAGTTGATAACTTGATCAGTCAATTTTTACCACATGTATGATCGGTAATTATGTCTAACCTTGAGTCAATTTTTACTATTGTGACAATTGATAACGTGAGAGTATGGTTAATTGATTAATGATGAGTTGACAAGTAAATTGTTTGTTTGTACCTATTATAACCCTGATATTGGATCTAAACATTTGATGCCAAATTGACAAGATGTACCATTTTCTTAGTTTTTGTATGTTGGTTCGGTGTGTGTTATTCAATCATACCTGTAGGTCAATGAGTACGTTCAAGTTTAGAGGTGAATTGAATTTGCATGAAGCATAAGGAGAACTAATCTTTTATTAGACTATGAATTGAATTAGCATGCAATATTTTCTTACTATCTTTATGATCTATTCAAAATGACGTTCTCTTTCCATCACAACTCACAAGTGATTCCAAATGAATATATATATATTAATTAATAATTAATATATATATATTAATTATTGTAGCTTACATGGTAGTTAAGCATAGAAAGGAGATGGAAACACGTGACTTTATGATATAATAAAAGAATGTTCTATCTTTTCATAATGTTAAAGGCCTCCAACTTGTCCTGTAGTTTTCCCGACGAGAATAAAAAAATCTTCCATTTTGAAAACATTATTAATGACAGCTGTACAACTTGTTTGATTTATTGAGAGTACATATGTAGAATATCCTTCGATTTTTTATTAAAATATATGTAGGTGTTAAGAGCTTTTCCTTTTCTCTCAACATCTTAGAGTGTCTTTTTTGAATTTTAGAGATATCCCAAATGGAAATTAAAATTCTTAAAAGAGATAGTTTACTAACCTAATTATACTTATTTTCTAACAAGAACATTGAATGATTTGAAGAAAGATCATGATTGTTTATATGTTTCTAAAATAATAAAATACAAAAAAAAATACAAAAATTGTTTTTCAAATCATATTTATAATTATTGAGGTTCATATATTTAATATTTATTATATTTGTATAAAAAAAATAGTTCAATAATTAGGTTGGAAAATAAGAGTCGACATCAAAACATGGAACCGATCTGACAATCCTAATCAATCCGATTCGTGAGTGTTCTATTCGATTCTTATTTTTATATAAAGGTATTGTTATGCCCATTTTCTCGTTTTGCCTAAGTGGGCTGGTATAAGCCCTATGTACTTGAACAGGAGCGAGGGCCCAGAAGGCCCAAGATCGGGACCAGCAGTTGCAGACCCAGCTTGTGAGGCCGTCTAGGTCACGAGATCGCAACAGCTTCCAGACCTCCCCGGCATGCCTCCGGCCCTCATTGTCAGCTCGTCAAGCTCGCGAGGCCGTCCAGGTCGCGAGATCGCAAGAACCCCCAGACCGCCTAACCTCCTCTCCTGGCCACGTCGACACCTCTCTAGTGTGCATTATCTGATTGACCAGAGAGCTTATTCAGGAGGTATCGTGTGTAGCAAGTCAACAAAGTCACCTACTCTCGCGATTTCCCACTAGAAACTGTCTACACAATTTCCAAGATGCATTAGGACTTCTCCAGAAGCATTAAATGTAGACACGCACATGTAAGAAAGAATGATGGTTTTACATTTAAGACAGCATGGCTGTGTCAGGATTAGTTGAAATAGCCATTGCCTGTACCTTATTCTTGATATTTTATTATTCTCTTTGTATTTCTCCCCTCCCTATATAAACATGGGAGATTTTTACTGTATAAGACAAGCTGAAAATACTAGAGAACTGTCACTCTGCCGGATTTTGACCTCAGAGTGGCCGTGGATGTAGTCGCAGCCGCCGAACCACGTAAAAATCCTTGTGTGTTGCATCCTTCCTCCTCTTATTTTCATTGATTATCTGATTGCATTCATTCAACTGTCATAACTAACATCCCTCGAATTTAACTAAACTCTACCAACCTTAAACTTCATTTATCACTTATTTATCACATACCCATCGCCGTAATCGTTCTTTAATTACCTTGTTCGCAGTCTAGGCCCCAGAATCTCTGGGTTGACTGTTTCCGAACGTCAACATCTTTTGGCTCTAGAAGGAGGGTCCAACAGCGACTTGGTAATCTTTCGCCAGTCCATTATTCTATATTTGCTCACGTTTGTTTACTATGGTCAGAATCAAGACCACGAGGAATGTCGGAGTGGCAGATGAGCAACCTGAAGTTCGAGAAGACCAGCAGAGCGCCTCACCTTCCAGAGACGAGGTCGCTCAGGAATGGTAGCAGCGCCAGCGAACTCTGGAAGACATAGTAAGGGAGTTAACGGCGACGGTCAGGGCGTTGGTAGAAGTCCAAGCCCATACTATGCAAAGGCGGGTGGAGGCCGCACTGCCAGGGAGAGCTCACTGTCAGCCTTCAGAAGAGATCCCAACTCCAGAGGGAGTAGCTGCCAGGGACAGGTCGCTGACGGAAGGATAAGCTCGCTCCTCAAATCTAAACCCAAGGAGAGACAGGAGACGGAACTAGGAACGAGAAATCTCACCTCGCCCTAACGATAATAGGGTAAGGGTGAACTCCGAGGGCGATCAGCACGTGGAAGGAAGTCGAAGGCAGGAACGAGCTCGTGAGCCCCGTGCAGGTCATAAGCCCGAGCTGCAAGGGGCTCCCAGGCGTGTTGGAGCCCTCGGAGAGGAAAGCAGATCGCGGGACCGTCCCTTGGGGGAGCAGGAGAGCACAAGTGAATGGAACCCCAGTCGGCGATCTCTAACTCAGGACCCGATGGTAGAGGAATTATTGCAGAGGGTCCGACAGTTGGAGGTGCGACCTGGAGGCCAGAACAGAGAAGAGCGAGAGGATCGCAGGGTACCATTCACCCGGGAGATCGAGACAGTACCCCTGCCAGCGAAGTTTAAACTCCCCAATATCCCTCCGTACAATGGCAAGATGGATCCCTACGACCATTTGGACGCCTTTAATGTGCAGATGGATCTCCAGATGGACGACCCATTGGTGAAGTGCCGAGTGTTCCCAGCTACTCTAGGAGATGCTTCGTGAGCTTAGTTCAAAGGCCTTCCAGCCCGTAGCGTCAGAAGCTGGAGTGAATGTCAAAAGAAGTTCTTAGATCAATAAAAGGCCTTGAGGAAGCAGCTCGTGCCGCCCTGTCACCTCGCCACCATTTTCCAGAGGCAAAACGAGTCCCTGAAAGATTACATCACTCGATTCAGAGAGGAGGTAAGTAATGTGGAAACCCCCTTAGACGAGAGTATTCTGACAGCCATTTCTGCAGGACTCAGGAAGGATGGGAAATTATATGAAAATATCTATAAATCCTCGGTGAAGGATCTGGGAGAGTTTTATGAAAGGGCTGCCAAAGAGATCAGATGGGAGGAAGCCTTTGGAGCCAAAAAGCTCAGCAGTCACCAGGGTGAAGCTAGTAGTTCCCACCGTGAGAAGAGGAAGAACACGACGGAGATAGGCCAGGGGAACAGAGACATCAATCTGCCCATGTGGTGGCAAAACGAGTTAAACCTGAGCCAAGGAGGGAGCGACCTCGGCATCAGGGTCGATATGAAAGCTATAGTGTGCTGTTAGACAGGCAAGACAGAATCTTCGCAATGGAAAGAAACAGAGAGAATTTCGGGAAACCACCCCCGACAGGAACTCCCAACCGGCGTCGGGACCCGAGGAAGTACTGTGCCTACCACAACGAGAATGGGCACAATACATCGGACTGTTAACAATTGAAAGATGCCATCGATGAGCTGATAAGGCGGGGCCACCTAGGAGAGTATGTTGTGCAGCCCGTGGGAAGGCTACCTCAATATCAGCAACCTCGGGGACCAAGACCAGCAACCCGAACAGCAGCAACCTCAGCGAGCTCCGGAACCCGAGCGCGAGCCCGCTGTAAGGACAATTTTTTCTATTCACGGTGGGCCTCATGTGGCAGGTACTTCAAACAGGTTGCATCGGAGATACATCAGGGAGGCCAACCATACCCTGCTGGCAGAATATGGAGGAGCTGAGGGACCCACCAAAAAGGCCAAGATGTCCTTAGATAGCATTGTGTTCACAGAAGAGGACGCGAAAGAAGTACGCTGGCCCCACAATGATGCAATTGTAATCCGGGCCCAGATCAGTAACGTCGAGGTACGGAGAATAATGATCGACACTGGCAGCTCGGTCAATGTCATGTACAAGGACTGCTATGATCAGATGGGGTTGGAAGCTGAGCAGTTGATGCCATCACTAGAGCCCCTCTATGGCTTCATGGGAGATGCAGTGATACCGATGGGCCAGATCAGACTACCTCTCACCCTTGGAGAGCCAGGCCGACAAGCTACGACCCTTACTGATTTCCTGATTATCAACAGCCCGTCAGCATATAACGTGGTCTTGGGGCGACCTTCGATGAACGAGTTGGATATGGTCACCTCCACCAGGACACTGACAGTCAAATTCCCCACTCCCAACGGGGTAGGCTGTGTCAAAGGAGAACAACAACTGGCCAAGCGATGTTATGAAGACGCAGTGAAGATGGGGGTCCGAGGAAGGAAGGTAAATGTGGTCTCAGGTGGCCAACCTCAGGCAATCTCTGAAGCAGGGATGAGCACCGACCTCTATCCTCGCGAGGTAGACCCAAATAGGGCCGTGGGACCGGTTGAAGAGTTAGAAGATGTTCAGGTCAGTGAGGTAGACCCGGAGAGATGTGTGAAAGTGGGTAGAGACCTGCTACCAGAAGTGAAGACTGAGCTCGCAGAATTTCTGAAAAGGAACCTCGATGTCTTCGCCTGGAATCACGAAGACATGGTGGGGATAGATCCTGGTGTTATATACCACAGACTGAATATAGATCCCCAGCACAGGCCAGTCCGCCAGAAGAGGAGGCCGATGACCCCGGAACGCTATGCAGCTCTGAGGGAGGAGGTCGAGAAGCTGCTAGCTAACAGGTTCATCAGGGAGGCACCTTATCCTGTTTGGGTCGCAAATCCAGTCCTCGTGAAGAAGAACGGGAAGTGGAGGACGTGCATTGACTTCACCGACGTAAACAAGGCTTGCTCAAAAGATAGCTTCCCATTGCTTAGGATTGATCAGCTGGTAGATGCGACAGCAGGGCACCAACTCTTGAGTTTCATGGATGCCTACTCAGGATACAACCAAATCTCCATGAACCCGGAGGACGAGGAACACACCTCTTTTGTCACTGATAGGGGGCTGTACTGTTACAGGGTGATGCCCTTCGAACTGAAGAATGCAGGAGCGACCTACCAGCGACTGGTCAACACCATGTTCCAGGAGCAGATCGGGAAGACCATGGAAGTATATATAGATGACATGCTAGTAAAGTCCCGGAGAGCAGCAGATCATGTCTGCGACCTGGATGAGACGTTCGGAGTCCTCAAAAATTATCGGATGAAATTAAACCCCCTGAAGTGTGCCTTTGGGGTAGCATCTGGTAAGTTCCTTGGGTTTATGGTAAATAGCAGGGGAATAGAGGCCAATCCAGAGAAAATCAGGGTGCTTGTGGAGATGAGGTCCCCCTCCAGAATCAATGATGTGCAGAGCCTTAATGGCCAGGTCGCGGCTCTCAGCCGGTTCATCTCGAAGGCTACTGACAAGTGCATGCCTTTCTTCGAAGCAATAAAGAAGGCCAAGAACTTCGAATGGACTGAGCATTGTGAAGAGGTCTTCCAGAAGCTGAAGGAATATATGGGCAAAGCTCATTTTTTATCCAAACCAAAGGATGGGGAGAAGCTATTCTTATACTTGGGTGTGTCTGAGCATGCTCTGAGCGCGGTCTTGGTGAGAGAAGAAGAGAAGATGCAGCTGCCTGTATACTACATCAGTAAGAGGCTGGTTGATGCGGAGACCCGATATTCACAAATGGAAAAGCTCGCATACTGCCTAGTGACCGCCTCAAGGAAGCTGCGTCCTTACTTCCAAGCTCATCAGATAGAGGTCCTCACGCAATACCCTCTCAGGCAAGTCCTCCAGAAAGCAGATACTTCAGACAGGCTCCTCAAGTGGGCCATCGAGCTCGCTCAGTTCGATATCGAGTACAGGCCTAGAACTGCAGTCAAGGCCCAGACACTTGCAGATTTTATTGTTGAGTTTACAGGACCAGTACCAGAGTAGGATGAGCTAGCAGGTGATCAGACTTGGGAACTTTATGTGGATGGATCCTCTAACGAGCACGGCTCAGGGGTTGGAGTAATGCTAATCAGCCCAGAAGGCCACAAGGTCCTGAATGCCTTAAGATTCGGATTCCGGGCGACTAACAATGAGGCCGAGTATGAGGCGTTGCTTGTCGGACTCCGGCTAGCAAAGGAAGTACGAGCTGAGCAGGTAAAGGTCTTCAGTGACTCTCAACTTGTCGTTTGCCATGTCAGGGGAGAGTACCAGACCAGGGGACAGAAGATGTCAGAATACCTCCAAAAAGCTAAGGAGTTACTGGGGGCTTTCAAGGGGTTTGAAGTGAATCAGATCCCCAGGGCTCAGAACTTTAATGCAGATGCCCTGGCTCGCTTAGCGACCTCCCAGGATGCTGATCTCCTGGAGTCTATCCCTGTGGAATTCCTACCGACCCCAAGCATTGAGCACAAAGAGGTAATGATGTTCATGCAGGTCCGGCCTAGCTCCTGGATGAATTTGTTATTAGGCTACCTCTAGGAAGGGAAGCTACCAGAGGACAAATTGGAAGCTCGCCGTTTACGAGCTAGAGCAGCCCGATACTGCATTTATGATGACAAGCTATACAAGAAGGGATTCTCAACCCCGTTGCTGCGGTGTATAGATGATGGGGACTGTGAGGTAGTGCTGAACAACATCCATGCAGGTCACTATGGCAACCATGCAGGAGCCTTGTCCTTAGCTCAGAAAGCCCTCAGACAGGGGTTCTACTGGCCGACTATGAAGCAAGATGCCATAGATCTGGTGAAGAAGTGTGATAAGTGCCAGAGGTTTGCTAAAGTCCCTCGAGCTCCACCGGCCTACCTCCAGCAGATGGTGAGTCCATGGCCTTTCGCAATTTGGGGAATGGACCTTATCGGACCCTTGCCCACAGCTCGAGGAAATTGTAAGCATGCTGTGGTTGCAGTGGATTACTTCACCAAGTGGGCTGAAGTTAAGAAGCTAGTAGAGATCTTCACCACGAAGATAGAGAAGTTCGTGTGGGACAACATCATCTACAGGTTTGGAGTCCCTCAGCAGCTCGTGACAGATAATGAGACTCAATTCACCAGCGAGCAATTCATAGACTTCTGCAACGAGCTCGGAATCGTGAAAAGCTTCTCAGCTGTTGACCACCCTCAGGCCAACGGTCAAGTCGAGGCTGTGAACAAGATCATCAAGCAGACTTTGAAGAACAAGTTAGAGGCAAAGAAAGAGGCTTGGGTGGACGAGTTGCAGAAAGTCCTTTGGGCATATAGGACCACAACTCGAAGCTCAACAGGTGAAACCCCATTTTCCATGGTCTACGGAACAGAGGCCATGATCCCAGCGGAATTTGAAGTCACCAGCAAACGAAGGGCCTCATTCCGACCTGAGGACAATGACCAGCTGCTCGCTGCCAGTTTAGACTTAGCCGAGGAAGCGAGGGAGGCAGCTCGCATGAGAGAAGTAGTGTACCAACAGAGAATTGCCAGGTATTATAATAAGAAGGTACGAGCTCGAAGCTACAAGGTAGGGGACCTCGTTCTCAGATTAGTCCTCCCCGGAGCTCGCAAGGCAAGTGATGAAGCACTCGGACCTAACTGGGAGGGACCGTACCTCGTCAAGCAAAGTCTAAAGAATGGAGCCTATCACTTAGCCAACATGGATGGATCAGAGTTACCCCGAGCTTGGAATGTTGAGCACCTGCGGCCCTACTACACATAACTGTCAACTTGCTTTAACTTTGTATTTGATTTCTTTTGACGACTGTATGTAAAAGTGCTTTCACTTGCTTTCTGTTGTATATGTCACATTTGATGCAGAAAGCACACTGGCTGAACCAGCAAATGTACATGATTAAAGAGCAAAGCTAATGAAATTTTTTTCTCAAGAAAATGAGCTGCAAATTATTATCATATATATATTTCTTTGAAGATATCTATGCAAACACCCAAGGAATCATTTGTGACCAAAATACTTGCATAAAATGTTTGCCAAAACTACATACAGATTATCTGGCAAAGAAATGACCATAACCCTCAGCCAAGGGTCCCTTATTAATCGACGCCCAGCCTACTTATGTTATCTCCAAAGGGAAAGTTCATGCCAACAATTGTTAAGCTCATTTTCCAGCTCGCAGTCGCTATTTCCTGCGACCTACAAATTACTCGCGAGTCTTATAAAGGTGTGATCGTAGCAAATACCCCTCACGACGCCCTTCCTGCTCGCAAGCGGCTCATTACCATGTTTCATTTGGGCTTCCCTGAACCAATCTTGCGGCCCGCGAGCTCTCTTCTTATAAGCTCAAGGGGCCGCTTATCAGCCAGTCACCCGCGGACTCGCGAAACATTGCCCCGCAACCTCGCAGGAGGGGGTAAGGCCACGCCTCTCATGCCCGCGGACTCGCGTAAAGGGTCACTCATGATGGGGGCTCGCCCTTGAACTGCAAGTACTGTCACAAGCTGAAATCTCAAAGTTAGGGAAAATGCCACTCTTGAACGCACTCAACGTCAGTGCAATATATGGGTTAAGGGAAATCTGAGCACCCTGCTGACTGTAAGTTCATGCCTACTCTTTAGGGGTTGCCCAACTATGTTACTTGCATGATCAGGTGCCTTGCTCGATTGAGCTATCCGTAAATTCGAACTCTTACTAGCTAACATATTGTCATTATCATAACTGATTGCAGTCAGCGAGCTCATAAGTTAACATGACTTTCACGATTGTGATTTACTCAGCAAATTTTAGCATACTTATTATAATATGCCTATTACCTAAATTTGCTAATTATTCATTATATAAGCAAGTCATGCATATCTACACATTCCATACTTGGACAAAATAGTTAAATCTGCAGGAAATCCAACACTGTGATTTCGAGCTATAAGCTCGCTGTTCAAATTTCAACAAAACAATAATGATAATAACAACAATGAATGAAACAAATAAATGAAGCTAAAGTGCTCTAGGCGCTAGCTGGTGTGTCTGATGGAGCAGGAGGATCAACGAGGGCTTCTGCTGGGGGCTCCGACGCAGGGACGTGCTCAGGAGCTGGGAGATCAGGAGAGGTTTCTACTGGGAGCTCGGGCACTGGAAGGTCCTCGGAAGCTGAAGGTCCTTCAAGGATTTGCTCTGGCGAAGGGACTTGGATAGCAGACGGATCAACTGGAGGAGCAGGGGAAGTATCAACCTGTTGCGCGTCCTGAGCACTGGCAGTATGCTCCACGAACTCCTGGATTGTTTCGACACCGACTGGCCCAAAAAAGGAGTAATCCAAGTCCGGGTAGCGCTCCCACATGCTGAACAAGAAAGCCCTCTCGATCTCTTCGCCTACCCTGCCCCTCTTCTGAGCTAGCTGGGTCTCAATGCCCGCCTCAGTCTGAGCCAGCTTCTCCTCGACCCCCGCGAGCTTCTCTTTGGTTGAAGCTAAGTCCTGTTGTTGCTGTTTTATTTTACTCTCAGCAACCTTTGCTTTTTTCTGTGCAGCACTTAGCTCGCCCTTCACCTGCTTCAGCTCGCTGTGGGCCTTGCTGACTTCAGAGGTAGCAGCCTCCCTACGAGCAGTCTCTTGTGATAAGGCTGCGTCAGCATCTCGGAGCTTGGCCTTAAGCTCTTCGTTATCCTTCTGGAGGAGGTTGATTTCTTCCTGCATTACTTTCCTCTCCTCCTCGAACTGCACCTTGGATACCCTAAAGGCCTCCTTCTCACCAAGCTGATCGTCTATCTCCCTCATCAGCTTCACCGTCGCCATACCCAATTGAAAGAGTAAAGAGTTGTTAAAATTTGAATGGACAAAGATCAAAGTATAGAGGGATTTGAGCCTTACCAGCGCCGCATGACGAGCTGCAAAAGCCACGAGGTTCTGGCCTGAGAGCTCAAGTTTCTGCAGCTCCGGATCGCGCTTCCCCATTACTCCGAGCACGAGCTCCACGAAGCTATTGAAATACTCCATCTCCTTTGCCGCGTCAGGGTGCAGCTCGGAGTCTCCCTGCGACTCCCCTACAGGCCCCGCAGGTCGCACAGGTGCCTCTCAGTGCCCGGCTCCCTGCCAATAACAACTGCCCCGAACTTGCGGGCCTCAATGACACCCTTCTTCTTTGGAGCTGGAGGCTCGGCTATGGCTTTCCCTTTTTCTTCCTAACAAGGGCCTCGGGCTCCTGCTCTACAGGTGAACCCCCCTCAACCGAGACCTCAGCCCTTTTTGCTGAGGAAGGACTTTGCCCTTCAGATGGGGCAGCCCGCTTTTGAGGAGTCGCAGCTGACCTGGTCTGAGGAGAAGCGGCTGTAGCAGGCTGAGAAGGCGCTCTTTGTGAGCGATCTGAGGAAGTGTCATCCACTTCGACGACCACGGGCGCCTTGGCAGGTGGAACCGACCTGAGGGGGGGAACAGACATCGCGAGCCTTCGCATGTTGTCCGAAGGTGTGGTGGTAGACGTGCTCGTGCTCGAGGACCTTTGTGGCAGAGGTTGCGGATCTGACTCAGACTGTTCAGGGGCAGCAAAGACAGAGCGAACCTCGGACCTTTCTCCTCGTATCCCCAAATGCTGGATTATGTCCAAAAGAGGACCTGTGGCAGATGGCGCGAGGCCCCGTTCTACCAGCTCGCTGTTAGAGGGGAGGAAATCGTCGTTTGGTCTCTTGGCCGCTGCGTAAGCGTCCAGGATAGCGAGCTCGTCCTCTCTGAGTTTGTACCTAGGAGCAGCGACACCTGCAAAACAAAAGCGAACTTATAAAAAAAAAAAAACTATTATTTTAGTGGCTGTATCACTATTTCTGTAAACTACAGGTCTCTAACTACCAGGTTCCTAGCACGAAGCTTTTATTGTGCAGACCCCCAAGCGAAGTACACGTGACCAGGATCCAGCGGGACTTATATTCCCCCACATTGGACCTGATGCAGTCTTGGGGCAAATATCCCCTATATGGCGAAGCTTGACGAGGCGTGACGTAGTAAAGCCCGTCCTTTCCGGAGATCCCCTTGAAGCTGAAAACGCTGCGGAGGATGCGAGGCGTAGGGGGCCCGAGCCCGTGCTTGATGAACGCCGCTGCTAAAGTGGTTAGGTAGGCGTACGAGTTCGGGGTCAGTTGGAATGGGGCGAGCTTCAGGTCGTTCAGAAGGTTCTTAAGGTAGTCGGGGATGGGGAACCTAAATCCGAGCTCCAGATGCTCGTGACTGATCGCCACAAAGCCCGCGGGAGGATAAGCCGCTCGATCACTGACCTTAGGGACGTTAGCTCGGCACCCCAAGGGGAAGCTGAAGTCTCGAGCCCAAGCCTCCAGCATTTGGAGGGTAACGCTTGAAGGTGTATGAGTGAAAGGGTGTCGGTCTTCCCTCTCAGCGACCTCATCCCTTCCTACGACCTCCCCAGTAGACCCGCCAGCTCGTGAGGTCGTAGCCTCAGCTTCACTAGTCTGGCGTCCTGTCTGCCTTCCAGAAGCAGAAGCCCTGCCTCGACCAGTACGTGAGCGACCTGACATCTACAGCACAGAAGGAACGACATCAGAACGCTTACAGCATGCTGAACCTAGCGAGCTACAGAAAAGAGTTCCTGGAGCTCTTATCCTATGTGTCAGGTCGCACACTCGGCCACTAAAGGCAACGGAGGCCCAGGAACGTGGGCCCATCAGGTACTATGTCTCCCTAAATGTTTATGTTGCTAACCCTATGTCTACAGGTACCCTACCAGGCAGTACAGGGACATTCTCATCAAAAATCCTAAGCAACGTCAACAAATAATAAAAATGTGAGGCACTCAGGCTGACAGCCAGGTCGCCCCTAGTGAACGCAAGCACTCAAACAATAAGCACAATAAATTTCTACAGACAAGGCAGGTACACAGAGACTCACAGATATGATATGAGGACAGAAACTAATGCTACAAACTAGAAGCAAATCCTCTAAAAACATGAAAAAGCAAAGTAAAAAAAAAAAAAATTACCTTGTTCGAGCTGTAAACGGCTTGCTGAAAATGGCAGTTGATTCCTGAAGCAGCGGAGTCTGGAGAAGAAAAATGGTGAGAAGAGGGGTACTGGTGTCGTATCAGAAAAACAAAAAATGGGAATCGGAAAAGACCTCTGAATTATATAGGCCAGGACGTCCATCCCCAGCCATCCGATCTAACATAAAGGCATAACCGTCAAAGATCCAACGGCCCAGCACCAATCTCGGTCATGTGCCGTCATGCATGTCAGTTACAAGACGTGCGCATTAAATGCGTACGGTCCCGAGGCACGTTTGTGGCTCCAACGCCTATGTGAACACCACATGTCAGCGGTTACTGTACAAAAGTCAAAACGATGTCGGATAGTTCGCAAATGGGCGCCAATCATTTGTTTGAATCAGCTCCCAGTCCGCAGGACGCACAAAGAGCTAGGGGGCTTGATGTTATGCCATTTTCTCGTTTTGCCTAAGTGGGCCGGTATAAGCCCTATGTACTTGAACAGGAGCGAGGGCCCAGAAGGCCCAAGATCGGGACCAGCAGTTGCAGACCCAGCTTGTGAGGCCGTCCAGGTCGCGAGGTCGCAACAGCTTCCAAACCTCCCCGGCATGCCTCCGCCCTCATCGTCAGCTCGTCAAGCTCGCGAGGCCGTCCAGGTCGCGAGATCGCAGGAACCCCCAGACCGCCTAACCTCCTCTCCTGGCCACGTCGACACCTCTCCAGTGTGCATTATCTGACTGACCAGAGAGCTTATTTAGGAGATATCGTGTGTAGCAAGTCAACAAAGTCACATACTCTCGCGATTTCTCGCCAGAAACTGTCTACACCATTTCCAAGATGCATTTAATGTGACGGCTCTGCATTTAATAAAGAGAGGACTTCTCTAGGAGCATTAAATGCAGACACGCACATGTAAGAAAGAATGATGATTTTACATTTAAGACAGCATGGCTGTGTCAGGATTAGTTGAAATAGCCATTGCCTGTACCTTATTCTTGATATTTTATTATTCTTTTTGTATTTCTCCCCTCCCTATATAAACGGGGAGATTTTTACTATATAAGACAAGCTGAAAATACTAGAGAACTGTCACTCTGCCGGATTTTACCTCAGAGTGGCCGTGGATGTAGGCGCAGCCGCCGAACCACGTAAAAATCCTTGTGTGTTGCATCCTTCCTCCTCTTATCTTCATTGATTATCTGATTGCATTCATTCAACTGCCATAACCAACATCCCTCGAATTTAACTAAACTCCACCAACCTTAAACTTCATTTATCACTCATTTATCACATACCCATCGCCGTAATCGTTCTTTAATTACCTTGTTCGCAGTCTGGGCCCCAGAATCTCTGAGTTGACCGTTTCTGAACATCAACAGGTATTCTGTTCTCATGACTAGAAAATATCATGTTCATCTGTTCGGATTCGAGAACATGCATATATATATATATATTTTTATGTAGCAAAATTATACTTGTACCCTTTAGTTTATTCAAAATTTCAATAGCTCCGAAGGTATATACATAATTTTGACTCATTAAAGTGACAACCATTGACTGTAATTTCTTTTGTTTTTTGAAATTTGGACCAATCACCTTTTTCTTCATTCGCTCTCTCTTTCCACTCACTTTCTCCTTCTTCTTTTTCTTCATTTTCTCTCTTCCTTCGTTATCTTCATTTTCCTCATTTTCTTTCTTCTAGTTTCGCCGACTACTATCTTCACCTCTCTTCACCAAACCGGTTGCCATTCGTCTAGTTCCTTTACCATTTGACCAAATCGAAATGTCTTCTTCTTCTTCTCTCTTCTTGTTTTTCTTTTTTGTCAATAACTTTTTTTGTTTGGTTAAACCCTCAAGATTCAAAAACATGTTCTTATTTGACATTTTTTTTTTCTGTTATTTGGTTTTTTATTTTGTGATTTTTTTGTGTTATTTTGTCAAGAAAATAATTTTATGTTTGTATTTTTTCTGTTGTATTTTTGTTATCTGTGTCAGTGTTATATTTTTGTGTGTTAGTAACTTTGTGTTACATAGTTGATTGTTGAAGACTTAAAATCTGGGATGTGCCTTTTTTTTTTTTTGCCCGTTTTCGGATGATTTGGTTTTAGGGAACTTCTAGTGAAGTCTGGTGTGGCGAGGAAGATATGTTTTTTTTTTTTTGCACCTACATGTATTTTTTTTTCTTTTTTACATTTACAAAACAAATAAAAATGAACAATGGAGCACAAAATTGAAGAATCGATCCCTTGCAAAAACCTGCTTTTTCTACAATTTTTTTTTTTTTAATTTTTATACAACATATTTGGAAGCTATTAACTATGACAATAATGGTGGAAAAATTGATTTATTCAATTATGACTATCTCGGGCATGGCGACTTCTGAGTCTTCATCTTCATCTAATCTCTGTATTTCAACTAGATTTGGAGCTCTATCCGAAGTGGAAGCCAAGCCTTGCTCAAATGGCTGATGGTTGCCTTTTAATCTACAACGAAGGATCGGTGCTTTCCTCAATTGCCTACTTTCTAATCTGTAACGGAGGATTGATGCTATCTTCAATCGTGAGGTTCTTGGTCTTCTTTATGAGACCTAATTGTCCAGAGAATATAATGGTAAGGGTTTATAACTCATATGAGAAGAACAAACTAAAATAATACATACTAAACTAAGGTTTGACTTGAAAAACCCAATTGTGACTATAACGACAATGATCATTGAGATCACAAATACGGATTCTCACTCATCCCAATTGTAATTCATATGGGCTGAAGCAAAGGTATTGAAAGAAAAAGAAAAAAAAAAAACAGTAACATAGCTTAATTATTAAAGAAAAAAAATCTGATTCTCTACATCAGCAAGTTAGAAAATTTCATCATAAAGATATCAAGTAAGAGAAGCATTTTGTACAAACCACACATTTTGTATGCCCCATCTCAGGCATATGAGGATTATTTGCTGTAGCCCTTTTTGTTCAATGATGTTGGATACAAGGCATCTTTGAAAACCCCTAATTTAACCTCGTTACGCGGGTTTATTGAATAAGATTTAATCAGTATCTCCCGCACCATTGAATTATTAATTGTAATAAAATTTAAGTTGCAGAATTGACAACCATTAAGACTCTGACACGTATTTTCCAACATATAATCTTTTTGCTGATAGCAAGATAGTACCAAACACTTTCAAATATCTATGAAGGTGAAGTTACAATATGAGTACTTTTTTTTATTTTTTTCTAAAGTAGTCACAATGCAAGTATTTTTACATAAATTGTTTGGCCTTTTTATTATATATATTTTTAATTTTTTTTATACTTATTCCCACTTATCATATGCTCATAGTATATAATATTATAAGACCGACAATATTAAAAAATATTATAATAATGATATAATGATAGGATGGTGACTTTGAAAATCCTACTTAGGAAAAAAAAAATTATATTTACAAAGTCTTTTTGGTGCATATCGATCCTACCCCGTGTAGCTACTATTTTATATAATTTTCACTTTAATAAATTATCATTTGAACACATGTAAATGAGAAGATTTCTTACATAACCGTCATGAAAATATATTATAGCACCCAACCAAAATAAAAATATACACTTTATTACAAATTGTATTAGGTTGGTAAAATTTACAAACCATTTAAAGACGTCATAAGCTCTCACAAAATAAGCTCACATGATAATTCCAAACAATGGACTTGAAATTTCCACATGTAAATGAAAAGATTACTTACATAACCTTCATAAAAATATATTATGGCACCCAACCAAAGTAAAAATGTACGTTTTGCTACAAATTGTATTTGGTTGGCAAAATTTGTAAACCATTTAATGACGGCATAAAGCCTCACCAAATAAGCTCACATGATAATTCCAAACAATGGACTTGAAATTTCCATTACTTGATGGAATAAAAGTGACCATAAGGACACCTGCATACAGTACAAAAATAAACATTAAAATCAATATAAAAGCATATTAGCAATCAGAACAAATAAATATATAGAAGAAAGATTTACAACATGATTAATCACTAAGAGAATGGTTTCGACTGAAATTATTATAAATCGATTCTTCCTACTGATCACGCACTGATAGATTCGATATGCCACTAGGGGCAAATAAAAGGTCCAAATGGTAAATAGTAGTGGATGATCAATGTGAAAAACAATTTTTTTCATCCACAATTGGGGCATAATATAGTAGTGGTTCAACATAGATTAGTACAATCCATATGGACGTATCTATCTATTTATTTATTAGTAATTTATTTAACTTTTAAAAATAAAAGTTGATGATGTTCAATAAATGAACGAGAGATGTAAGATCACATGTGAAATTGGCCCTGACCAAATAAAAGTTTGTAAGTCAAAAACATGATAATTTTAGTGTCAAACACACAACATCAAATAAAGTTTTAAAAAGATAAGAAAATTGAATTGTGATAGGAGGCAAGAAAAACAAATAAAAAAAGAAAAATAGATTAAAAAAAAAAAATCATACATAAGAATATAGGAAAATATGCAAATTTTAACAAAATAAAATTACTCACCTGTTTTAGCAAATCTAAAGAGGATTCCCTAATTTTTTCAATTGAGACTTGACCAAGATATAAGTTTGTTAGTAAAAAATCCGATAATTTTAATGTCATTGTCTAACATTAAATATACCAATGAAAGAATGTAACATAGTTGTTCAAGATTACATATAAAAAATTTCCTTAACAGATTATAATGATAATACTAAACTATCTCTTTAATATATTTACCCCATTCCATTAAGTGAATCATAATTATAAGGATAAATCCCCTTAAAACTACCTAATTAGTAATTCCTGAATGTCTCCCTGTAGGCTCAGCCTGCCTACCTAAGCATTTGTGAAAGAGAATATAGTTTTAATTGTTTTTTGTTAATGAAATAAAAATTATAGTCTAATAACAGAATTTCTACTTCAAAAAAAAAAAATAATAACAGAATTTCTTATATCAACCAAACATCCAAATTCTGTTGAGTGTTTATAAAACCAAACATCCTTAAAAACCATAAACAAAACCCAAAAAGCCCAAAAAAAAGCCTAATTCTAGGAAGAGTGTAAGAAACCAAAGATCCCGACGACCCATAAACAAAACCCAAAAGCCCAATTCCATTTCTTACTTCGTGGATGACCTTATTCGTAAAGTCGCTCCCATTACTTAATTCATAGTCTCTTTGATGTTATCATCCTAAAATATAAGTAACAATAAAATACTCATAGTTAAATGAAATCAAATTATTCAAATAAGCATAAAATTAAGAAAGGCAAAATATCATATTCATAAAATCAAATATTCTCTCCCTTCGTTTTCTTGATTTTCACATATGCTAGGAGGACTAATCAATCCAAACACAATTTTTACCGAATTATTTTTATCTAAATACAGTTTTAGGTGTTATAAAAACTAAACTTATTAAATTGGTGTTCCTCCATAAAAATAATGGTGAAGTTTTATTATGTGAAGCTATGAAAAAAAGTGTTTAAAAAAATGTAAAAAGTATGAACTCATTATATTTGCGGTTTTTTTAATTTAAATTAATTTAAAAGCTATATAAAAATAAAAGTTGATTTTATAACAGAAAAAGTGGTCTTTTACTTCTATAAAACTTCATTAATATTCCAATTTTCAAGTGGCTTCAATTAAGCAACGTAAAGATATCTAACACCACCACAAGCAAAGGGTGGATAACTCCATGTTTAGTTCGATTCCTATTTAAACTAAACATTGGTTCAGTTCCTATTAGAACCGAACATAAACCGAATTTTCATGCATTCTCAAATAATAAACCGATTGTTTATACGTTCTCAAATATTGAACTGAACATGAACACACTGAGTGCTAGAACCGACTTGGTTCTCGACTTGGTTCTCAAATTTTGAACCGAAAATGACTTTAAAGGGCCAGAACCGACTCAGAAGTCTGAACCAGCACCATTCACACTTCTCGCGTGCAACTGTCAAATAACTGATTCCATACTTTTGTTAAATACAAATTTAATAAACACAAATGTTAAGTCAAGTTCTCTTACCTCTTTCCAACACCTTCCGTACCATAAGCAAGGAACCAATCTTCAGTCAAACATCGGCCAAATCGGCGGATTTTTCGTCGGAAAACCGGTAACCGGCACCATGCCGGTACGATAACCACCATATCGGGGGTCCTGGTCGCTGGAGGTACGGAGATCACAGCGACGGCGGCAAACCCGGCAAGCGGCGTACCTAAACCGAAGAAAATGAGAAGAAGGAGGAAGAAGAACACACAGCGGCGACAGATCTGGCGAAGAACGTACAGCGGCGACAGAAAATCAGAAGAAGAAGAAGTGGCCGCTTGGTCCGGTGGTTAGAGAGAGAGATGGAGGGCTAAGGTGGACGGCAAGGGATTTGTGCTCTGCACGAATGCATGATGTCTGTTTATATAGAGATTAAAATTACACAACCCCCTTGAGGAAAGTTAAATAAAATGTCAGTTCATAACCTCAACTTTTAAAAAATAATAATTTTCTCTAAAGCAGTACCGACTGATTAATTTTCGATTAATCACCGAATAATTAATTAATAATAATTTTCTCTAAAGCTGAAGTGTTGGTGGGTGATTAGGGAATTGGTGTGGTCGACTGATGGCGGTTGGTTTCTATGTGTTTTATTTATTTATTTTTGTTTTATAATTTTGCTTGAATTTAATTAACAGAGTTATTAAAATAAATTAAATATTTATGCAATTACCATTATATCCTTTAAATCTAACATCATCCTTTTTTTTTTTAAACCCGCAGTATATCTAATAAGATAAAAACCGAGTGTCAATCACCATTATTTCACTTTTTAGGGGATCTTTTCATAATATATATATATATATATATTATTAAAGCAATGTAAATATCAATTATATCTTTTCTGAATTTTCTAGATGGTAATGTGTTTTTTCTTTTTTAATAATAGGGAGAGTGGATTAAATTCAGATAAAGTTAGTCATACCTCTTGTTTTAGTGGAGGTGTTAATTTAAGTCACGACACGATTAATCGTCACAAATTCATAAAATATAAATGGGTGTGGGTTTTACTTAAATTTTTGTTATAATCGTACCCACTCGTTTAACTTTTTTATTAAATGAATCGAATTGAGTTTATTAAACGAATTGCGGGTTGACATGATTAATAAGGGTAAAATTGTAATATTAATATATTATAGGGATGAAATGAAATCATGCATACATATATATATATATATATATATGCATTCTATATATTGGGTATGCATATACTTGACAAAAAAATGTGTGATTACATCTTAAAATATGTTATTGTAATTTATTATATGTGATTATAACTAAACATGTGAGATTATAATCAATATGTGTGATCATATTTATTGATTTACAGATTGTGATCGTATTTACTAATTATAATCAAATATGTTTAGTTGTAATCATATATAATAAATTATAATAATATATTTTAGAATACAAGTATATATATATTTTTCAAGTGTATGTATATCCAAGTATACCCAAGAGGATATATATATATATATATATGGGTAAAAATCATTTTGATTCATAAGTTTTGAGTATGGATCAAATTTTTAACTATGTTTTTGAAAATAATCAAATCATCCCTAATGTTTTGAAAGAAGAGTCAAATTAATCTCTCTTGTCAGTCAATTAGAGGTTAAACCTAATGAAAAATATGTGAAAACTTATTTACCCTTGGACTCTATTAAAACGGACAAACTACCGTTATACCTCTATCCATAGTTGAATATTATAATAATATTTAATTATAAAAAGATCTCTTATAGTTTTTTTTAATAATTATAATAATATTATAATTTTTTTATAATAATATTATTATAATTATATTATAATTATAATATAAAAATATCTCTTATTGTTTTTTGAAATGTTACTTAAACATCCATAAAATTAAAAAAAAATAAAAATTTAAAATAAAATAAAATAAAACACAAAAAAATCATTAATATCCATTCCACATCAAGATTTATTTTTTTATTATTATTTTTCTTGAAATCACATCAAGATTCATTTTCAATCAAACAAACAACACCCAAAAAATCAATCTAAATTTCTTATCCATAAGCAATTATAAAAATATCAATTCAAAAAAAAATAATGTCAAAAAAATTTTTAAAAAAATCTACCCTATAAAAATTTGATATAAAAAAATATGTAAAACATCAATCCAAATTTCATTAACAAATAATAATAATAATAATAAAACCCAAATGCACGCATCAACCACAAATTGATGCACATAAATTGAAACTCAAATGCACACATCAACCATAAATTGGAAAAATCGAAACCATGTTTGAAACCCAACACAGATGCACACAAATTGAAAAAATCTTTAATCCCACCAAACCAAATCATCATCCTTACAAATCAACCACAACAATCGAAACCGAGATGCACACAGATTGAAAAAAATCTTCAACCTAGTTCGAAACCCAGATTGTGTTAACACACTCGCTTTTCTGACCCGAAGTCATCGTTTTTCGAGCCGATTCTCGACACCTTGGCTGAAGCCGACTTGCACTTTTGTACGTCTGTCAAAGCCACTACCATCTCTTTCTTATGCTCCTTTGAAGATATTATTGTTGACACCGCCACCGGCTATAGAAAAACCCTTGCTTTTCGGGTTGGAGAAGTTGATTCCAGAAAAACCCTTGCCTCCAAAAAATCCTAAGCTGCCACCGTTGTCGAGGAGTTGATTGCATCATAGGTTAGGCTTAAGAGATCTTGATTTGAGATGTGTCTTAGGAGAGTGGTGTTGTGTTTTCAAACCAGAGGGTAGTGTTTGAGTTTCAAAGTTTTTGAACCAAAGAGTCTCAGAAGCATGGTGTTGTGTTTGAGATGTTGATTTTGATTTTTCGTGTTAGGTTTGAGATGTGTTTGAGCTTTTGGTTTTGGTTTTATGAAGAGAGAGATAGATTTTTTGAACTAGAGAAAAAGTTTATGGGTTCTTGATGAATCATAATGTTGATGAAGATGAAGATGAATAGTGATGAACTGGATGGTTTGTTTTTCTTCAAATTTTTATTTTATTTTATTTTAAAATTTGACTTTTTGAAATTTGTTTACACGATTTCTATCATCCATAATTGTAATAGACGGTTGTGATTACAACTTTTTTTAATTTAAAATTTAAAATTTAAAATTTTACTTTTTAAATTAAATTTTAATAAATTAATTATTAAATTTTAATTTATATTGTTTATTTTTTTTAAAAAAATTTTCTCAATTTATCTAGTTCGTATATGTGTCATCATCATAGAGCATGATTAAAAATGATAATTTTAACCCCATCCACCAACCTGCCATTTAGGTTTGACTATCAATTAATTGACGGGAAGAACTAATTTAATACTTTTTTGAAACGTTAAAAATAATTTGATTCTTTTTCGAAATATAGTTAAAAATTTGACTATTCCCTAAAACTTAAGGGCCAAATTATTTTCTCTCTCTCTCTCTCTCTCTATATATATATATATATTTAAGTTCCCAAAAATAGATCAACTCTCTGTACTCTTTAAAATTTTTAAAATTGATTATTTCCTTGTGCTCTTTAAAATACCGAATATAACAATAACAATCTCTTTAATTAAATTATTCTTCTCTAATCCCAATTTAGTGGCTTACACTTATTGGACTGGAACTAGCAAATCGTGCTTCACTATGCATTGACTAAATGACATTGGAAATTTTATAATTCAAATTCTGAGCAAATATTACTTGAAATCTAAATACAAGCCGAAGTTCATTTCATAAATGGTAAAAAGATAAGGTTACATCACGCTTACAAATATGTGAGAAGAATGAATTAGATCGACAAAACTTTATCTTTCATTAGTGGGTTTAGTAAATATGAAGCTTGACAAAAAGGAGAATAAAAAAGAAGAAGAAATTGATGACATAGCAATTGTTCTTAAGACTTGCAATTTGGTTGTAAGACTTTAGACTTAGAACTGCTAGCTTCAAAGTTTATGTTGTTTGGTTTTTCATTTTTTTTTTTATAGTTATGTTGCAGAATTCATATTCTTTGATTTCTTTTAGTTTATGTTATTGCAATTTCAATCTAAATATATGTCAAAGTTCTATTAAACTATAATGAAATTTATTCTGATTTGAAACAAATATTAGGGCTTATGGGATGGGAATAATTCAATTTTTTTTCTTCTTTTGTTCATGCATGTACATTTATGTCCTTGTAAGTAATATAAATGAAAGAGTATTTTAGTAATAAAAAATATATTAATAAGTGGGTTCACGGAGAAAATTTTTGTGTGGCACTAGAATCACCCTTAAAATAATTATTGATACACCACTTACATCGTTACTCATACAAAATTAGCATTTTGAACATCTATCACAATAAAAAATTAACTTTTTTAAAACAAAAACATCAACCATTTATTGATTAAAAAAGTTAAATAGTAATTATTTAAAATAAAAATGTTAAACTTTTAAAATAATAAAAAATTACATTTAATTCTAAAATAAATTAAAAATAATAATTCAATGATTGGGACTTGCTTAGGTTGGTAAATGCCTTGCTGTCTTCGAAATTGTAATTCATCACCATTTATTAATAACTTATCATTAATTATTAATGAAAAAACAAATATATATATATATATATATATTCTAAAATTATGTCCATCCATCAACATGATGAATGGTGAACATAATTTAAAAAATTAAAAAAAAAAACATTTTCAAGCTTCTTAAAGAACAACTCTCTCTCTCTCTCTCTATTTTCTTTCTCTTCGATCTCCAACACCAATCTCCCTTTCCTTTTCCGCTCTTCATCTGCGATAATCCCATTTGGGTTCGATTCGAACCTAACCTAAGTTAACTATCATCATCTCCTCTCCTCCGATACTGATTCTCCTCCCTCCTCTAACACTGATTCCCCTCCTTCCTCCATTCCTTCCCTGCCACTACCCCCTTTGGGTTCGATTCAAACCAATGATGATTGTTCATCTGGGTTCGATTTGAACCCAAGTGATGAACCATTATCATCTCCTCTCCTCCAATACTGATTTCCCCTCCCTCCTCCGCACCTTTTCTATCATTACCCTATCTTAGTTCAATTCGAACCCATGATGATGATTCATATAGATTCGATTTAAACTCTAATTGAGTCCAAATGATTAACCATCATCATTTGGGTTCGATTCAAACCCAGATGATGATGTTTATGTGTTATGTTTGGTTTTTAACTTAGTTTGATTTATGTGCTGATGATGAAGTTTATTTGGTGATAATTGTAGTGATTATATGTTGGTGATGATGCTTGATGTTTGTGTTTCTGTGTTGGAGTCTTAGTGATAATGTTTGATGTTTGTAGTGATTAAGTGTTTGTGTTTGTTTGTTTATATGTTCACATGTTTGATGTTTTTTGGAGATTAGTTTCATGTAAACCCAGAAAATAGGCATTCCAGCTGGGTTTCTTGGAAGTTTTCTGGGTTTCTAGTTGCTAGAAACCTAGAAAATGGGTTTTCCATTTCTGATGATTGGATTTTTTTTTTCAATTGTTAATAAATTTTCTGTTTTATCTATTATTTATTTTTTAAAATTTTTAATATTTTTTTGTCCATCAATAGGAGGGGTAATATCATCTTTTTGTACATTGTCATTGTCAAGATATATTTTTCAGTAGTAGAGTTAACAAAAAAGAAAAAATGGGATTATACCAAACTACAGAGAGTTTTTAGCTATTCAATCAAACAATAGGGATCATTTGTATTATCCTTTATAAATTTTGTTAATGAGACTCAATATCTGAGGACAAAAAATTAAAAAAAAAGAAGAAGTTTATAAATTGATTTTTTATTCACCACCTTGTTGGACTTAATGTTGTTTTATTAAAATATGTTATGTGTAGGGCCCATGTGACAATCATCAAATTTTTGCCCTGCTCGATCCTTATATTTCCTTTTTTTTTTTTGTTGGAAATACAGTCCTTATATTTCATGCGGGCCCCGAGACTAGTCGTTGATAACCACTCCACTTCACGTGGTTACCAACCACTTGTGTACGTTTGGTGGTCAGTTGGAGAAAATTGAAAAGAAATTAAAAAAAAAACGAGAAAGAGAGATTAAAAAGAGAAAAAAAGAATCACCCAAAAAACAAAAAAAGTTAAAGAAAAATCAAAAATGAAAGCGAAACGTGAGAAAAAGAGAGAGAAGAAAACAAAGCTATCTTATTCTATGTTCCTGATTTATTTATATTATTGACAAGTGATTATCAAATATTCAAATTTGTGAGCTGTAATTAAAGACAATGTAGCTATCAACCATAAAAAACTCAAAAAGTGTATATTTCAAAAAAAAAAAAACTCAAAAAGTGTAGTGACCCCTCCTTAAGGTGTATCTTTTTGATTTCCATGGAAATTTTCGGAAAAGTTTGGAAGAGAAAGAGTAAGGGTGAGAGACGCATTCAAGGGTGAAGAAGTGAAAAAGTAAGAGTGAGAGACGCACTGTAACTTGAAATACTAAATGTATATATTAACGTAATTGTTTAAATAAGCTTTTCTAAAAGAATAATCACCAAATAATAATTTAAAAATATATTAAAATCTATATAAAATTTACATATTTTATACTTTTGAGTATACTGCCTTAATAGTAATAATGAAATAAATATCTTACAATTTTTTTATTATTTCATTTCAATATCTATCCATTAATTTTATAAATAATTAAAAAAAACTAATTTAAAATTTGTCACTTCATTAAGTGAAGTTCACATACGAATATTCTTTGTTTTGTAATGGATTGTTTCTCATTTTCCCTTTATTTTATTTTTTTCTAAGGTATGAAACTTGTTAGTATTTAAGTATATATATTTCAACTAATTTTTTTTATTATATTCTAAAATTTACTTGGTAAAATCTATACTTAATTTAGTTCACATGAAAATTAGACCTGCATTATGCTCCTGATTGCTCATTGGTCATATAGTGTCACTTATGCTTGCCCCCTGTATAAGCATGTTTGACTTCTCTTCAGCTTTTACTATTCTTAATAACTAAAATAGTAAATGACGGGCCCCTTCCCTACATACTCTACGGTAACTCTCCAATCGACGTCTGATTCGATTAGAAAGTTTTCGTGAAATTAAGCCATTTATTTTTACATGGAAATTCTAGTTTCCATTATTTAAGCTTTCCTTTTCACTGAAAATAGGTGGAAACTTTTTCATTTTAAACATATAGTGGTACAACTGATTTTATAAAAATTTGGCAGCATGACAGCTATATATATTTTTTAGAATTCCACCCTGCAAAGTTTCATAAAAAGATTTATATACTTCTAATGTCAAGCAAATCTCAACTTCTGAGCCTCTGGCCCTCTCATTTTTCCACAATCAATCACAAGGATGTTTTCACATAAAATATATTTGAATTCACAACTTAGCAACCTGATAATATAAAAAATTTAATTGCAATATAATATTCAAACGTTTCGATATTATGCATGAATATAGTTATATATATATACACAAAACATACATTCTTTTACATACAAAAATGCTTATACAAATTTTCAAATTTATTTATGATCAAAATGCAAGATCACAGAAATACATGACTAAGTACATCTACTTTCGGACTGGGGTCTCCGCTGCTGATGTCCCAACTCATGTACCTATCTCTGGGGACGTTTTATTAATAAAACATAAACTAAAGTGAACTATGCAAGCTCATTGAGTGTCAAAAGTTTCTTAAATAAAACTACGTTTTTTAAAATAACCTTCCTAAAATTTAAATTCATTTTGTGGGTAGTTTTATAAAATATACATAAGCTTTCTAAAATGTTTACTTTGCATAAGATGCATGCATAACATTCGATATCAATATAATTCATGCTATATGAAAATGATATGTAATAACCTATTAAAAAAAAAAGGTGATAATAATTTGAAAACCATATCCGTAACAGAAGCCAATGCCTGGTGCCTGAATACCATATAGTACCCTAAATGTGGAACAGCTCGGATTTGACTAGATAGGCCTTGTGCCCCTGCCCCGGCCCTGCATTGTACTGACCGGTGAGAGTGGAATTATTCATCGCTCACATAAAAGCTAGCTATCTTATATACCTAGTGTGTGCATGGACGACGCATTAAACATGACCAATTGACACAGTTCCACTCGTTGTAAGTGACAGACACCCCTGACATAGCCCATGCAGGATTTGGGTACCCTAACCGGTAACATGTAACTAGACGGGATGAAACCACCATCCCCAATGGGTAATAACTAGTATCGCAAGCGTATAAAATCTTTTCCGTGCATGCCATTTTCTTAATATAAAAATTTTCTTAATTCGCATAACCGTTCTAAGATCCATAAAAGAGATTTTTCATATTGAATTTATGCGTAACAAAGCTAGTTTCCTATCCTTGAAAATAAAATTCTTCATGTAACATATAAAATTCATGATGCATGAAAATAAAAATCGTTTCAAGTGTTTTAGTGAGACACTCACCTAATATTAGCTCACGAAAGTTTTCGATTTTGGTTTTCGTCGTCGAAATCCCTACATATGATTATATTTTGTATTTAGGTAATATTATGACCGAAATTGTTCGTATAGACTTTCTATGAGATATCTCTAACATTTAGGCATATAAAACCCTTCAACCAATGCCCTATTTTGCATTTAAACCTTAGTTTAATATCTTGAACCTTTCTAATGCCACATTAGCCGAAAGTTAAGCATGCTTTTACACCATCCATATCATCAAATTCTCTTACCAACTATGCTCAAATACATGGATTTTAGTAGCAATTAAGTTATCTCTTAACAAGCTTAAATTTCTAACAAACTAGTATGTATTTTGGTCATGAATTGTGCTACTTGACATTTAATAGACATCTTTCAAATTTTCATATAATTTGTATCATCAACATGAATAATCTAATCCTCTAAATCAGTCAAACAAAATTATCCATCAATCCACACTCCTTCTAGCCGAATACATACATTGTTTCAAACACTTGAGCTTCATTTACATCTCTTGCTTAAACTCATCCACAACAGTCCATATTCTATGCCAATTCAATCATATTTTCTTCATAACATCTCACCCTAACATGACAAATATGCATAACAATGAATATCTCAACAAATCATCAAATTTCTCACATAAAATTCCATCACAATAATAAGAAGAAAATTTCAGCAACTTTTATCACTTCTTAATCACCCTCAAACTCATTCAAATCACAATGATTTTCAACCAAACCACTTACCAATTGTTCCTTGATGTATTGACTTGCTTCTCCACTGGTTTTGTGCTTCAAAACCTTGAATTAAGCCATCAAAATCTTATCAATATTAGAATTGGTTGTGACAGCACCATAATAGAATTTTCATCCAAGTTTCTCGATCAAAACTCAATCTTACCTATTCTATTTGGAGTGATCTTGCTTGAGAACCTTTCTAAACTTGTTCTTGATCTTTCAATAGCTTGATCAAGCTTCAAAAATGGTAGAAAATCTAGTTAGAACAGCTGTTGCCCCCTGGTCTGTTTTTCCCTGCAGTTTTTGCTCTGCTTTTCTTCTGTAGACAGCCCTCTTTTCTCTCAGATTTTCAACAACTTCTCCACTTATATAGACTTTGATGACCTTAACAAATTGCCCTTAAAGTTTGTTATATAATTACATGTCATGCCATCATTTTATTGGACTAAAATGCCTTCCTAAGTTTGCAAAATTTCCATGGATGCTATACTAGTTTTGGTGAATTTTTACAACTCATGTAATTAAATTATTCTAATCACTTCTAGTCATTTTTTAATGTCTTTTGGTTATGAATTTCATCTCATATCATTAATAAATCATCATGTCTTTGATTGGATTCGAATCCATTTCTAATTCATTCGGAAATCCTATAAAATTCCATTACGCGATTTCAAAAAATTAAATAACTTTATTAATTTTTAACGAGGGCATTTTTGTACATTCTATTTACATCGTTTATATATCTCTTATCTATAATAGGGAATTTGAATGAGGGACATCACAATAAAGCATCTTCAAGCCAAATTTTTCAAAACGTTTTCCAATTTGTATTGATAGATAAATGGATAAAGCATATTTATGGTCATCCATTGCCACTCATGCTTGCCTCCTCTATATAAATATATTTGGCTTCTCTCTAGCTTATACTATTCTTAATAACTAAAATGGTAAAATATCTTTATGTTAAACTTTTTAAAGTATTTTTCAATTCATATTGATAGACATAGATAGGCCAAAACAATTACTAACACTATTAGTATATATTCTCTTCACTAATTTATTTGCTCTCAATACTCTCACTTAGCATTTTTCTTTGATCTGTGATCTCAATCTCCCCTCGCTTCGTAGATTCGCCTTCTCCACAATCTTCTACATAATGTATGATTTTTTTTTTATCTAATTGTCTTTTTCTATTTGTTTTTCTTGTCTCCTATCACAGTTTAGTTTTTTTATCTGTTTAAAACTTTGTTTGATGCAGTGTGTTTGACCTTAAAATTATCATATTTTTGACTTACAAACTTTTATTTTGGTCAAGGCTAACGTCACATGTGATCTTACATCTTTCGTTCACCTATTGAACACCCTCAACTTTTATTTTAAAAAACTAAATAAATTGCTAATAAATAAATGGACAGATGCGTCCATATGGATCACACTAATTTGTGTTGAACCATTATTGTATTATGCCCCAATTGTGGATGAAAAAAAATTGCTTTCCATGTTGATCATCCACTACTATTTACCATCTGGACACTTTATTTGCCTCTAGTGGCATATTGGATCTGTCGGTGTGTGATCAGTACGAAGAATCAATCTATATTCTAAAATTTACTTGGTAAAATTTGTACTTAATTTAGTTCACATCAAAATTAGACCTACATTATGCTCCTGATTACTCATTGATCATACAGTGTCACATATGCTTGTCCCCTGTATAAGCATGTTCGGCTTCTCTACACCTTCTACTATTCTTAATAACTAAAATAGTAAAGCATCTTCATGCCAAACTTTTCAAAGCGTTTTCCAATTTGTATTGATAGATAAATGGATAAAGCAACTTTATGGTCATATATTACCACTCATGCTTGCCTCCTCTGTATAAGTATGTTTGGTTTCTCTTTAGCTTATACTATTCTTAATAATTAAAATAGTAAAACATTTTTATGTCAAACTTTTTAAAGTATTTTCTAATTTGTATTGATAGACATTGATAGGCCAAAACAATTATTGACACTATTAATATATATTCTTCTTACCGATTCATTTATTTTCAGTACTCTCACTTAGCATTTCTCTTTGAACTGTGATCTCAATTTCTCCTCGCTTCGTAGATTCGCCTTCTCCATCGCCTCCTACACAATGTATGATTTTATTTATTTATTTATATTTTTTATTTGTTTTTCTTGTCTCCTTTCACAGTTCGATTTTCTTATCTTTTTAAAACTTTGTTTGATGTTGTGTATTTGACATTAAAATTATCACATATTTTTGATTTACAAACTTTTATTTTGGTCAAGGCAAATTTCACATGTGATCTTACACCTCTCATTCACCAATTGACTATCATCAACTTTTATTTTGAAAAGCTAAATAAATTGCTAATAAATAAATGGACAGAAGCATCCATATGAATCGCATTAATCTGTGTTGAATCACTATTGCATTATGACCTAATTGTGGATGAAAAAAAATTCCTTTCTACATTGATCATTCATTACCGTTTAGCATCTGGGCCCTTTATTTGCCTCTAGTGACATATCGGATTTACTAGTGCGTGATTAGTAAAAAAGGAAAAAAATTCCTTTCCACATTGATCATTCACTACTGTTTACCATATGGGCTCTTTATTTGCCTCTAGTGACATATCGGATCTACCAATGTGTTATTAGTAGGAAGAATCAATTTATATTCTAAAATTTACTTGGTAAAATTTGAACTTAATTTAGTTTACATGAAAATTAGACCTGTATTATGCTCCTGATTACTCATTGGTCATACAGTGCCATATATGCGTGCCCTCTGTATGAGCATATTTGGTTTCTCTCCAATTTTTACTATTCTTAATAACTAAAATAGTAAAGCATCTTCATGCCAAACTTTTCAAAGCATTTTCTAATTTGTATTGATAGATAAATGGATCAAGTATCTTTATGGTTATACATTACCACTCATACTTGGCTCCTCTGTATAACTATGTTTGGCTTCTCTCCAACTTATATTGTTCTTAATAACTAAAATGGCAAAACATCTTTATGTCAAACTTTTTAAAATCTTTTTCAATTTCTATTGACAGACATTGATAAGCCAAAATAATTATTGACACTATATATATTTTCCTCACCGATTTATTTGCTCTCAATACTCTCACTTAGCATTTCTTTTTGATCTATGATCTCAATTTCTCCTTACTTCGTAGATTCGTCTTCTCCATCGCCCCTACACAATTTATGATTTTTTATGTCTATTTTTCTTTTTAATTTTTATTTGTTTTTCTAGTCTCCTATCACAGTTCAATTTTCTTATCTTTTTAAAACTTTGTTTGATAATGTATGTTTGACATTAAAATTATCATATTTTTGCCTTACAAATTATCATATTTTTTACTTATAAACTTTTATTTTGGTTAGGGCCAACTTTATATGTGATCTTACATCTCTCATTTACCTATTGAACATCATCAACTTTTATTTTAAAAAGCTAAATAAATTGCTAATAAATAAATTGACAGATGCGTCCATATGGATCGCATTAATTTGTGTTGAATCACAATTGTATTATGCCCCAATTGTGGATGAAAAAAAAAAATTACTTTCCACGTTGATCATCTACTATTGTTTACCATTTGGGCCCTTTATTTGCCTCTAGTGGTATATCAGATCTACCAATGCATAATCGGCATGAAGAATCAATTTATATTCTAAAATTTACTTGATAAAATCTATACTTAATTTAGTGCACATGAAAATTCGACCTGCATTATGCTCTTCAGTGCCATATATGCTTGCCCTTGTATAAGCATATTTGGCTTCTCTCCAACTTTTACTATTCTTAATAATTAAAATAGTAAAGAATCTTCATGCTAAACGTTTCAAAGCATTTTCCAATTTGTATCAATAGATTAATGGATAAAACATCTTTATGATCATACATTACCATTCATACTTTCCTCCTCTGCATAAGTATATTTGCTTCTCTGTAGCTTATATTATTCTTAATAACTAAAATGGTAAAACATCTTTATGTCAAACTTTTTAAAGCATTTCCCAATTTGTATTGATAGGCATTGATAGGCCAAAACAATTATTGACACTATTAGCATATATTCTCATCACCGATTTATTTGCTTTCAGTACTCTCATTTAGCATTTCTCTTTAATCTGTGATCTTAATTTCTCATCACTTCGTAGATTTACCTTCTCCATCGCGTCCTACTCAATGTATGATTTTTTTATATTTAGTTTTCTTTTTTTATTTGTTTTTCTAGTCTCATATCACAGTTCGATTTTCTTATCTTTTTAAAACTTTGTTTGATGCTGTGTGTTTGACATTAAAATTATTATATTTTTGACTTACAAACTTTTATTTTGATTAGGACCAACTTCATATGTGATCTTACATATCTCGTTCACCTATTGAACATCATCAACTTTTATTTTGAAAAGCTAAATAAATTGCTAATAAATAAATGGATAGATGTGTCCATATGGATTGGACTAATTTGTGTTGAACCACTATTGCATTATGCCTCAATTGTGGATGAAAAAAAATTGCTTTCCGCATAGATCATCCACTACTGTTTACAATCTGGGCCCTTTATTTGCCTCTAGTGGCGTATCGGATCTACCAGTGTGTGATAAGTAGGAAGAATCAATTTATATTCTAAAATTTACTTTATAGAATTTGTACTTAATTTAGTCCACGTGAAAATTAGACTTGCACTATGCTCTTGCTTGCTCATTGGTCATATAGTGTCACTTATGCTTGCCTGTGTAGAAGCATGTTTGGTTTTTGTCCAGCTTTTACTATTCCTAATAACGAAAATAGTAAAGTACCTTCATGCCAAACTTTTCAAAGCATTTTCCAATTTGTATTGATAGATAAATGGATAAACATCTTTATGGTCAAACATTTCCACTCATGCTTGCCTCCTCTGTATAAGTATGCTTGGCTTTTCTCTAACTTATATCATTCTTTATAACTAAAATGGTAAAATATCTTTATGTCTAACTTTTTAAAGTATTTCTCAATTTGTATTGATAGACATTTGTAGCCCAAAACAATTATCGACACTATTAGTATATGTTCTCCTCGCCGATTTATTTGCCCTCAGTAGTCTTACTTAGCATTTCTCTTTGATTTGTGACCTTAATTTTTTCTCGCTTCGTACATTCACCTTCTCCACCGCCTCCTACACAGTGTATGTTTTTTTTTTTAATCTATTTTTCTTTTTTTATTTGTTTTTCTTGTCTCTTATCACAGTTCCGTTTTCCTAACTTTTTAAAACTTTGTTTGATGCTGTGTGTTTCACATTAAAATTTTCATAGTTTTAACTTACAAATTATCATATTTTTGACTTATAAGCTTTTCTTTTGATCAATGCCAACTTCACATGTGATCTTATAGCTCTCGTTCACTTATTGAACATCATCAACTTTTATTTCAAAAAGTTGTATAAATTGCTAATAAATAAATGGACAGATGTGTCCATTTGTGATCTGTGTTAAAGCACTACTATATTATGCCCCAATTGTGGATGAAAAAAAATGTTGATTCCCATGTTGATCGTCCACTACTGTTTACCATTCGGACCCTTTATTTGTCTCTAGTGGCATATCGAATATACCAATACGTGATCAGTAGGAAGAATCAATTTATATTCTAAAATTTACTTGGTAAAATCTGTACTTAACTTAGTCCACATGTAAATTAGACCTGCACTATTCCCCTGATTGCTCATTGGTCAAACAGTGCCACTTTTACTTGCCCCCTGTATAAGTATGTTTGGCTTCTCTTTGGCTTTTACTATTCTTAATAACTAAAATAGGAAAATATCTTCATGTCAAACCTTCAAAGTGTTTTCCAATTTGTATTCATGGATAAACGGATAAAGCATCTTAATGGTCATACATTGCAACTCATTCTAATCTCCTCTGTATAGGTATGTTTGACTTCTATCTATTCTTAATAACTAAAACGGTAAAACATCTTTATGTCAAACTTTTTAAAGTATTTTCCAATTTGTATTGATAGACATTTATAGGCCAAAGCAATTATTGACACTATTAGTATATATTCTCCTCACCGATTTATTTGCTCTCAGTACTCTCACTTAGCATTTCTCTTCGATCTTTGAACTCAATTTTGCCTCGCTTTGTAGATTCGCTTTCTCCACCACCTCCTGCATAATTATTTTTCTTTTTTCTTTCTAATTTATTTTTCTTGTCTCCTACCACAATTGGGCTTTTGTATCTTTTTAAAACTTTGTTTGATGTGTGTGTTTAACATTAAGATTGTCATATTTTTTACTTACAAATTATCATATTTTTTACTTACAAACTTTTATTTTGGAGTGGGCCAACTTCACATATAATCTTACATCTCTCGTTCACCTATTGAGCATCATCAACTTTTATTTTAAAAAGCTAAATAAATTGCTAATAAATAAATGGACAGATGATTCCATTTGGATCGCACTAATCTATGTTAAAGCACTACTGTATTATACCCCAATTGTGGATGAAAAAAAAAATTGTTTTCCACGTTGATCATCCACTACTGTTTACTGTCCGAACCCTTTATTTGTTTCTAGTGGCATACCATATTTACTAGTGCATGATGAGTAGGAAGAATCAATTTATATTCTAAAATTTACTTGGTAAAATTTGTACTTTATTTAGTCCACATTAAAATTAGACCGGTACTATGCTCCTAATTGCTCATTGGTCATATAGTGCCACTTATGCTTGCCCCTTATATAAACATGTTTGGCTTCTCTCCAGCTTTAACAATTCTTAATAACTAAAATAGTAAAATCTGTACTTTATATTCTAAAATTTACTTGGTAAATTCTGTACTTTATTTAGTCCACATGAAAATTAGATCGGTACTATGCTCCTGATTGCTCATTGGTCATATAGTGCCACTTATGCTTGCCCTCTGTATAAGCATGTTTGGCTTCTCTCCAGCTTTAACAATTCTTAATAACTAAAATAGTAAAACATCATCATACCAAACTTTTCAAAGCATTTTTCAATTTGTATTGATAGATAAATGGATAAAGAATCGTTATGATCATACATTACCACTCATGATTGCCTCCTCTATAGAAATATGTTTGATTTCTCTTTAGTTTATACTATTCATAATAATTAAAATCGTAAAACATCTTTATGTCAAACTTTTTAAAGTATTTCTCAATCTGCATTGATAGACACTAATAGGCCAAAACAATTATTAACACTATTAGTATGTATTCTCCTCACCGATTTATTTGCTCTCAATACTCTCATATAGCATTTCTCTTTGATCTGTGATCTCAATTTTTCCTCGCTTTAAAGATTCACTTTCTCAATCGTCTCCTACACAATATATGATTTTTTTTTTTATCTATTTTTCTTTATTTATTTATTTTTCTAGTCTCCTATCACAGTTCAATTTTCTTAGCTTTCTAAAAATGTTGCTTGATGTTGTGTGTTTGACATTAACATTATCATATTTTTGACTTACAAACTTTTATTTTGGTCAGGGCCAACTTCACATGTGATCTTATATCTCTCGTTCACCTATTGAACATCATCAATTTTTATTTTGAAAAGCTAAATAAATTGCTAATAAATAAATGGACAGATGCATCCATACAGATTGCACTAATTTGTGTTGAATCACGACTGTATTATGCCCCAATTGTAGATGAAAAAAAAATTGCTTTCCATGATTATCATCCATTACTGTTTACCATCTGAGCCATTTATTTGCTTCCAGTGGCATATTAGATCTACCAGTGCGTGATCAGCAAGAAGAATCAATTTATATTATAAAATTTACTTGGTAAAATCTATACTTAATTCAGTACACATGAAAATTGGACCTCCACTATGCTCCTCATTGTTCATATGATGTCACATATGCTTGCCCCCTGTATAAGCATATTTGGCTTCTGTCTAATTTTCACTATTCTTAATAACTAAAATAGTAATGCATCTTCTTGCCAAACGTTTTAAAGCATTTTCCAATTTGTATTGATAGATAAATGGATAAAGTATTTTTATGGTCATACATTACCACTCATGCTTGCCTTCTGTGTATAAGTATATTTGGCTTCTTTCTTGCTTATACAATTCTCAACAGCTAGAATGGTAAAACATCTTTATGTCAAACATTTTAAAATATTTCCCGATTTGTATTGATAGACATTGATAGGACAAAACAATTATTGAAAGTATTAGTATATATTCTTCTCACTGATTTATTTGCTCTCAGTACTCTCACTTAGCATTTCTCTTTGATCTGTTATCTCAATTTCTCCTCGCTTCGTAGATTCGCCTGCTCCATTGGCTCCTACTCAATGTATAATTTCTTTTATCTATTTTTTTTTTATCTGTTTTTCTTGTCTCCTATCACAGTTTGGTTTTCTTATCTTTTTAAAACTTTTTTTGATGCTATGTGTTTGACATTAAAATTATCATATTTTTGACAAAAAAAAAATTGCTTTCCACGTTGATCATCCTTTACTGTTTACCATCTGGGCCATTTATTTGCCTCTAGTGGCATATCGCATCTACTAGTGCGTGATCAGTAGGAAGAATTAATTTCTATTCTAAAATTTACATAGTAAAATCTGTACTTAATTTAGTCCACATGAAAATTAGACCTACAATATGCTCCTGATTGCTCATTGGTCATAAAGTGTCACTTATGCTTGCCCCTTATATAAGCATGTTTGGTTTCTCTTCAACTTTTACTATTTTTAATAACTAAAATTGTAAAGCATTTTCATGCTAAACTTTTTAAAGCATTTTCTAATTTATATTGATAAATAAATGGAGAAAACACCTTTATGGTCATACATTACCACTTATGCTTACCTCCTCTGTATAAGTATGTTTGGATTCTCTCTAGCTTATACTATTATTCATAACTACAATGGTAAAACATCTTTGTGTCAAACTTTCTAACGTATTTCCAAAAATTTTTATTGATAAACATTTGTAGGTCAAAGCAATTATCGACACTATTAGCATATGTTCTCCTCACCGATTTATTTACTCTCGGTACTCTCACTTAGCATTTCTCTTTGATCTGTAATCTCAATTTCTCCTCGCTTCGTAGATTTGCTTTTCCATTGCCTTCGACACAAGGTATGATTTTTTGTTATCTATTTTTCTTTATATATTTATTTTTCTTGTCTCCTACCACAGTTCGACTTTTGTATCTTTTTAAAACTTTGTTTGATGCTGTGTGTTTGACATTAAAATTGTCATATTTTTGACTTACAAATGATCATAGTTTTGACTTACAAACTTTTATTTTGGAGAGGGCCAACTTCACATGTGATCTTACATTTGTCATCCACCTATTGAACATCATCAACTTTTATTTTAAAATGCTAAATAAATTGCTAATAAATATATGGACATATGCATCCATTTGGATCGCACTAATTTGTGTTGAAGCATTATTATATTATACCCCAATTATGGATGAAAAAATAAAATTGTTTTTCACATTGATCATCCATTACTGTTTACCATTTGGGCCATTTATTTGTCTCTAGTGGCATATTAGATCTACCAGTGCATGCTTAGTAGAAAGAATCAATTAATATTCTAAAATTTACTTGGTAAAATCTGTACTTAATTTAGTCCACATGAAAATTAGACCTGCATTATGCTCCTGATTGCTCATTGGTCATAGAGTGTCACTTATGCCTGCCCTCTATATAAGCATGTTAGGCTTCTCTTCAGCTTCTACTATTCCTAATATCTAAAATAGTAAAGCACCTTCATGCCAAACTTTTTAAAGCATTTTCCAATTTGTGTTGATAGATAAATAGATAAAGCATCTTTATGATCATACATGACCACTCATACTTGCCTCCTCTGTAGAAGTATGTTTGGTTTCTCTGCAGCTTATACTATTCTTAATAACTAAAATAGTAAAACATCTTTATGTCAAACATTTTAAAGTATTTCTCAATTTGTATTGATAGACATTGATAGGCCAAAGCAATTATTGACACTATTAGCATATATTCTCCTCACTGATTTATTTGCTCTTAGCACTCTCACTTAGCATTTCTCATTGATCTGTGATTTCAGTTTCTCCTTGCTTCGTAGATTTGCGTTCCCCACCACCTCTTACACAATGTTTGATTTTTTATTTATTTATTTTTCTTTTTTATTTGTTTTTCTTGTCTCCTATCACAATTCGATTTCCTTATCTTTTTAAAACTTTGTTTGATGTTGTGTGTTTGACATTAAAATTATCATATTTTTGACTTATAAACTTTTATTTTGGTCAGGACTAGCTTCACATGTGATTTTACATTTCTCGTTCATCTGTTGAACATCATCAACTTTTATTTTGAAATGCTAAATGAATTGCTAATAAATAAATAGACAGATGCATCTATATGGATTGCACTAATCTGTGTTCAACAACCAATGTATTATGCCCCCATTGTGGATTGAAAAAAAAATGCTTTTCACAATGATCATCCAGTACTGTTTACCATCATGGCCTTTTATGTGTCTCCAGTTGCATATCGGATCTACCAGTGCGTGATTAGTAGGAAGAATCAATTTATATTCTAAAATATACTTGGTAAAATTTGTATTTAATTTATTTCACATTAAAATTAGACTTGTACTATGCTCCTGATTGCCCATTCATCATATAGTGCCACTTATGTTTGCCCCCTATATAAGCATATTTGACTTTTCCCAGCTTTTGATATACTTAAAAACTAAAATAGTAAACCATCTTCATGCTAAACCTTTCAAAGCATTTTCCAATTGGTATTTATAAGTAAACGAATAAAGCATCTTTATGGTCATACATTACCACTCATGTTTGCCTCATCTGTATAAGTATGTTTGGCTTCTCTCTACCTTATCCTATTCTTAATTACTAAAATGGTAAAATATCATTATGTCAAACTTTTTAAAGTATTTCCCAATTTATATTGATAGACATTGATGGGGCAAAGCAATTATTGACACTATTAGTCTATATTCTCCTCACCAATTTATTTGTTCTCAATACACTCACTTAGCATTTCTCTTTGATCTGTTATCTCAATTTTTTCTCGCTTTGTAGATTCGTCTTTTCCACCGCCTCCTACATAATGTATGATTTTTTTTTTAATCTATTTTTCTTTTTTTATTTGTCTTTCTTGTTTCCTGTCATTGTTCAATTTTCTTATCTTTTTAAAACTTTGTTTGATGCTATGTGCTTGACATTAACATTATCATATTGTTGACTTACAAATCTTTATTTTGATCAGGGCCTACTTCCTATGTGATCTTACACCTCTTGATCACCTATTGAACGTCATCAACGTTTATTTTAAAAAGCTAAATAAATTACTAATAAATAAATGGACAAATAAGTCCATATAGATCGCACTAATCTGTGTTGAATCACTATTGCATTATGCCTCAATTGTGGATGAAAAAAAAATTGCTTTCCACATTGATCATCCGCTACTTTTTACCATCTGGGCCATTTATTTGCTTCTAGTGGCATATTGAATCTACCAGTGCATGATCAGTAGGAAGAATCAATTTATATTCTAAAATTTACTTGGTAAAATCTGTACTTAATTTAGTCCACATGAAAATTAGACCTACACTAGGCTCCTGATTGCTCATTGGTCATACAGTGCCACTTATGCTTGCCCTCTGTATAAGCATGTTTGGCTTCTCTCCAGTTTTTACTATTCCTAATAACTAAAATAGTAAAGCATCTTCATGCCAAACTTTTCAAAGCGTTTTTCAATTTGTATTGATAGATAAATAGATAAAGCATATTTATGGTCATACATTACCACTCATGCTTGTCTCATCTGTATAAGTATGTGAGGCTTTTCTCTAGCTTATACCATTCTTAATAACTAAAATGGTAAAACATCTTTAAATAAAACTTTTTAATATATTTACCGACACTATTAGCATCCATTTCTCCTTGCTTCGTAGATTCGCCTTATCCACTGTCTCCTACACAATGTATGATTTTTTTTTATCTATTTTTTTTCTTGTCTCCTATCATAGTTCGGTTTTCTTATCTTTTTAAAACTTTGTTTGATGTTGTGTGTTTGACATTGAAATTATCATATTTTTGACTTACAAACTTTTATTTTGGTCAGGACCAACTTCACATGTGATTTTACAACTCTTGTTGACCTATTGAACATCATCAACTTATATTTTAAAAAACTAAATAAATTGCTAATAAATAAATGGACATATGCATCCATATAGATTGCACTAATCTGTGTTGAATCATTACTGTATCGTGCCCCAATTGTGGATAAAAAAAAAATTGCTTTCCACGTTGATCATCCACTACTGTTTACTATCTGGACCCTTTATTTGCCTCTAGTGGCATATCAGATCTACCAATGCGTGATCAGTAGGAAGAATCAATTTATATTCTAAGTTTTACTTGGTAAAACATGTACTTAGTTTAGTCCACATGAAAATTAGACCTACACTATGTTTTTGGTTGTTCATTGGTCATATAGTGCCACTTATGCTTGCTCCCTGTATAAGCATGTTTGGCTTCTCTCTAGTTTTTACTATTCTTAATAACTAAACAGCAAAGCATCTTCATGCCGAACTTTTCAGATCGATTTCCAATTTGTATTAATGGATAAATGGATAAAACATCTTTATGGTCATATATTGCCACTAATGTTTGCCTCATCTGTATAAATATGTTTGGCTTCTCTCGAGCTTATACTATTCCTAACAACAAAAATGATAAAACATCTTTATGTCAAACTTTTTAAAGTACTTCTCAATTTGTACTGATAGACATTGATAGAGCAAAGCAATTATTGACATTATTAGTATATATTCTCCTCACTGATTTATTTTCTCTTAGTACTCTCCCTTAGCATTTCTCTTTGATCTGCGATCTCAATTTCTCCTCGCTTCGTAGATTCGCCTTTTCCACCACATCCTACACAATGTATGATTTTTTTTTTTTATCTATTTCTCTTTTTATTTGTTTTCCATATCTCCTATCACAGTTCGGTTTTTTATTTTTTATTTTTTTAAGCTTTATTTGATGTTGTGTGTTTAACATTAAAATTATCATATTTTTGACTTACAAATGATCATATTTTTTACTTACAAACTTTTATTTTGGGTATGGGCAACTTCTCATGTGATTTTACATCTCTCGTTCACTTATTGAACATCATCATCTTTTATTTAAAAAACTAAATAAATTGCTAATACATAAATGGACAGATGCGGTCATTTGGATCGCACTAATCTGTGCTGAATCACCATTGTATTATGCCCCAATTGTGGATGAAAAAAAATTGCTTTCGACGTTGATCATCCACTATCATTTACCATCTGGGCCCTTTATTTGCTTCTAGTGGTATATTGGATCTACCAATGCGTGATTAGTAGGAAGAATCAATTTATATTCTAAAATTTACTTGGTAAAATCTGTACTTAATTTAGTCCACATGAAAATTAGACTTGTGCTATTTTCTTGGTTGCTCATTGATCATACAGTGTCATTTATGCTTGCCCCCTATATAAGCATGTTTGGCTTCTCTCTAGTTTTTACTATTTTTAATAAGTGAAATAGTAAAGCATTTTCATGCCAAACATTTTAAAGCGTTTTCCAATTTGTATTGATAGACAAATGGATAAAACATCTCTATGGTCATACATTACCACTCATGCTTGCCTTTCTATATAAGTATGTTTGACTTCTCTCTAACTTATATTATTCTTAATAACTGAAATGGTAAAACATCTTTATGTCAAACTTTTTAAAGTATTTTCCAATTTGTATTGATAGACATTGATAGACCAAAACAATTATTGACATTATTAGTATATATTCTCCTCATCGATTTATTTGCTCTCAGTACTTTGACTTAGCATCTCTCTTTGATTTGTGATCTCAATTTCTTCTTGTTTCGTAGATTTGCCTTCTCAATTGCCTCCAACACAAGATATGATTTTTTTTTTATATATTTTTCTTTTTTTATTTGGTTTTCTTGTCTTCTATCACAATTCAGTTTTCTTATCTTTTTAAAACTTTATTTGATGTTGTGTGTTTGACGTTGAAATTATCATATTTTTGACTTACAAACTTTTATTTTGGTCAGGGCCAACTTCACATGTGATCTTACATCTCTCGTTCACCTATTGAACATCATCAACTTTTATTTTAAAAAGCTAAATAAATTGCTAATAAATAAATGGACAGATACGTCTATATGGATAGCACTAATATGTGTTGAATCACTACTATATTATGCCTCAATTGTGGATGAAAAACAAATTGATTTCCACATTAATCATCCAGTACTGTTTACCATCTAAGCCCTTTATTTGTCTCTAGTGGCTTATCGGATTTACCAGTGCGTGATCAGTAGGAAGAATCAATTTATATTCTAAAATTTACTTGGTAAAATCTGTACTTAATTTCATCCACATAAAAATTAGATCTGCTCTATGCTCCTAATTGCTTATTAGTCATACAGTGCCACTTATATTTGCCCCTTGTAAAAGCATGTTTGGCTTCTCTTTAGCTTTTACTATTCTTAATAAATAAAATAGTAAAGCATCTTCATGCCAAAAATTTCAAAGCGTTTTCAAATTTATACTGATAGATAAATGGATAAAGCATCTTTATGATCATACATTACCACTCATCGTTGCCTCATCTTTATAAGTATGTTTGGCTTCTATCTACCTTATACTATTCTTAATAACTAAAATGGTAAAACATCTTCATGTCAAACTTTTTAAAGTATTTCTCAATTTGCGTTGATAGACATTGAAAGGGCAAAGTAATTATTTTCTCCTCATCAATTTATTTGCTCTTAGTACTCTCACTTAATATTTCTCTTTGATCTGTGATTTCAATTTCTCCTTACTTTGTACATTCGCTTTCTCCACCGCCTCCTACACAATGTCTGGTTTATTTATTTATTTATTTATCTATTCTTTTTTTGTTTGTTTTCCTTATCTCCTATCACAGTTCAATCTTTTTATCTTTTTAAAACTTTGGTTGATGCTGTGTGTTTGACATTAAAATTATCATATTTTTGACTTACAAACTTTTGTTTTGGTTAGGGCCAACTTCACATATGATCTTACATCTCTCGTTCACCTATTGAACATCATCAACTTTTATTTTAAATAGCTAAATAAATTGCTAGTAAATAAATGGACAGATGCGTCCATATGGATCGCACTAATCTATGTTGAATCACTACTGTATTATGCCCTAATTGTGGATGAAAAAGAAAATTACTTTCCATGTTGATCTTCCATTACTATTTACTATTTGGGCTCTCTATTTGCCTCTAGTGGCATATCGAATCTACTAGTGCGAGATCAGTAGGAAAAATCAATTTATATTCTAAAATTTAAATGGCACAATTTGTACTAAATTTAGTCCATAGGAAAATTGGACCTACACTATGCTCCTGATTGCTCATTGGTTATACAGTGCCACCTATGCTTGCCCCCTATATAAGCATGTTTAGCTTCTTCCTAGCTTTTATTATTCTTAATAACTAAAACAGAAAAGCATCTTCATGCTAAACTTTTCAAAGCGTTTTGCAATTTGTGTTGATAGATAAATGAATAAAGCATCTTTATGGTCAGACATTACCACTCATGCTTGCCTCTTCTGTATAAGTTTGTTTGGCTTTTATCTCGCTTATATTATTCTTAATAACTAAAATTGTAAAAGATCTTTATGTCAAACTTTTTAAAATGTTTTTTAATTTGTATTGATAGATATTGATAGGCCAAAGCAATTATTGATACTATTAGTATATATTCTCCTCACCGATTTATTTGCTCTCAATACTCTCACTTAGCATTTTTCTTTGATCTGTGATCTCAATTTCTCCTCGCTTCATAGATTCGCCTTCTCCACCGCCTCCTAAACAATGAATGATTTTTTTTTTATCTATTTTTCTTTTTTTATTTGTTTTTCTTGTCTCATATCACAGTTTGATTTTCTTATCTTTTTAAAACTTTGTTTGATGATGTGCGTTTGACATTAAAATTATCATTTTTTTATTTACAAATTATCATATTTTTGACTTACAAACTTTTATTTTGGTTAAGGCCAACTTCACATGTGATCTTACATCTCTCGTTCACCTATTGAACATCATTAATTTTTATTTTAAAAAGCTAAATAAATTGCTAATAAATAAATAGACAGATTGGTCTATATGGATCACACTAATATGTGTTGAATCACTACTATATTATGCCCCAATTGTGGATGAAAAACAAATTGATTTCCACATTGATCATCCAGTACTGTTTACCATTTGGGCCCTTTATTTACCTCTAGTGGCATAGCGGATTTATCAGTGTGTGATCAGCAAGAAGAATAAATTTATATTCTAAAATTTACTTGGTAAAATCTGTACTTAATTTCGTCCTCATGAAAATTAGACCTGTAATATGCTCGTGATTGCTCATTGGTCATTCAGTACCACTTATCCTTGCCCCTTATATAAGCATGTTTGGCTTCTCTCCAGCTTTTACTATTCTTAATAACTAAAATATAAAGCATTTTCATGCCAAACTTTTCAAAGCGTTTTCAAATTTGTATTGATAGATAAATGGATAAAACATCTTTATGGTCATACATTACCACTCATCCGTGCCTCATCTGTATAAGTATGTTTGGCTTCTCTCTCGCTTATATTATTCTTAATAACTAAAATGGTAAAACATCTTTATGTCAAACTTTTAAAAATATTTTCCAATTTGTATTGATAGACATTGATAGACCAAAACAATTATCGACACTATTGGTATACATTCTCCTTACCAATTTATTTGCTCTCAGTACTCTCACTTAGTATTTCTTTTTTATTTATGATCTCAATTTCTCCTCGCTTCGTAGATTCGCCTTCTCCACCGCCTCCTACACAATATAAGATTTTTTTTTGTTTTTATCTTTTTTTTTTTGTTTTTCTTGTTTCCTATCATAGTTCAGCTTTTTTTTTTATTTGATCTTTTTAAAACTTTGTTTAATGCTGTGAATTTGACATTAAAATTATCACATTTTTTACTTACAAATTATCATATTTTTGACTTACAAACTTTTATTTTGGTCAGGGTCAACTTCACATGTGATCTTACATCTCTCCTTCACCTATTGAACATCATCAACTTTTATTTTAAAAAGCTTAATAAATTTCTAATAAATAAATGGACATATGCATCCATATGGGCCGCACTAATCTGTGTTGAATCACTACTGTATTATGCCCCAATTGTGAATGAAAAAAAAATTGCTTTCCACGTTGATCGTTCATTACTGTTTACCATTTAGGCCTTTTATTTGCCTCTAGTAGCATATCGGATCTACTAGTGCGTGATCTGTAGAAGAATAAATTTATATTCTAAAATTTACTTGGTAAAATTTGTACTTAATTTAGGGCACATTAATTTAGTGCACATAAAAATTGGACCTGTACTATGCTCCTGATTACTCATTGGTCATACAATGCCACTTATGGTTGCCCCCTGTGTAAGCATGTTTGGCTTCTCTCTAACTTTTACTATTCTTAATAACTAAAATAGTAAAGTATCTTTATACCAAACTTTTCAAAGTGTTTTCCAATTTGTGTTAATGGATAAATAGATAAAGCATCTTTATGGTCATACATTACCACTCATGCTTGCCTCCTCTGTATAAGTATGTTGAAATATTTGTAAAAACCCTCCTGAAAAGCAAAATAATAAGAAAATACCCCATTTTTTTTTATTAGGCAAACTATCCCCCACCGTTAAAATCCGTACAAACCGTTAAAGATTTCCATCCACAATTGTTAAAAGTCCAAAATGCCCTCAATTTTGATAAGTTGATGAGAGGGATATTATGGAAAAACCCCCTTGAAAAGCAAAATAATTGGAAAATACCCCCCAAACTGAGGGCATTTTAGACTTTTAACAATTGTGGATGGAAATCTCTAATGGTTTGTACGAATTTTAACGGTGGGGGGTAATTTGCCTAATAAAAAAAAAGTGGGGGTATTTTCTTATTATTTTGCTTTTCAGGGGGGTTTTTACAAATATCCCTAAATATGTTTGGCTCCTCTCTAGCTTATACTATTCTTAATAACTATAATGGTAAAACATTTTTATGTCAAACTTCTTAAAGTATTTCACAATTTGTATTGATAGACATTGATAGACCAAAACAATTATTGACACTATTAGTATATATTCTCCTCACCGATTTATTTGCTCACAGTACTATCACTTAGCATTTCTCTTTGATCTGTGATCTTAATTTCTCCTTGCTTCGTAGATTCGCCTTCTCCACCACCTCCTACACAATGTATAGTTTTTTTTTTAATCTATTTTTCTTTTTTTATTTGTTTTTCTTCTCTCCTATCATAGTTCGGTTTTCTTATCTTTTTAAACCTTTGTTTGATGCTGTGTGTTTGACATTAAGATTATCATATTTTTTACTTATAAATTATCATCTTTTTTACTTACAAACTTTTATTTTGGTCAGGGCCAACTTCACATATGATCTTACATCTTTCATTCACCTATTGAATATCATTAACTTTTATTTTAAAAAGCTAAATAAATTGTTGATAAATAAATGGATAGATGCATCCATATTGATCGCATTAATTTGTGTTGAACCACTACTGTATTATGCCCTAATTATGGATAAAAAAAAAAAATGCTTTCTACATTGATCATCCACATTTACCATTTGGGCCCTTTTTTGCCTCTAGTGGCATATCGGATCTACCAATGCGTGATTAATAGGAAGCATCAATTTATCTTCTAAAATTTACTTAGTAAAATATGTATTTAATTTAGTCCATATGAAAATTAGACCTGCACTATGCTCCTGATTGCTCATTGGTCATATAGTGCCACTTATGCTTGCCCCTTGTATAAGCATGTTTGGCTTCTTTCCAGCTTTTACTATTCTTAATAACTAAAATAGTAAAGCATCTTCATGCCAAACTTTTCAAAGCGTTTTCCAATTCGTATTGATAGATAAATGGATAAAATATCTTTATGGTTATACATTACCACTCATACTTGCCTTCTCTGTATAAGTATGTTTGGCTTCTCACTAGCTTATACTATTCTTAATAACTAAAATGGTAAAACATCTTTATGTCAAACTTTTAAAAGTATTTTCCAATTTGTATTGATAGACATTGATAGACCAAAGCAATTATTGACACTATTAGTATATATTCTCTTCATCGATTTATTTGCTCTTAGTACTCTCACTTAGCATTTCTCTTTGATATGTGATCTCAATTTTTATTGGAACACTTTACATGAAATACTTATGGAGTATAGCTTTTGAAATGTGAGTTAGTAGATGAGAATTAACCTGGACCTAGAAATGGAATCCAATTCTCATCATTGAGAAATATCAGATATGCTGCAATTGCAATATATATGTTTTTATTATATAACCTCTCTAGATTTTAATACTTCCATATAATTTCCTTATATTAAAGGATTTTTCATTCTTATTGTTAATCTTTCAAGGTTGATGGACATGGACGGATAAACAAAACATTCTTGGCACCTGTATGTGATTGTGCCAACCCAGTTTTGTTTATCTTCGAGGCATCAACGTTCTGAACGTAGGAGCTCCAATAAGGGAAATATTGTTTTTGTTACAAGGCAGTCTACTGACCTACTCCTCCAAGACAACAACTATTGGCTCCACAGGTCACTTGTGAAAACTTTGAGTTGGTAGATGGTGATTTTTGGGGAGAAAAACTTATGAATTGTGTGCAAAACAATTTCTCACCATCTCACCTACCAATGTCAAATAAAACTATTGTAGTGATTATAGAAGTAGAACTTTTTGCTGTTGGGATCAATGATTTGAAAAATACATTTGATAGACTTCGAATCAAAATGCTCAATTCATACGAAAATTCTTTGTTTATAGGTGGCGATTGCCGAAAAGAAATGTATAAATGTCTATCCAACAACGATAGATTGATAAGATATTTTGTAGTTTTTGTACTTGTATGATCAGCTTTGTCTAGAAATACAGCTCTAAATATTGCTGTATTGAACATTTACAAAATATGTCATATCTTGTGCCTTCAACTTTACTGTAGAGCTATTTTGTGCTATTTGGTTGTTCATTGTGTGTGTAATGTTGTGTTTTTGATTAAGTTTGATTTTGTTGTGTTGATGATCATGTGTTGTTTAGGTTCAATGATTTCAATTCGGATAAGTGTCCGGAGGGGCAGTATGTGGGGAATTATGGAATGCATTTGGGGAGGCTTCGAACAACGGTAATTACTGTTTTGGAGAAGTTTCAGAGGGGTTTGAGAATGGTTCCGAGAGGTTTAGGGGATTAGGAAAACATTGAAATCGTATTCGTTTAATAGTTTTATGAGCAAGGTTGGGATCTGGAAAGGTGTTGGACCCGCAGGGGGCTTTTCTTCAGAGGTGGAATAAGATATCAAATGGGAGAGAGATTTAATTGTTTCGAGGAAAAATGAGGGGCTAAATCCATTACAAGAAATTATAACATCCTTTGACTACATGCTATTAATAAAATCCCACGAATTAAAGCCTTGCGAATTGTATGTTTGGGGTCTTTGAATATTTTAATTCATGTGTCTTTGAATTGCATGTTTGCCATGAAAGTGCATTAAATAAATTCTCCCAACAATATGACTTTTGATTTCCAAATTGACATTACATGTAATCAGCTGGATTATTATTGAACAATAAGCAATTGAATGATAGTTGTTGCTTCAAATAATTTTTAATTATTTATGTTGCACATGAATTGAAGAAAAAGTGAATGTGAGTGGCTGAGAGACACATGGAGTACATCCAAGATAACACTTGGAAAAGTAATCAAGCAGCAAGAGACGAACAAAACATGCAGTCATGCATGAGTTGTCACAAGAGCATTAATCTTACAATATTGATAGTTGTTGCATGAAGAAGAAATCAAGAAGCGGTGCAGGTCAAGAGAGAGAGAGTCGCAAGTTGTGCACATGGGGAAGGATCAAGTGACCACATCCAGCGCACAAACGACAAGCTTGACGCAGCCTAGAGTCGCAGGATGTAGCGAAAGAATTAATCAAGCTGCAACTACACGTCGGAGGTTGGAAACGCAGGATGAAAGTGGCGACAGGAAGCCGCGACTATTAAATTTGGCAGATTTCCAGTTTTGTTCGTGCATTAAATTCCACACTCACCGACTTTGGACCTGACTTCGAGCTCTATAAATAGAGAGCTTCACTTCACAATTCAACACAAAATTGAAGAGAGAGAGAGAGGCGTAGTTGAGAGAGAAGAGAGAGAGCTTTGCATGGGATGAGAGCTTTGCCCTCAAACCACAATTTTTCAGCAGTAGTCTTTGGAGCTTTCAAGTCATCATCATAATTAGGGACATGAGGGTCGCAACGTATTGAGAGTCAAGTTGGAGAGTCAAGTCCAACCTTGAAAACGAGAGGATCGCGCCTATTCAATTAGATTATTTTTTTGTGCTTTATTTTTAATTATTTAAATATGTAGTTGATTCTTGTTTTCATTGTTTTAATGATGATGAACTAAATTCTCATGTCTAGACTACAATGTAATTTGACTATGATTTTAATTTTTTTAATGACTCAGTAATATTTTATAATTGATTTTTATTTTTGTATTCTATTTTATTGATGCTTAATACTAGTCGATTAATTTGGATCTATTAATTGATTAGATCTTAGAAATCTGATACTATTGAGAGAAGTATTATGAGATCAAAACCCAATAAAATACCACAATTCACATGAGATAGAGATATAATCATATGGTTGTCTAATCGTATGGGGATAATTTGAACTTAATAAATTCAATTAAGTTAATTTACATAGAGATGTAGTCAGGTTAATTAATATAGCCTACAATCATCGATCTCTATTAGAATCCCTACTAGGAACACAAAAAATCAATAACCAAAAGAAAAAAAAAAAAGTGGCGATATAGGGTCTCCAAGGATAACGGAGACCTAGATGGTCTCCACTATTGGAGACCCATCTGTCGCTGTTGGAGGGAGATCTGCCACTGCCGAAGCCATTGCTGGAGATCGATAAAGAGAGAAGGGACTACTAGAGGTAGAGAGATCCCTGCCACTATCATCATCGGACAAAGACAGAGAACAAGAGAGAAAGGGTCGACGAGGTAAGAGGAAGAGAGGAGAGAGAGAGAGAGAGTTAGAGGAAGAAAGGAGAGAGAGTTTAGAGATTTTATATTTATATAAATATTTAAATAAAATATCAAATTAATATTATTTTAGATAATTTTCCATCGTTTCTCCCTTTTTATCTCTTGGAGTCAAACGGTCAACCATGTTAACATAACACATTCTGTGACCATAAGAGGCATTTAAGGGTGGCAAAACAGGTTAGCGTGTCAGATTGAGTAGAATTCGATTCGATTTGTTTATGAATTCGACCAAGTCGACACGAATTCATTTAAGAAGTGGGTTGATATTTTTGGATTCGATACGAATTCGTTTATAAACGAATGACACGACATGATATGATTAATTTGTTTAATACTTGGATTATGTTGTGCAAATTTTAGTACTCGCAAGTGCACGAATCTATTATAGAATAGATTATGTAAGTACGGGATCGATCCCACAGAGATTGATAAAATATTAATCTAAATCTAAATTAAATTTAATTCTAATCTAGTTAACAATGTTTGAGAATTAATTAAAACTAAAGAAAATAAAATTCTAAATTAACAAAACAAAATTAAATTGCAAAACTCAATCAATAGACGAGAAATCTGAGGTTCAGAATCCACCATTATCAACTTATAACGTTTTACTATTCAAAATATTATTCTCAAAAATTAAAGAAACAACTTAGAAATCAATATGTTGTTTTCTCAGGATTTGTCAATTAAGCTTAAAAAAAATAAATCTTATGTAATTCTTACTTCAAGATCTAAAATTTATAAGATTTAAGTATTATATGTATCCAATATTGAAAAACACATAATCAAAAATCTTATATTTAAACTTTTTCAATTCAAAGTCAAATTAATAAAATAATTTTGTAACAACCAAAAATACTTGATATTTAAGGTGAAACAAATTTTATTTTATCAATCAATGAAACTAAGAATTATTAAACATTAGGAACACAAAATTGAGAATAATATTCAAATAGCAAAATCATTATAAAGTCAATAATGGTTTCATCCTACACCTCAGAAAAGAAAATTAAACAATCATGGTGATAACAAGAACAAACAAATCAAAACCCGGCATAATGTTTTTGGAACTTTGCTGCTGCACTTTTCTTCTTGCTGCTGTAATTTTGTCTTCTTGCTCCACCAAAGCTGCTATCTTCTTCTCCCGTCAACTGCTGCTCTAATTCTTTTCTTCTGTTCTTCTCTCTTTTACTGCTCGGCTACTTTATTATATATTGCTGCAATTTCTGATTTTAATAAATTAAAAACTGCTATTTTCCTTTCTTAATTACAGCACTATTTTCTTATTTCCAAAAAATCTGCACAGCAACTTAATTCTTTAAAAATCTGCACAGCTTTCCTTTTCTCTTCATTAAAAATCTGCAACTTCCTCTTCTTTCTTGATTTGTTTCCTCTTTTCTTCAATGATTTATTTCCTTGTCTCCACCAATCTCCTAATTGCATGATAAATATTTTAGGCAAGACTTGAATACTTGATTGATTGGGATCTTGACTTGACAAAAATTGTAATTTTTCCTCATTCAACACACAAATCTTTTTTTTTTTTCCTATTTCACCAAAAACACAATTAATTAAAATAAAGTTAACATAAAATTGGACTAATAAATCAATATTTAAGGGTAATAAATGTATATAAATTATGTGTATCAGATTATACCCATTAACCCGTTAATTCGTTTAATCATTTAACCGTTCAATTCGTTTAATTCATTTAATCTAAATAATATTTTAAACATAAATATAATAAATTTCACAATTAAATATCTAAACACCAAATTCAACACAATCAACACATAAAAACCAAACACCAAATTTAATGAATCAACACATAAAAACCAAATACCAAATTAAACAAAATTAACACATGAAAACCAAACACCAAATTTAACAGAATCAACACATAAAAAAAAAATACTAAATTCAATAGAATCAACACATAAAAACCAACACATTAATTTAAAAAAAAAAAAAAAAAAAAACTAGTAAATTAAATCAACAACAAAATAAAATCAAATCATGCTCAAACTCCATACAAATCCATGAAAATTAAAATTGCATAACATTATGGTGGTGGAGCCGTGGATCTAGTGGTGGAGCCTTGGATTTGATGGTGGACTGTGGAAAAGAGGCGACAATCTTGAGAAGAAGGGGAGAATGAGTGTTGACCGTGAGGGAGGAGCGGAGAATGGGCATCGACCGTGAGGGAGGAGGAGAGAACGGGCGACGACCGTGAAGGAGGAGGAAAGAACGGCCAGTGACCGTGAGGGAGGAGGGAAGATCAAACGGCGATTGTGAAGGACAAAGGGAGAACGAGTGACAACCGTGGGGAGAAGGTGGCGATCGGACGACGACTGTGAAGGAGAAGGTGGTGACCATGAAAGAGAAGAGGGTGATTCGGCGAAATGAGTGGTGGGGTGTGGGTGTGGGTGTCGAAATGAGCTTGAAAATGGCCAAATGAGTTAGATTGTTTAGATTTTGGATGAATATGTGTATGTATATATCAATGTATAATTACATATTCAGCCCCTCCAATATGTTAAATTATAATTTATCCATATTTTAATCATGTCAACCCGCGATTCGTTTGGGCAAATCCAATTCGATTCGTTTAATAAACGGATTAAACGGGTTGACATGATTACGACACGAATTCGTTTAGCTCCAACCCATATCCATTTATTTTTCACGAATTCATGTCGACCCATTGTGTCATAACCCATATTGCCCTCCTTAGAGGCATTATTGCCCTTTTGTATTCTTCCAGAGAGGATTTTAGATATTTATGTTAATGTTAAGTTGTATTTTGGATCCATATGAAATAATGGGTGCAAAATACATCAAGTTATTTTTTGGGATTTTCCCTTTTATTTGTCAATAAAACATCCCTAAAAGTGGTTTTTTGCTCGAAAAGGCAAAGCTAGCTTCCAAAAATAATGTCAAACATGATTTTTAATAAGTATTTGTAATGTCGATATGTTTGTGTTATTAATTATTACTAGTTTTGATGGTTTTTAACAAAATGGAGAACATAAATTGGTTTTTCTTTTGTATATAACTCATACTGTTATATATATATCACCTACGATGCAATAATTCAAATTTAAAATATTATTAGACTAGCACTCTCCACAACCAACTTACATTGAGTAGAGGTTCAAACTCACTTTCTATTAATACAAACATAATGAATATAATATTCATCAACCTCAATTTCACAATTATAGACCTAATTATTTTATTTCTAGCAAATAATATGTTTCATAGAATTTACAATGTAAACGTCATATAAAATGTCTTAATGGATAAGAAATTTATGAAAACAGATAATTCATTCAACCAAGAACCAACAAAAACTTAAGCTATTGATGATCATTCAAATCTACAAATAGAAATGCATAATTTTCTAATAAATGTGTGTGTGTGTGTGTGTGTGTGTGTGTGTGTGTGTGAGGCTTTTATAATTAGAACGTTCTAACTTTAAAAAGTAAGAATAAACAATCAAATTCATCCATTCCATTTAAATTAAATAGGAAAAAAAAATATTTTAGGGGAGAAAATGCAATGAGTGAATTTGATTGATTAGTCTTTACTTTTTAAAGTTAGGAAATACTGATTATAAAAACCCCCTATATATATATATAAATATATATATATATATATATATATATATTAGGATCCTAACCAAAGAAACATTATAGTCTCTAGATAAAGCATTTCTCTTGTAAAGACCAATCTCGGAAGTAAAAAAAGCTTTCGGTTATTGCATAATGTTATGTTTATGAAACAATAATGCTCAATTTTGAATGTCGTTATGTCTAATTTGATGGTGTATTTAGCATTCATTCACTAAAGTTGGGCCTCAGACCTAAACTAGTCAATCATTTGGTCTCATATTTTAACTATTAATGATGGCTTTGGTTCTACCTGCCCAGCCCAGGGTATGACAGTAATTTTACTTTTAAAGGGTATGAAAGTAAATTTTATTAGATCATGATTCATGATGATCATAATATATATGGGGTTTTTATAAATAGAACATTCTAACTTTAAAAAGTAAGAATCAACCAATCAAATTCATTCATTTTATTTGAATTAAATAGGATAGAGAATTTGTTTTAGGAAAGAGAATACAATGAGTGAATTTGATTGGTTGGTCCTTACTTTTTAACGTTAGTATGTCTTGATTATAAAAGCCCTGTATATATGTGTGTGTGTGTGTGTGTGTGTGTGTGTGTGTATATAAGGATCATGACCAAAGAACTCTCTCTCTCTCTGTCTCTATGAGGATCCTGATCAAAGAACTCTCATATATATATATATATATATACACTCACAGATATATATATATATATATGTGAGAGAGAGAGAGATGAAATGAAGTTGATATAGTGGTATGCTTCCTACATATGCATCTAAGAGATTGTGAGTTCAAATTATTGTTTTTGAGAGAATAATAGAATAAAAAATAAGAATTTGAAATAGTAAAAAAAGTATAAGATATAAATGCAATTTTAATTAATAATTGTGGGTATACTTATAAAATATATAATAAGTACCTTTTTAGTAATTTTACTTAAAGATAATATTGTATATTTAAAAAAAAAAATGTTAATTTAGGTGTACATACAATTTTTTGAGGGTGGAAATATCGCCACTCAATCTTTAAATGTTGCAGGCATCCTAATCAACCTATTTGACACCTTTACCCATCCTTATTTCCCTTGAACAAAGTTTTGAGTGATAACGAGGGAAAAGTGGAGGAATAGCGATTATGAAAAATAACCCAACCATATCCTTAGAATTATTCCTTAATATCTTTGGGTCATATAGAAATTGGCAGACAAATGATACTGACCTCTTTTTAGGGTAAAGTATGTATATGGAGAGTAGTATAGTGGATGTGCTTTGTATCTTTAGTTTCGTACAAGAAATTTTAATCTGTGTAAAATGTTCTATACCCAATAGGGGTGGGCATTTGCAACCTAACCCGATAAATCGACCTAACTCGACTATTTTTTATCATATTAGACTGGATAAATTAAAAAAAAAAAAAAACTAGATTTGGTGGGTTAGGCAGAGTTAAAAAATTACATAGGGTTGAAAATTCCCAACCTAACCCAACAAATGCCTCCACTTAGTTTTAAATTCAAGATTTTCTCTACCTTGAAGAAGAATACTTCCTAGGAATGAGAATCAAGGATAGCTACATATGTTCTTCAATTTTTTTTAAAAACTTTTATTTGTACTTGTTTTATGGATTGAACCTTTATTTGTGATTGTTATTTATAATATTGGAATTTATATATGATAATATAATATTATAAATGTTATTGATAATCAGTAGAAACTTTTCTATATTTCAACAAATATCTAACCCAATCAACTCAACCTAACTATTATCGGGTTTTTCAACCCAATGTATCGAATTAAAAAATTTTTAACCCCACACAAACCGACAAACGCTTACCCTGTACTAGTAATTGAAATGTCTCAAGCAAACATGTCAACCTGCTATTAGTAATTGAAATGTCACGAGTAATTGTGTCAACTTGCTAGCGTGAGTACTAGATCTGAGGAATCTCTTTATGATAGGGACAATTTCGTCATTATAGTAAACGCAATGGTAATTTCGGGTTCCGAGTGAAACGATCACTGTACCACACTTCGAAACTGTCATCTACCTAACCATGTTGGTTTGTGTTCGAGGTCTTCATCTTTCAAGTCTTGTTTTTGTTTTTAAATATAAAAGCAGTTACTCTGTAGATGCAAGCAGAAAATGTAATTGAAAGAGATTCAATTCCAGATGGCCTTTGTCGGTGTTGTCAAGTTTGCAGTGAAATGCACTGATATTCTTGCATGATGCGTCTGCATCATATATGTATTTTTCTTTGCTATGAAGAAACTAATAAGTGAAAACTTCGATGTTAAAATTAGTAGATAAATTTGTATTTCCTGATTTCATGCTTTGTTTGTAATGAAAAGACTGTTAATATTTTTTAGGACAGTGTGAACATTGTTTGTTGCAAGCCTTTTTTTTTTGTGTTAGTTTATCCTCTGCAAGTCTTTCTTTCAAATTTTGTCTATCTTAATATTTGTTCTTGTGATTATTGTTAACGTATCATAACCCAAAGTCTTTAATACTATAATTAAACTATTTCCTATCAATTTAAGTTTTTAGGTCTAATGGTAACTAACGTGGTATCAAAGTTTAGAGGTTTCTAGTTCAAACCATCTCTCCTCCCTTTATTTGAAAATCTTCTCGATACACATGTTATATATTAAGGCGTTTAGCATATGTCCTTCATCTGTTATATATCCATGTTGCACATAAAGGGACGTATTAACGTATCATAACTTCAAGTCTTAAATACTATAATTAGATTATTTTCTATTAACTTAAGTTTTTTTATTTGATAATAACTAATAATAATGATGATGGTGATTTTTCATGTTGCGAACGGATGAGCGTCAATGCGAGCACTCAAGGCAGATGATTCAACCTCTATCAAATGCAGGAAGTTGGTGGCTTATTGGTTTTTTTTTTTTTTGAATAATTTCTCTTTGAATAGGCTTTTCACAAGCTACTTCTAGGGTATGTTTGGTACGTGGGATGAAATTAGAATTCATTTTCTCTCATCCTCTCATATCCCATGTTTAAAGCCACTGATGGGAATGAATATTTCATTCCCAAGTCTCCCTCTATTCCTATGCTCATGGGGTATATCATTTCAAACCTTACCCATGTCTCTCCAAAATCCCAATCTCATGGGATTCCATTTTTTTTTTTTTTCATTTCATCTTTCCCCCCCTCCCAACAGAATCACAAGTTCTTTCTCTCCTTCCTCTCTACCATGCCGACCCATCACCACCGCTGCTCATCGTCTTGCTCATCTCTTCTCCTCCATTTCTTTTTTTTTTTTTTTTGTCTCCTTTCTAGGTTGTGACCAGACCCAGAACCAGGTCGACAAAAAACCACTAGTTTTGGGTGATTCGTCAACCTGGTTCTGGGTTCGTCGAATCCAGAACCAAGTGGTTCTGGGTCGTTGAACCCAAAACTCGGTTTTGGGTTCTAGGTTTAATGAACCCAAAACCCAGTTCTATGTTCATCAACACCCAAAACCTGATTTTTGGGTTCTGGGTTCATAGTTGATGAACCTAGAATTTGTTGACGATGAACCCAGAACTAGGTTCAAACCCAGAACCTAGTTAGACGATGAACCCAAAACCAGATGGTTCTGGGTTCGACAATCGAACCTAGAACCTGATGGTTCTAATTTTTTTTTTTTTTTGTCAATGTTATGATGTTTTGATGTTATTGATGATGTTGTTGTTGTGGGAGATGATGATGATGATGAATTGGATGAATGATATTGAAGAACTGGGTTGATGATGTTGAATTGTGGGAGATGATGATATTGATTAACTGTGGGATTAGATTTCATTTGTGGGAGATGATGTTTGGGTTTTTTTTTTTTTCAAATTTTTTACAAAATTAATTTTATATAATAAAAATTTAAAATTAATTTTATTCCAATCCAATCTCAATCTATATCAAACATGATATGATATAATTTTTAATTCAATCTAAGTTCTACCAAATATGAGACAATGATTTTTCATTCCAATCCAATTCATTTTATTCTATTCCAATCTAATCCATTCTATTCTAATCCAATCCCGTGTGCCAAACAAAACCCTATGATAATCTTCCACGTGCCCCTATTTTAATGTCTATCTAGGTTCCAATTAGATTTTGGGGAAATTCAAAAAGGAAATAGTTTATATTAGCTTCAATATTATGGTTCTTTTTTATTGTGTGGTTAGCTTCTAATTTCATATAGCGATGTTTGGCTCATTTATTCGGAAACTAAAACTCTGGATTTAAGCTTTCACATATGATATTTACCTTGCGTTTAATAAGCCACACAAACCCTTGATTGTATTTCCTTTCCAAAAAAAAGAAAAAAGAAAGAAAAAGAAAAGAAAAAGAAAACCTTGGTCGTATTTCATGGTAGTGGTACATTCTCTTAATGGACTATTTGTTGTAACAATGGTAATAATTTAGACGACCCTTCCTTATCCTGATTAGTGATCACATTATTCAAAACAATTTTATTTTTTCTTATCAAAAATAAAATAATATCTTTGTTAAACTCTTACAAGTAGGATTCTTTCTTGAACATGAGTGCCCAAAATAGATATTTTCTATAAAATCCCATTGGGTTAAGCAATGCCTTTGAATTTATTGGACGAAAATTGAAAACATAAATACAGATGCACAAGTAACATAGCAAATAAAGGAACAGGCTACATTGTCCACGGAAGATTAGTCTAACGGGGCCTGATGTCACTCAGACAGAGAACAAGAAACCTGAAACTGATCTATTTTCAAGTGACAAAGTGGAAGCAATGGAGAATCTTCCACCTCCTAAACAAGTCCAGAAAGAGTGGACTTGTGCTATTTGTCAAGTCACAACCCAAAGTGAAGCAACACTCAACTCTCATCTTCAGGGTAAGAGACATAAAAACTGCTTTTCCAAAACCAAAGCTTCCATTAGCCCAGAAATTAAGGTACTCTTTTAAGAGAGAGAATTTTTGCTTGAAATACATTTTGTGAAAATAATTTAATTCTTGAAATACATTCTGTCAAAATAATTTCATGTGCATATACTGGCAAGGTTATTTAATTGGTTAAGTATCTACTTCGTGCTTCTCCAGAAAAACATTTGAAGCATTGTTTGCATCTTGAAAAAACATTATTTTTAGTTTAACTACATATATAATGCTTTTGATCTTAGTAAAGGCATTTTTTGTTTATTGGTGCCTGTCCATGTATGCAACTTATCATCAAAGAAGTTGCAGGATTTGAAAGAAGACTTTTCACAGAAAAATAACCTTGAAGCAGAGGTTAAAGAGTATGGACATGAAGCTTGTGAGGAACCAGTTTCCAGTGAGGTATGTGACTGGCTATATAGTAATTATTATATTCTAATTTAATTTCTATATAAATCTATCCCTTTTTAAGTCCCTTTTTTTAAAATATTTGAACGAAATTGATGTTTATTGTAACCGTGTGGTGATATGATTTTAATTAGTTATATTGTTCAATTATAAACTGGTTATGAGTATTGAAGGAAAGGACTCTGGTTTTTTTTTTTTTTTTTTTTTATGAAAATCATGACGTTTTGAACCTTTGAAAGGGTTTCTAACAACCATGATAATGACTTCACTGCTATGCTCCCCAAGTTCAATAAGAAATCGACCAAATTGTTAGTCCAGTGGCCACTAGAAAGCATATTGAATTTGAACCTAGAATGAAAGCTCAATCATGAGGCTAGTTTCTCTTAACTACACCACTTTTGTATTAAAGGCAGATCCTCTTGTAAGTGTGAGTTGCTTTGCTGCTTTCAGGTTTTGTTACATTTCTTTGTACCTTTTTAATTTTTAAAAGGTCTTCCTTAGTTGGCCTCTCTGGCCACTTCGGTTTTTGCTTGAAGGAAATACCTTTGATCTATGTAAGGGGAGCTAATTCTCACATCTTCGATTGCAGGTGAAGTGCAGAGAGCCCAACATTGAGCAGAATTCGTTGATAACTGTACAGGTAACAAAGAGAGAGGCGATGGCTGTAGCAAAGCAGGTACTAAGCTTCTTCTCTAGGCGACCAAGAAGTTTATTTTTATTTTTTTTTGTTTTCTTTGTGAAAATGGTTTATTTACTTTAACCTAAATATTTTTAGCTCATAACTAAACCTAAATGACGTGGTTTGTAAATCACAAATTTAATATGGATCATGAGATAATATGCCATTACCCTTTGATTTTTTTTTTTTTTTTTTTAATTTTACAGTTTTTTTTTTACAAATTTTTTTTTTTTATTTTAATTCAATATTATAATTTATTTTTTAATTTAATATCTTTCATTAAATCTCTATGATCCATCATAACTTTGATGTATGTTGAAGATCTAAAGATTTTGTTTTTCTTTTTTTAAATTCCAAATAACCATTGAAATAAAAAGATCTAAATATCCTTCTAATTGTTAAGTTTAACTAATAGTCAACTGTCATACTATGGAAGGACCAATTTGATGAATTTCTCAAACTTCAAGAATAGTAGGGACTAAAAAGGGATTTGTGAGTAAATGGAAAGAGATATTTCATCAAAATAAAGGAACCGAATTAAAATTTACCCATTTGAAATTAAAAATTATTCATTTACCAATAATTATAATAAAAAAGTATAATTACAAAAACAACTTCATCCCAGGTACAACCCAACTTACCCTTATGAAGTAATATATTCAACAATTATGCACAAAATTAATAAACAAATTAGTTTAAAAAGTTAATAATGAAATCCATCTATATCCTATCTCTACGATTATCCATTTAAAATTTTATCAAGTCTAATACAGATGTAAGCCTAGTTTAGGTCCATATCTATGTTTTACCATTCTTCGAAGGAGTGGACATGCACCTTATGTCAAGGAAGAGCTTAAATGCCTCATTTGGTGCATAGGATTAGATAGGATGTGATGGAATATGATTGAATGAAATGAGATGAGATATGATTGGATGAGGTTAAATTAGTACTATACCATGTTTGATGTAAATGGGACTGAATTTGATTGGATTTAACTACGATGTATTTTTTGTGTAAATTGATTTTTGAATAAAATGTATTAATTTTTAAATATATTTAATACAAATAAAAATTTATTTTTAATAAATTTTAAATTTATAAACTTATATTCATTCATTTGAGATTTGAAATGACCTAATATGTAGGTTGGAGAGGGAAGGTTTCCCTTCCCGCTCTAGTCCAAACGTGGGCAATGGTAGGTAGAAAAATTTTTTTTCCTATCCCCCAAAATTACCCATCTTCCAATCGCATCCAAAGTGAGATAACACTCCACTCTCACCTTCAAGTAAGACGACAAAGCTGCCTATGACAAGCTGAAAGCCTGAAACCTAAGAACCAGCTATCTGAAAGCATAGAGGATACTACATTTATATTTAAACAAAGACAGAAAATACAAGCTACTAGGCATAGGAAGAAATATGTTGAGTATAAAGAGCCTTTGGGGTGATGCAAATTATGCAATACACGCCACATTTAGTATTGATGACATGGGTTATCACCCCTATGAAAAAAGGCACTTAGTCTAAGGCACTGAGAAGGTTGTCAGCGGTTGAGTTTTACCTGCCCAGCCTCAATGTCAGTCTGGAATTTCCTTGCAGCAGCACCAGATGATGTAAATATAGAAGCTCCGTTGCCATATCTGTACAAGTATTATAATGTGAATGTAAAACACATATTAATGATATAATGATGGTTTAGAGTTTAAAAGAAACTATACTCAAGGATTTATTTATTATTGTTAATGATGTCTATGGCCTCTTCCAAGCTGTCAGCCTAAATGTAAACAAGGAGGACAAAACATATGCCAGCATATGTTAATTATTGTTTTTTTACGAACAAAGAAAAAAAAGATGTTACAGAAACAAAGAAACACAAAAGCAGGAATCAACACACCCTCATCGAAAGAAGAACTGGGCCAAAGATTTCCTCATGCAGACCAAGATAGAATTGCTAAGTATGTCCCGAGTTTCAAGGTCCAATTCTATCATAATCTTGGATGATAAATTCTTCACGTTCCAAAAAACACAGCAAAAATCATGAACGTGAACTACCATACCTTGTAACACTCCAATGTCAGCTGTGACATTAGTTAAGATGGTTGGGACCAAGAAAATTGCCATGCTCATATACTGGAACCTGTTGTCACCTGTCACAAATAAACATCGATGCAGACCAATTTCACTTACAAAAGTGAGAGTGTTTAACTTATTCGTAACCAAACACCCAATCAAAGACCAAACATGCCAGTTATAGGACCAAAGTGAAAAATAAGCTGGTAGTTGACTTCTGTTCCTTTCTTGCTAGGTTCCTCTATCAGCCCAGGGGAGGCAGGGTAGCTGTTTATATTTTAATGCATGTCTTTCCATTTAATTTTTCATTCATTAAAGAAAAACAGAAAAAGAAAAAAAGTTAAGTTTAGATGGAGAGATAGGCCCAAAGAAGAAAAAAAGAGCCAAGGAACAAAGGTTGAGACCTCCGTTGTTTAATACTCCTAACTAAGAGTTGATGTGCGGTCATATATACCCCTAAGGGCCTAACCAAAGTTGTTTGAATGTGAAAATACTGATCTATTGTGTATTAATGAGCAAATTCAAATTCTCAAGTACTAGTATTTATATTGTTTCCCACATCACCACTTTTTAATGAATATGCATGATATTTCTACCTTTACTCATTTATTACTGTTATGTGCTTCTTACATAAATTACTCAGTTCTAGTTATTTACTCGTTCAATAATTTTAACTGCATATTATATGATTCATGCACAAAACAAGAATCGATGCTGAAAAGAAAAAATCATATCATTGTATCACAAAGGGAAGAAGCAACAAGTAATGATTGTAAAAGATTAGTATATCATAAAATACCACTATATTTCTCTCATCAAGCAGTAGCTTGGCACCACTATCATCACCACTTTGAATTAAATGGCAAATCCGTTCCTTGGCCTGAGATTGCAAGAAATATTCCCAAGCAAAATTTAGTGATTAGAAACTCACCCAATCCCGTACCAGAAAATACATATTTTGTATTGAAAAGTTCCCATGTGAACACAATATAAGATCTGAAGTTTCTATGTAACACAGAAAATTGTTGAAAATTAGATATCAAATAAGTAGGGCTAACTCTAAGCATAAAAGAGGTACAGAGTTTTTTGAAATGTATGCTGACCTGTTTACTAATAACTGGACCAAGGTCTGCATCAGGTTCTGTTCTGGCATTTACTTTAAGTGCTTCTGCACACTCTACCAGTTTGTTCTCCCTGGAAAAGGTTATAACCAAACTTATCAGCAATGGTGTTTCACATACATCATAGAACTAATTTTCAGAAATATATATATGTCGTTTTAACAAACATTTCAGAACATGGAAGTATCATGTACCAAATATAACCTTTATGGGAACGTAATTTTGAGATATTCACTATAACGGGAAAATCTGTTCGCAAAAGAAGATGGAGTGCTTAGACAACATCCTAACCAATTTATCCATTATATAGATACAATTGTGAATAGAAAATTCATTTTACCCAGTTAGATAAAAACTGAGTACTTTGAAAGCTTGATCATTCCCCATCTGCAATTCTGTTAGCATACCCCAGAATGAACTTTTATAAAATTTCATAATCTTTGGCTGTATGCAACCATTTTGTGATTTATATGAAAAGCCACTATACATCTTTGAAAAAATTAGACAATCTAATCTGCTGTAATGATAAATTATTCCAAACTGAGTTTCCTTAATGTTGTAAAATTAGTATTCCTCCAGCAACAATAAGAATACCACATAAATTACCCATGACATGTTCATTAAGCAGTAGAATAAGTCCTAAACACCAGGTTGGGCAACCTCCTTAATTCTAAAGGGCATCTTACAGCAACAACACACAACCTAAATTTTAGGGCAAAAACATATCAGGCATTTATTTACACTTGAGAAAGGGGGAGAGGAGTAATGTGTGACATTTGAGCTGGGCAGACGTGAACTGGAACTGTAAGCAAACAAAGCAGTCTCAATGTTATCAAAACTCAAGATAAAGAAGATAAATTAAACAAGACGCAAGACAAAAGTAAAGCACCAATAGAAAAAGATGAAGTTAGAACAAGTGATACCATGATTTTGAGTCTCCTACAAAAATGATCATGCTGAGCGCCATGCATCTTTGTCCAGCTGCAACTAAAGCATTTAATGTGGCGTCCACACTTGCATCAGGCAGAACAATTCTATGGTTTTTGGATCTCATTAATTTTTTAAATTCATCCTTCCAACTGAAAGAGTTATGACAGCTGATATAAAGAATATGATGCCGCGCTTACCCATTGCTGGAAAGTTGAAGGGACAAACATCAAGAGGCTCTCTAATGCTGTAAGTATGAATTCCGTTTACTACATTGGGCACATATTCCGGACGCACCTCTGCAAGAAAAACCCCAAAAGAGGAGAATAGAAAATTTATAGACCACCACCATCACAAATTCAGCTCAACCATCGACAAAAAAAGACAACATAGCATCAATACGAGGCACTCGAAACACATCTCCATTGGCATCTTTCCCTGTTCAGTTGTAATATTCATAGCAAGCTTATCCTAAAACAAGAACACAATGATTCTCATTACCGGAAAAAATAAAAGTACATATAGGAGTAGAAAACTCAGAGTTGAGACAAGCATACCATGTCTCTCTGCGTAAGCATACCCTACCAACCCTTCTTTTTTGGTTTGACAGTACACATCCACCCTCTCCATCTTCAATCCTTCACATTCTCTCAACTCTTAATCGCAACAGCCAGCTCTGTCTTCACTCTTTGATCGAGCGAGAGTGGTCTTTGTTCAACGGACTACTTTAACCAAAGAGCAGAGTATGATTTTAACCTTTCAACTTCTAGTGTGCATGTGTACATATATATATATATAGTTTTTTTTTTTCTGTCACTAGCAACAAAATGCATCCAAGAAATGATTCTGTGTTTACTGATTGGTCACATAATATAATAACGACTACTAATATATGAGCATGAATTTTAAAATCATTTTAAGAGTTTAATAAACCATTATTTTTATGTTAGTAGCTTCATATTTTCATCTTAGCAAAGTGAAAGTTAGTTGCTCATAACACATATGGAAAAATTTAGATTGCACGAAAAATTAAACAATAATAGAATATGCAAGGTGAACTTAGAGAATGGAACCAAGCTAGTACAACCTTTTACAAGGTCCTTTACTTAAAAGTCATGACCAGTTGCATATCCAATTTTAGTGGTTTAGCTGAATTTGGTGAACTTCTCGATAATCTTGGACGTTCCAATCGACAAGACGGGTGTACTTAGAAATGGGCTCGTCTTCTTAAATATACTAAAAATCTAAATTTTAGATGGACCACCCATAGTGGATTTTCTTGGGAGCCATATTCTTATGCGGGGCAGCAAATGGGCTTTGGGGGAGAAGGCATCACTTTATGGACCATGGCCCATTTTTGAGAAACTCTTGTTAATCGTAAATTATAACTCTTTAATATATTTGCCAAAGAATTTGTGTACAATCTCAATATACGTACTACATGGTCAATGTCACATACATTACTAGACATTCATTTTTTTGACTAACATGACTAGACATTCTTATTATAATTCACAAAGAGAAATCTGATCTCAAATTGATTTCTTCAGCATCGTAAATGGGCCTCTTCAACACTCACGAGTGCCTTTCTTGAGCAATGGAAGTGACCCCACAATGCCAACTGGTATGATGCTTGATCCTTGGATCGGAGGTGGGCCCCACCCATAGTCAATCTATTTGAATCCAACCCAAGTCGACCTCACTCTGATGTCAATGCCTAAAAGGTCAAAACACTGAGTGAACAGGAGGTCATTGTTCCAACCCAAGTTCCCAAAATGCTAATGCATGACTCCTCCTGTAATAATAATCTTTTACCATATCAACACATTAACCAACCTTCACAGCAAAAACATGCAAAGAAAACAAGAAGAAGAAGTGAAGACTTACTTCCGTGTGTGTTATCTTTTACTTTTCTATCAAGTTTTGTTATTTTGCTTTACCTGGTTTGTCTATCACTCTGTCTGATTCTGATAAGAGAAAAGTGCATATTCCAATGCAGAGGCATTGATGATCTGCTCTATGCTTATGTGGTTGTCCAAAGTTATATGGAAAACTATTATATACTAAAAATGAAAGTAATATAGAGGAGTATGAGTAGAAGAACAAAAAATACACAAAATCGGTGTGGATCCATCATTGGGCCGGGGAAGGGAGGAGAGGGAGAGGGGCCCCCCAAAATTGAAAATAATAATAATAATAATCATAATCATAATTTACTGTGTAGTCAAAAGGAAAAAACAAAAACAAAAACAAAACATACTAAACTAAACTGTTGTGTCGGCACAGTCTGCAGACTGCAAACGTACAACAGTGCATATGCTGATGTGCACATGTTATGCAATAAATGTTATAACTGTCAACTTCAATTAATGTTTTATTTTTAATTATTATTATTATTACTTATCCTTTTATCATTTTATTTTAAAAACTGATTTAAAATATACAAATTTTTTCTGTCATGCCCCACTTTTTTCTTTTTTTAATTTTGTGCCTTAATTCTTTTTTTTTATTGTTCATTATTTTTATTCAATTTATTTTTTTTCTATTCCTGATAGAATTAACTTGCTTCCTTGCATGTTTCTTCCATTATTCCTAGCTTTCTTGCTTCTAGTATTTTTTTACTCCTAATTAATTAATATTTTATTTTTCAATTTTATTCTTTTAATTTTCTCCTATATAAATACTCTTTACTTCTACTTTTGTTAGCTATGCAAAATCCATTGATACTTTAGAATTTTAGTCAACCAACTTTTTTTTTTCTTTTTTAAGTCTTTTTTTAGCAACTCTTTAATTTTATTTTGATATTTTATGACTTCAAGTTATGAAGACTCGTCAAGAAAAATTATAATTTTATGTAATTTATGTTTTTCTTTCTTTTTATTTTTTTAATGATTTTATTAGAATTTTTAAATATAAGATTATTTGTTTTATCTAAATATAATCTATGTTTTATTTTATTTAAATATATAGTATTATTAAACATTATTTTATATAAAAATATTATATATTTAATATATTTTCAATTTTCGATATTTTTATTACTTTATTTATATGTCCTTGAATAGATTTTTGGATCTGTTGCTGTAAATAATATGCATTAGATGATAAGAAGTAAATAAAAATGAGAAACTAAAGGGAGTAACATGAAAAAGAGAATGAGAGGGTAAAGGAAGGAGATTTATATTTATATATATATATATATATATATATATATATATATAGAAGAGATGACATTACAGGAGGGGCTTGCACACTAATAACGTGTGTGTGCAAATAGGGTTTGCTTCGTTATGAGCATACTTGCCGCGTATGAGAGCCAATCAAAATTGCTTTTAATATATTTAATATAATGATTTCATTCGATTTGCAGCAAAACACCAACAGTTTAACCCCACACACGTGCACCATGTATCATGCTGTGTGCTCCGTGCTCCGTGCCTTCTTCAAAAGTATCTCATTTTGCCATTGGGTTTTTAAAGTCATCACTCCTACTCTAATTCTTTACTCTCTACCACCAAGTTTAAACGATTTTTTTACTTCTTTTTTTTTAAATGCTCTTTTTTACTTACTTAGATATATCTATATATTTCAGGTTTTTAATTAAAACTTCAAACTTGCAGTACTTCCACCCACCTCATCTCACTTATTCTTTTAATTTTTAAAACAAAATTTAATGCAGATACTGTCTTCACCCTAACACAAGACAATTTTATTTTTCAATGATTCTTTGCATAATAGTTTTGTTTTGTTTTAATGAGAGATTTGCTTTTTTAGGTTCATATTTAATGGATAAAAGGTTTTTTTTAATTCATCACAATCAAATATTACAATTACTATTTTAATAAAGGGAGCTCTAATATATATGGGAATCGAACCTTATTTTTTAAAAGTACATCATTATTTATACTAAGAGGATTGTATTTATGAATAAGTGTAGAGCAAGAATGAATCAACCTTGGTTAAGTGAAGTGGATTGTTTTTATTTATTTATTTTTTTTAGGTGTATAAAAAAAATCAACCTTGATTTTTTTTATGTGGATTGTTTTTTGATTTTTTGATTTTTGGTTAAGTGAAGTGATTGTTTTTTTCTTAAGTGTACAAAAAGAAAGGCACAAGACAATGGATTTCATATCGTTCTATTTAATGATGTATGTCATGTGATAATATATGGTGATTCCAGTAAAAAGGCAACCACATTCTGATACTACACCAATTGGGCACCCTCAATAGACAAACCTTTTTTTCTTTTTGGAAACTCCTCAATGAAAAATTTTTTTTTTTTCTGTTTTTTCTTTTTGGAAACCCTTAACTGAGACGTCAATTTTACTTTTTGGAAACTCCTCCATGGAGAAACTTAGCCTTTTTTTTAACTAGCAATATAAAAACTTAGTTGGTAGTTTTTTTTTTTTTGTTTAAATTACATCAATATAAATGTCAATTATATCTTTTCTGAATTTTCTAGTTGGTAATGTGTTTTTTCTTTTTTAATGGTGGGAAGAGTGAATTAAATTCAGAAAAAAGTAATGGATTGATATGAATTCATAAAAAATAAATGGATGTGGATTTGATTTAAACGGATTCTTTTATTAATAAATCCACAATTCATACAAAATTAAATGTGAATATTAACATTAACATATTGAAGAGGACACGTAATGGCACCTAATGTCCCTATCATTTTGTGAAACTTCAAAGTCTTTAAGTGACTATTCGGTGCTTTGAAGAAAGTGAATAACTACAATGAAAAACACGACAATCCAATACCCAAAAACCAAACAAAAAGTAAAAAGACTTATGTGGTGTGATAATGAAAAGGCTCATTGTACAAAATCTTGGGAAGTGTAGTTACTATCACTGGGCCCATGAAAGTGACACAACTTTTGTACCTAAGTCAATTCTATTCCAAGAAAGGAGAATATTTTCCCTAATTGAAATTCATCTAGAAAGAAACATATAGTTATGTAATATTATTATCAAACAAGTGGTAAATGCTAAAATGTAGTTTTATTTTATACTCTTGTGATAAAAAGATGAGTAAAAATTCAGTTATTTAATGAATTTCTAGATCCCCTAATTCTCGGTTCTCCCCCTTCTCTCATTTCTCTCCATGTCTCTTATTTTTCTTCTTCTTGTTATTTCCTTTATTTTCTTACTTTTATTTGTTTGCTATAATCTAATACATATTATTTGTATTATTTATTCTTTTACTCCTATTCTTTCTCTATATTATTTCCATTTATTATATAACAATGCGAATATAACAAAGTGAAAGGCGGATTGTTATAACTTATATCAATTTATCCATTATCACATAATTAATCATGATACAAATGAGATACGCAAGGACAGAAGTAGGATGTCTAGCAGGAATAGTTAGAGAACTAGTTTTGTGCTAAAAAAATGTCAAAAATGAAGTCACCTAACCCAATAAAGCACTATCTCCACTACCATTTTCCACCCACGAACGAGTTACAATAACCCAAAGCCAATATAGAATTGGAGTAAACGTGGGCAATATAAATTGGTCCAAGCCCAAACTGACGTTCATAATTGGTTTGTCCACCAACACAAGATACACAACCAATGTTTCTCACTTGCACTATAGTTTTGCATATCAAGCACCTTAGATCATTGAAGTAAATATTAATAAAGGAAATATATCCCCAATATTAAGCTCAATAATAGTTAAATTTTGCACAATAGTTTTGCAAAATTTAAACTTTCATCGATAACGAAAGAGAATGGGCCTCCTAATAGAGACAGAAGATTATGAACATCCAAATCCACAAAAATTTTGTGCAGTTGCACCCGCACTTAAATTCACTAAAATTTCATAGAGTTGCATGCAAGTGTGGACCCCGTCAATTTGGGCTAATCCACACTCACTCATCAGCCTGCGAAAGTTCTGTAACATTTTTTCTTTTAAAATCAATTGACACTTTTGATATATTTAAACCTCTAAACTGGAAAAAAAAAAATATATATATATATATATATAGTATATTTTCATCAAGGGTTATCTTTAAAGTTAAAAATATTCCATGACCGGTTTGGCAAACTTATAAACAAATCAGACAATTTAATTAGAACGTAAGCGTGTAGGATAATCCAATTTAAATAGATCTCTTATTATATTTTATACTTCCTTTTTCGGGTCTAACATAACTTTTTTTTTTTTTTAGAAAAAAAAAAAAAAAAAAAGATAATTGTGTTGGCACACGAACATAATTTAAAATATCAACTAATACTAGTAATGTACATCGACTTTAACCATGAATATAATATTTATTATTATTGCTAGCAATAATATTTAAGTCTAAGGCTACTAGTAATGTACATCGATTTTAACCGTACCATGAACATAATAAATGAAAATTTCATTTTATCTATAAGTCAGTTATGAAGTGGAATAGTCGAAATTGAAAGGCAGATTGTTCAATTGCACAACCAACTTTTAAAGCATGAGCTTCATTAATCCTCCGAGATCAACGGGTTGCAAAGTTGCATAGAAATAATGATTTAAGTATTTGAATTATGAAAAAGACAATGTACATGTGCAATGATGGTCATGGTTAAGATGATGAGACATGACTGGCTTCAGTAGTTTTCAAACTCATGTTAATTGAATCATTCGGCACGCAATATATTTTTTGCAGGACAAAGCAATTACTGAAGTATGAAACATTGTTCTATAAACCATCATTTTTGAACTATTTGCGTATTCAATTCAGTAGACTCGGTATTATGATCATCATAGGATGCAAGAATTTTCAGATAATATCCTAAGTGCACATTAAACCAAGTTAAATCCCTCGGACTCACTAATAATATTTTACTTTAAGCATGAAGTCGTTGTACTTAACTTAGTTTGTTGGTGAAGTTGATCATGACTTATTGTGTCGTACTTTAATAATTAGTGTAGAATTTGTTGACGTCCGTAGACGGTCAACACCCGGCTGGCGGTCGAACCTGATCAATCGAACGATTTGTATGGGGTCGGCCCGTAAACCGTTGAACCCCTTTTGACCTCGTAGGATCGCGTCCGGAGTTGAACCATTAATCTCATATGTGTTTTTGGTACACAACTTCTATCACCAAGCTGGAAGTTGAACCTCAACCTTATAGACGTTTTTGGGTTGACAACTACCACCACCAAGCTGAGTTAGCTTAGTGATAAGAGTTGTGCACCAAAAACACCTATGAGATTGAGGGTTTAACTTCGGACGCGACTCTACGAGATTAAAAGGGGTTCAACGGTCTATGAGCCGGCTCCATACAAATCACTCCGCTGGTCAAGTCTGACCGCACTAGGTGTTGACCGGCTACGGACGTCAACAGAATTCAAATTGATTCTGTAGATTTGAATTAACATTAGCATAAATTTATTATCCATTACCAAGTTCATAAACTACTATGAACAAGTTTTATTTATTATTATAACTCACATCTTCCTATGATAGCACCCTTTTTTTTTAAACGAATAATAGAGGGTTTTCCAAGAGGGGAGGTGAAACGACCCCTCACTGAGCTCCTACCAGTAGACGTTCTCCACCACCCATATACATATATATATATATATATATATATGGAAGAGGCAAATAGGAGTTTGTTTCATTATAAGCACATTTACGGCCTATGAGAGCCAATCAAAATTGGTTTTAATACATTTAATATAATGATTTCATTTCATTCGATTTACAACAAAAATCATCATTTTAACCCCACACATGCGCACCAGAGTCATACTTTGTGCTCCATGTGTTCTTCAAAAGTATCTCATTTTGCCATTTGGTTTTTGTGATCAGTCTGTTTCTGAACCAACACTTCTACTCTAATTCTCTACTCTCTACCACCTAGTTTAAATGCTCTTTTTTACTTACTTAGATACATCTATATGTTTCAAGGTTTTTAATTAAAACTTCAAACTTGCACAACTTCCACCTACCTCATCTCACTTATTCTTTTAATTTTTAAAACAAGAATTTAATACATGTGGATTAAGGACATGTATGCAAACACTGTTTTTACCCAAAACAAGACAATTTTATTTTTCAATGATTCTCTACATAATAGTTTTGTTATGTTTTAATGAGAGATTTGTTTTTTTGGTTCATATTTAATGGATAAAAGATTTTTTTAAATTCATCAAAATCAAATATTACAGTTACTATTTTAATAAAGGAAGCTCTAACGTTTATGGGAATTGAACCTTGTTTTTTACAGCCACATGGCCAAGTCCCAATTAAAAAAAAAATGGGAATCAAATTAGCAAGGCAAAATCAAAGAAAAGAAGGTGGGACCGGCTGAAGTTTGTGAGGTCAACATCGTAGATTGGAGTCGGGAACCACGTGGTGAACATCTAAAGGATAGACAGTGACAAGGTCGGAGTTGGTGCTACATCAGCAGGCGTTAGATAACTTTCGTTAGCAAATTTGGAATTGTGATATAGAAATGATATGAGCATCAAAGGTACACATTTTTAATTGTTATCTTATTTATAGTATAGCGTATTGATAATGGATTTTGAATGTCACATGGATTGAATTAATTAGGAGAATCCCTCACAAAGGACAATTCAATTGGTGCCAAGGACAAACCAAGCTACCCCACTCTCTTATATGGTTCAGATACATCTATATGTTTCAGGTTTTTAATTAAAACTTCAAACTTGCACAACTCCCACCTGCCTCATCTCACTTATTATTTTAATTTTTAAAACAAGAATTTAATACATGTGGATTAAGGACATGTATGCAAACACTGTTTTTATCCAAAACAAGACAATTTTATTTTTCAATGATTCTCTACATAATAGTTTTGTTATGTTTTAATGAGAGATTTGTTTTTTTGGTTCATATTTAATGGATAAAAGATTTTTTTTTTTTAATTCATCAGAATCAAATATGATTAAATATAAGAGATTGGTTCTTATGAATAAGTGCAGAGGAAGAATGAATCAACTTTGGTCAAGTGAAGTAAATTATTTTTTTAATTTTAGTTATTATTATTATTATTATTTTGAAGTGTACAAAAAAAAAAGCACAAGACAATAGATTTCATATTGTTCTATTTTATGACTCATGTCATACGATAATATATGGTAATTCAAGTAAAAAAGCAACCACATTCTAATACTACACCAACTAGTCGTACTTAATGGACAAACATTTTTTCTTTTTGGAAACTCCTTAATGGAGAAATTTTGTTTGTTTTTTTTTTTAATTCTTGGAAACCCCTACCAGATAAACTCATCAATGGTAATTTTTGTTTATTACAACAACATAAATGTCAATTATGTCTTCCCTAAATTTTCTAGTCGGTAATGTGTTTTTTCATTTTTAATGGTGGGAATAGTAGATTAAATTCAGATAACAGTAATAGATTGATACGAATTTGTAAAAAATAAATGGGCATGAATTTGATTTAATCAAATTTCTTTATCAATAAATCCATAATTCATATAAGATTAAGTGTGAATATTAACATCAATATCTTGAAGAGAACACCTAATGGCACCGGAAAAAAAAAAGATTGGTCCTTCAGTGAAGCAAAATTCACAAAAGATATATATATATATATATATATATAAGTGGGGAAGACGGATGGAAGAGCTAGAGAGATTCTTGAAGAGAAAAAGGTCCATGTGACATGATAAATTTACCCCACATCCCTATTAACTAGCTTTGTGAAATTTCAAGTATTTAAGTGATTATTTTAGTGCCGGTGTTTTGAAGAAAGTGAACAATAGCAATGAAAAGCATAACGGTCCAATAACCAAAAAACAAACAAGAAGATAAAAACTGACGTGGTGTGATAATGAAAAAAGGTTTATTGTACAAAATCTTGGTAGGTGTTGTTTGTCCCACGGGGGGCCCTTGAAAGTTGAAAGTGACACAACTTTTGCAATTTAGTCAATTCTATTTCAAATATGGAAAGAAGAATACTTTCCCTAATTGGAATGGAAAGTGACAATTTTCCATCAACTATTAATTATTAAATACCCATTCACACCTCCAAAACTCAGCCCTCTCTCGTTCTCTCTCATATATGGGACCTGCTTGCATGCCTAACATCAAACATTTAGTATGCTATGTGACGTGGTTGATCCATTACTATTGGTTAAGCTAGTTGGGTGGGAAGTAGCATAGGTGCCCAAATAAATAGGTTTGGTGGGGACGTGTAGCTAACTTTCAAAGCAACATTTAATCGATAAAATATTAACTAGTAGATAGTGGGAAAACGAGAAAAAATTAGTAGGATATTTTCTGATGAAATAGTGGGGGTGGTGGAGCTGATGATGGTGATCTTAAAATGCAATGACCCCTCTGTTACCTTCTATTTATGGAAATTTGATCGTGATATCATCAAACACAGTCGTCCACTACAAAAACTAGGAGTGGGTCATAATTATGTCATGTCACTTTTAAGATGTTGCGTCAAAATGGCTTCCTCAGTTTTCAAAGGGCTAGGCCTACTGGTCACAAGCTGACAACTCTTCGACCGCCAATTTCTCACAAGCTGATAACATTTGCGTGTCAACATCACGTGTCTCTTCTAAGTAGCTTCTTCCTCTTCCCTTCACTTTGTCTTGTTTTTCTTTTTAACAACATTTTATTTATTATTACATATTATTATTTACTCCATGGCCTGAGATACCAGCTGAGTACGTTTATTTATGGAGAAATTTTATTTAGTCCCTCACTGTTAATGAAATATTATTTTTATCTTATCTATATATTTTAAATACCTATCATCTCTAATATTTTTAAAATTTATCAATTTAATCCGTCTATCAATTGACCATTAGTCAAACTTAACAGTTAAAAAGTATTTTAATCCCTTTATTCCAATAACCATTTAAAATTAATAAATAAAAAACTATAAATCTCCACCCTTCATCAAAGTTGTTATGGATGGTGAAAATTTATTGAGTTTAATTAAAATAAAATTAAAAATAAAAATTACATAATTATTAAAAACAAACAAAAAAAATCCCAGGACAAAAAACCAACAATAATCAAAACAAAAACAAATATTGAATACCAAAAACAAAAACATATTTTTTAAAAAAATTAAAAATTAAAAATCAAAACAACACCATAATAAATTCACTTTATCTTGTTTTCTTTTTAACAACATTTTATTTATTATTCCATATTATTATTTACTTTACTGCCTAAAATATCAGTTCTCTTCTCTATCTTTTCCTCTTTCATTTTTGTTAGAAAATAAATACATTTTTATGTACCATTTTAATTGAGTTTTTTTATTTAGGTTTTAAAAGATCAAGTAGATTCATATTGTCTAGCGAACAATCATTGAATTGATTCTTTTAGTCAAAATGATGTTTGATGAATGAAAAATTGGACTTCAATGTACATCAATTGAGATGAAAGTCTCGCAGTAAAAAAAATTAAAATAATGAATTTATATATAAATGCATGTATTATTATGGAGCACAGATAATCTCTCTTGCGTGTAGGGAAATTCCAACTTTAGATGTACCGTTTGCTCTGAAACCTTCGGATGTAATTATCTATTGAAAATGGCGATAGAGTCATAAATACAAGTCGCTATAGCGTGTCTTGTCCAAAGAACCCAAAGCAATAAACACCTAATTGTCCTTTGAGCTTCAATTTAAAAGTTGTGGCCCTATAGTGTGAGTTATCAGAGAACCCATGGCAAGAAAGCAGTAAATAGGTTACATCATTCATTGAATTATTGTCCTTTGTGCTTCAATTTCCTTTTTTTATTTTTTTGAAATTCTTTGTGCATCAATTTCAAAAATAGAAGGACAAAAACCACGTGAAGCTTATATTTACTTGTTGGCCAACAACACCTTACATTTTTCAACCCTTCCAATCATTCGTTCACATTTCTAAAATTTTAATTGAGTTGGTCTTCTTTTTTTCTTTTAAACAAATTGAGTTTGCATTCAATTTAAATATTTTAGGTAAATTATAGACTTACGTACGTGTTCAAAAATAATGAAATCAATCTTTTTCTTAATTACTTGTTGAAAAATAAAAATAAAACAAACCCCAGAAAAATAATAATAAAATAAAAGCCCATGGGAGAAAAAAAAAAAAACGAAGGCATTATCTGTTGTTTCTTTGATTTGTTTTCCTAAATATTTTTGGTTGCTGTTTGAAGTACTAGTGAATAGATATTAGAATTTTTATTATATATTAACATTATCAACATGATTAGTTAAACAAGCTTTTATATATTGTTTTAAATGTTGAATGCAAAATCTTTTTATTTATTTTTATTTTTTTGCTTGCATGTATACTTTTAGATTTTAATTTTTTTTTTTAATATTTTTTTCAAATTGATCTTTATCATCTATCTTTTAAATTGACAATTTAGATCCATTTTAAAAAATATCTTTTATATTTAAAATTAAATATATCTCAACTGTTCATTTTCAAGATGAACAATTGAGATTTTTTAACTCTTTTAATTTTTTCTATAAAAGTAGGGGTAACTATGTCATTTCTGTCAAAAATTAGTAAATCAGAGGTGGTATCGTTTTTTTTTTTTCCTCTATTTTATCAACCTCCAGTTATCTCAAATGGTTAAACCTTAGTTTAAGGAAGGAGGTTGTTACAAAAAGTAAAAGTGGTTTCTATGTGTAATAATGCATATATTCGGAGGCTTTTTAGTGATTCTCTCAATTTAGTTTTATTATAATTGATTGTGTATATCAATTAAAAGATTATTTGCATCAAATTTAGAAAAAAAAAATTCCTAAACTAGCTATTAATATTAATTATAGAAACTCCATTATAGCAATTTTTAAACATTCAAATAATTAAATTAAGAGTTCACAAATGTTAGCAATACTATTAAACAATGGGATCCAGAAAAGACCACTAGAATACATTTATATGGTATTCCTATTTCATAATTAATAGAACAAATTACAATTTAATTACTTAGAAAAAAAAATACGTGCAGGCAGAGAAAATTTTTTTATTTTTATTATAAATAACCCACCAGCCTTATGTACAAATAAATGTAAAGGTAATTGGAGGGAGGCGTCATCTAATGTTCAAGGAGGGAAGACAAGATAATGGTTAGTAGATTTGGTTGATCCTAGTGTGAATGGTAATTTAATGCTAATTTGAAAATATTGGCGAGAGAAACGAAAGGAAGCATCAAACAGATGCACCGACTTTGAGAAAAAGGCAAAAGGGCATGCCCCACATGAACTCTCTTTTGAAATACTGTTCCGTTGAAGCTTTCATATCTATGCATCATTGCTAGCGTTTAAAAGTAGTGAAATGCGAGACCCATGCCACCCCCACTTGGGAGAGAAAAACTAAACTTTTTGACTTGGTGGTCGCCTACGCACAAAAGACAGTTGAGGCCCTGCCGGCTTTGTTGTGGCACAAAGTTAAGGCATGAGGGCCCCACGCATGCCTCACCCTTCTTTTATTATTATATTGGGTCCGATCTCATGCACAGTTTTTATACGGATAATAGATAATTGGTATTCATTTATATATTAATTTTAAAATGGTATAATGGGGAGTTTCTTTGAAATTATTGAAAAGAAAAGCACTCACAATCAGTGGTAAACAGGGGACGGTCCAGGTACAGCCGTCCATCATGAATCATGGATACATGTATGCATGTGTCGACACGATGGAAAAGTTAGAAATTGTTGTGATCATGCATGATTATGTCGGTCTCGTGGGGTATAGAATGGAATGGGGCTGATATTTCTTTTTTGACCCTAGTTTTTTCCATCTTTTCAAATGGCAAATCATGGACCTCTAATTTAGATGTAGTTAAGTCAATTTTGTCTTTGAAAAAATAACCTTCTTGCCTTTCACATGTGCTGAGTCTGATGGCTGTTGAATTGTTTCAGATTTTTTTTTTTTATTTAAATTATATTTCATCTTTTCGAATTCCAAATAATTTGATTTAATATATTGTATTTTACAGTAATTTCTGTTTTATCTTCTATGAAAAATAAAACTTATATCAACTACCCCGTCAAGTTATTGATGTGAAGGATATCTTTCTTGATATATATTCTGCTTTTCCTTAATTAAAGAAAACTGACGGGACCCACGCCTGCATCGAATTATTTATCTTATGCCGTCTATATATGATGGAATCACAAAACCATCTACAATCACAATGGAGTTTTATCTCACCAAAAGAATTACATAAATAAAAAATAATATGTATTATGATTTTGTTTTAATTTTTGATAATATGCTAAGATATTGGCCGTATTCCTCCAGACTCCACTGATTGTAAACAAATACATACACATATATATAAAAGTAATTTAATCATAAGTATTTTCTAACTTAAAAAAAAAAACTGGGATCAAATAATCTCAACCTTACATTAAATCTAATGGACAAAAAAAATGAAAATAAAAATAAATAATTATATTATATTAAACTAATAAAATTCCTTATTTATTTGTCTAATATAATGATCCACTGAAGTGAATTATAAAATTTTGTAAGTATAACTATCTTACCTAACTATTAATCTTATCTTTTAATTTGAACGTTTAGATTTATTGTAAAAACGATTATTGAAGTCAATTCAAGAACTCCAATTAAAAGGTAAAATTAATGGTTGGATAAAATAGTTAAATCAAAATTTTGTTACTCTAATATAATATAATTATTTATTTCTATTTTTATTTTTTTTTCAGTCTATTAAATCTAATCTATGGTTGAGACTGTTTGGTCCTAACTTTAGAGGTGAAGAATCACTATATATATATGGCAGGATCGAATGACACAGATTTTGATATAATTTTTCAATCATTGGATTGAATCGAAATTAATTGTATAGATTTTTAAAAGTAGGAAAATTATTAGAGAGCTGTGTTACACAGATAATTACATGTACATCAATTTCTCTCTCTTCATTTATGATATTTCATATTTTTTCTTTTCTCTATTTATTTCTTTTTTTACTTAGTTTTTTATTTTGAGATATTTTAAACAACATGTTTGTTTAATCTATGCAATATGGATTTTTTTTTTTAAGTTTGTGTTGAGAATTTCGAATTCATGTATTATTTACATGATTTGATTAATTAAATAAGGAGAAAATATTCAAGTTTAGATATTCAAACCTAAAAAGTAAGCATGAGATTGTATAAAATTTGCATTTGAAGGTCACCTTTTTAACCGAGTCTTGTCATTGTCGCCACCTTGTTCTGCTTTGTTTCTTTGTGTGCGTTTGTTACACGGCTACATTTGAATCTATATACTTTGTTTTGTAATAGGTCTATCACAAAAGTCTTTTTTTTGGTTATATAAAATTGTAGAATATGAATAATCAACTTTGATGAAATTTATACCTATATATATTGAGTCAGGTTCGTGTATAATTTAGCTATGTATATTTTTATGAAAAATAGATTAAAATTTGTTTTGTAATATATAAACTTCAATTGATTTTGATTGAATGCATCTATCTAACCAACCATCTTTATGACAAGTCAACAAAATCCTTGAGAAAATAAATTTACGAATGAATTGTTCTTGTCAAGCTACTGTAATTGCCGCATGGTTTGGTTAATTAAACGTGCTTGTACTATTATGTGTTCGTGAGGATTAGACAAGTTGAGGGTTTTTCTTTAGCTGCTGACGATTTATTAGCTAGCTTAATCAAACTAACTAGCACATGGGCATGATTTGACACCAAAAAAGTTAAAAAAAAAAAAAGGAATAAAAGTGGAGGTCCATCATTAGATGCCATGCAATTATTTTTGTTGTTTTTTCTCCTGTAACAGACACCAGTCGCCCCCATTCTTTGTTATTTTCTCTTCCTCATCTTTTACTTTTCTTTTTTCTTTAATTTGATTCCTCCACTTGGAAGTGAAAGATGGCTATGGTTGGTTGTTATTGTGATTACAAGGAAGATAAATATACTTATCGCCTACCTAATAAGAAAATTATAGTTTTACAAGATTGCCTATATATAATTTTATATATTCTAGAGTTATCACACATATTTAATTATAATCAGAATACAAAACTAATTAAAATGAATGAGAGAATTCTGATATTTTTATGTCATATTATAAAAATTAATGACATCTTGACAAGTATATTTTCATTTTTCAAACTACAAATAGCATATGTCTATGTAACACAACGGTTGAATTTTCATTAAAATCATGAGATTAGATTATTATATTGTCTCTATTTATTCTATTTGCACCATTATTAGCATTAAATCAGGCTTTTACTTTTATTTTTATTATCATGCAATTTTACGTTTTCTAGTAATCGTTGTACGTAATTAAATAAAATTACAATAAAAATATAATTAAAATAATATTAAAATGAAATAAAAAAATTATAATACTTTTGCTTTAAATTATAAGTATTGTTATATTGTCCAAAAACTTATCCAAATTCATTACTCAAGTAATATAATAAACCTATGTGTAATTATCATATCATCAATATATCATTTTAAAATTAATGTAGTGATTATAACTTATCTTGTTATATTATTTGGGTAAAATTTTTGAGTACTCTAGTATTATTCTTAAATCATACATAACAATGGCAGCTTGATTATTTCAAATTATAAATAATAAATGTACATATTAACATAATTGTTTAAGTCAACTTTTCTAAAAGAATAATCACTAAAATAATAATAAAATAAATAAAATCTATATAAAATTTACATATTTTATACTTTTTAGTATACCGCCTCAATCGTAATAATGAAATAGATATCTTGCAATTTTTTTATTATTTCTTTTCAACACCCATCCACTCATTTTATACATAATAATAATAAAAAAACTAATTTAAAATTTGTTACTTCATTAAGTGAAGTTCAAGTAAAATTATTCTTTGTTTCATAATGGATCGTTATTCATTCTTCTTTTATTTTTTATTTTGTTTAGGTATGAAACTTGTTATAGTATTTAAGTATATACTTTTCAACTAAATTTTTTTTTTATTATATTCTAAAATTTACTTAGTAAAATTGTACTTAATTTAGTTCATGTGAAAAAATTAGACCTGTATTATGCTCCTAATTACTCATTGGTCATACAATACCACTATCCTTGCTCCCTATATAAATATATTTGGCTTCTCTCTAACTTTTATTATCTTTAATAACTTAAAGGATAAAGTATCTTCTTACTGAACTTTTCAAAACATTTTTTCAATTTGTATTGGCAGAAAAATATTGACTTGTTTTAAAAAAAAAAAAAACATGGAATAGTATCTTAATGATTGAATTATTTGCATGCAATAAATCTCTGTAATATCAAAACGACAATTTTCATGCAATCGTTTATTATTCATATTCTGTTTTGCTATGTTAAACATGCCGGTGATGTTGCCGATCATACTTGATAAATATATTTTGTTAAAGTGAATTGAGTAAATTAAAATGATTTGTCTACTTTTCTGTTTGAATTGTCAAATTATATATTTTGTTAAAGTGAATTGAGTAAATTAAAATGATTTGTCTACTTTTCTTTTTGAATTGTCAAATTATATGCATGGGTCGGTCTAATAAAATTTATCCGAATCTCCCTTTACTTAAATAGTATAATTAGTTGGTTAAGAATAAAGAGTTTGGTTCACTAGTTTTATCCATTATGATAAAAAGTGAGCCAGGTGCATGGTCCATTTGTACTATAATCTCTTTAAAATAACATCATTAATCCTACCATTTGTGCTTCACATTTTAAAATTTGATTCATTACCATTTAATGCTTTACATTCATTACATCATTTTATTTAATTTATATTTAATAGGATTATTATCATTTTACCTTCTGAATTTAAAAATAATATCATACAACCCTTAATATTGAAAATAATAGTTAAAATGATTCAATTGTTATAAGATATTGTAATTCCATCTAAGGACTATCAGATTCGTTAATTTTGAGGGCAAAAAGGTAATTGGGGGTTGAATATTTTGGCTGGAACATAAAATTTAATTTGTTGATAAGAAAAATAAAAAAAATGAAATGCCACGTGTCGCCTGTGCGTGGTCCCTGACAACGACACCATCACTACCATACGCTATCCAAATCTGACAACCCAACCCCATTGACCCTTCCTGGAAAGCCTCTGTCGAGTCCCCACCTCTTCCCTCCCTTCTCAGCCCCTCGTCTACCGCCGCTGGTCTCGCCTCCTCTCCCCTTCATTCTTCCATCTCCGCCGCCACGTCGACCCTCTCCACCACTCCCTCTTCGCCCTCTCCTCTTCTTCTCTCTCTACTCCGCCCCTCTCCACTTCGACCACCACCAAACAACAACCGCTTCATGGACTCTCCACCCCCTCCCTTCTTCTCTCCCCATCAACAACTCCTCCTCCTTCTCCCACTCTCTTTCTCACAACCGACCAAACCCACCACAACATCACCACCAAACATCCATGGCCGAACAGCTTCAAACCCAGACGTCGTCTGGGTTCGAAGACTCGTAACCGTCGTCTGGGTTCGAAGCTGTTGGGTCTCAATCGGAACTAGAAACTCGTGGATGATTCAAAGCTGTTTGTGGATGATTCATCCTCAGTTGGAACGAACCAGAAAACCGTGGATGCTGGTGGTGGGACTGGGTGGGAGTTGAAGAAGGAGAAGTGTGGTTGGTTTGTGTTTTTGTAATGATTTTTGTTGTTGTCATTCTGGTAGTTGTTTTTGACATTTTTAGTTGTTTTTTTTTTGGTTGTTTTGATGTCGGTGGTTGTTATGGTGGTTATTTGTTGTCTGATTAATATGATTTTTGTTGTTTTTGTTTTCTGATTGTGATTGTTGAACCCAGATGCAGATCTGTATGTTGAAGATCTGGGTTGATACCTAGAACCTTCATCTGGGTTGGAATCTGGATTTGAACCCAGAAGTGGGTTGATTTCTTTTTTTTTTAATTTACTTTATGTATTTGTTTAAGATTAATATTAATTAGTATATTATTATTTTAATTGTTAGAAGGGTATCTTGATCTTTTAGTGGCGTACGACAGGGTTTTTTTTACTAATATTGTTAACTATTGGGGTCAATTGAGATTATTTTTCATTTCAGGGGTGTTTTAGATTTTTCCCTATTTATTAATAATAATTATTATTTTAATTATTTAAAATTGTAATTTAATTTTAAATTCTAATTTATTTATTTATTTATATTTTTTGGTTAATTGAAAGCCTATTTATAGGGCCACTCCACTGACATCCATACTCGCTTATATCACTTTTCTCTCTGATCTGCATCTCTCGACTTCTCCTCGTCAATTAATTTGCCTCCTCTTTTCCTCCTCTTCCGCGCCGCCTCCACCGCCTCCCTCACCATGTACGGTTTTATTTATATATTTTTCTTTTTTTATTTGTTTTTCTTCTCTACTATCACAGCTCGGTTTTCGTTTCTTTTTAAATTTTGTTTGATGCTGTGTGTTTGACATTAAAATTATCATCTTTTGGACTTACAAACTTTTATTTTGGTCAGGGCTAACTTCAACTTCAAGTTCCCATTCGTGATGATGGCATTTCTTGTTCAATTAATGTTGAACAAGATCATGTCATTTGTAAAAAAATTACATCAACTTTTAATAAATAATAAACGGGTGGATAAATTAACGTGGATCGCGTTACTCTGTGTTGATCCGCTGCTGTATTATGTCCCTACTGTGGACAGCCAAAATATAGCTTTACACGTTAATTATCCACTGCTCATTACTCTCTGGGTCCTATATTTGCCTCTGGTGGCATATAGGATCTATCGGTGCATGATCAGTAGGAAGAATCGGCTTATAATAATTTCAGCCGAAACCACTCTCTTAGTGATTAATCATGCTGTAAGTCTTTCTTTATATATTTATTTGTTCTGATTGCTAATATACTTTTATATTGATTTAATGTTTAGTTTTGTACTGTATGCAGGTGTCCTTATGGTTGCTGATATTCCGTCCAGCAATGGAAATTTCAAGTCCATTGTCTGTGATAATTGTGTTTGTAGTTGTGGGAGCTTATCTGCTGAGGGTTTATGCTGTCTTCGAGTGGTTTGCAAGGCAAATACAGGGTATATTTGCACTTTGGCTGCTGGCTGCCATAATATATATTTATGGAGGTTATGTAAGTAATCTTTTCATTTATATGTTGATGTAAAGTGATTAAATGATTTTTTATTAAAGTGAAAATCATCTAAAAGATTTCGTAAATATAGATTTTTTTTTCCTAGGTAGGATTTCCAGAGTCACTGCCCTATCATTATTATATATATATTTTAAAGAGCTTTCATCATTATAATTTTGTATACTATGAGTATACGATAAGTGGGAATAAGTAGGAAAAAGAAAATTAAAAAAAATATAATAATAAGACCAAACAGTTTATATAAAATATAATTATATCTCAATTTTATTTATCTTTATGTTTAAATACTTGCATCCTAACTACTTCCCCCCCAAAAAAAAATTGCTTACATCGTGACTGCACTTTTACAGATATTCGGCAGCTTCTGGTTTTATCTGGCCATTAACAAGCAGATAATATGTTGGAAAAATGCTTGTACAACTCTCGATGGCTGCCATTTCTCTCCACCAAATTTTATTTTTAATTTGAAAGAGCGGGAAATACTGATCAATTCTTGTTCAGTAAATTCTAAATTGGGGTTTTTAAAAGATGCCTTTGTGTCCGGCATCATTTACCGTGAAGGGCTATGGCAGAGAGTTTTCATGTGTCTGCGATGGGGCATACAGAATATATGGTTTGTGCAAAATACTTTCTTATATGATATCTTTATGGTTAAATTTTCTGATTTGCTGATGTGGAGAATCAGAATTTTTTTTTTTTTTTTAATTAAGCTCTGCTATTGTTTTTTTTTTTTTTTTTTTTTTGTTTCAGTACCTTTGCTTCAGCCCCTAGGATTTACAATTCCTACAATTGGAATGATGAGTTGGAGTCAGCTTTTGTGATCTCAGTAGTCATTTACGCTGCAGTCACAATTTGCCTCTTTATATCAAACCTAGGTGAGGTATTATGTTATTTTAATTTGTTCTTATTTTTCGTATGAGTTTATATAAGTTTAAGATGAAGAACCTTACATTATATTCTCTGGACTATACTTTTTGTGCAATAGGTTCCACAAGGAAGATCAAGAACTAGGCAATTGAGGAGAGCACCAATCATTCCTATGAGATTGTTTACCGTTTATGACCTGATTCTCTGCTTCCCGTTCTACTTGTGATTGCTGATATCGACCACTTGTTTGTTGACACTTAAGCAACCAATTGTGTCACACCCAATTGTATATTGCTATTTGTATAACTAATTTAGATTTTTGACTTAAATTTTCCTCTTCGCTCAGTCATTAACAATCTGTCTTAATTTACTTTAAAAGAAAAAAGTCATAATTCGTTCCAAAAATAAATAAACAATCTTTCCTAATTACTTGTAAAAAAGACCGAAAAAAAATCTGTTCTAAATTAATTATTTTATTTTGAAATATTAGAATTTGAGTATTGTCATATCAAAGCACTACCTAATCTCATCCATCAAATTGAATTGAAAAAAAAAAATGAAAAAATTTCTCATCCATAAAATTTGGTAATGATCTAAGTGCCTTGCATATATCCATAAAAAAATCCTTTTGAGATGAAAGTTTTTTCTTTTACAAGGTTTTTGTTAGCATTTAAAACATATATGAGTACAATGAAAATTCATACAAATTTTATAAAAATAATGTTACATTATTAAAATTTACTTAAATTTATTATCAAATAATGTGATAAACTAATTTAATTTGTAACTGATCATTATATCATTAATACATAATTTTTTAACTAATATGACTATTACAATTTAGCTTAACATATCAATTGTATAAAAAAATTTGAATAAATTAGAGTAATGTTAGGTTTCTTACAAATTTTATCCCAATCGATATTTAAATAATGTGATATGTGAGTTATTAAAATTTTATTAATTATCATGATATCTCATTTTTCACGAGATCTTGACAAATATTATATTATTTAGATATAAATTTAAGTAAAATTTTTGGAAAAACTATTACTATAAATTTTAACAATACATAACATTATTCATTTAATAATTACCAGTTAAATCTGCATCTTCTTAAAATTAATGAATTTTCAATCCAATCTTATGAATTTTAACTCTGCAATAAATTATTGCACTATATGGTAATATGGTCTCTCTGTAAATATATAATAATATAATGATAACTGTACAGCTTGTTTCATTAATTAAGAGTATATATACAATATCCTTCTATTTTTTTATTAAAATATATATAGAAGTAAACAGATTTTTTTTTACTCATCATCTTAGAGTATCTTTTCTAAATTTTGGAGATACCCCAAATGGAAATTAAAATCCTTAAGAGAGATAGTTTACTAACCTAATTATACTTATTTTCTAACAAGAACATTGAATGATTTGTAGAAAGATCATAATTCTTTGTATGTTTCTAAAATTATAAAATACAAAAATACAAAAATTGTTTTTCAAATTATATTTATAATTATTGATCTTCTTAGACTTAATATTTAATATATTTATATTAAAAATATCTAATATATTTGTATTTAAAAAAAAAAAAAAAAACTAGTTCAATAATTGGGTTGGAAAGGGTATGGTGTAGAAGGGAATTGGATGTGTGTAACTACGGAGGAGAGATTCATATGAAAGAGACATACATTGGAGTCAAATCGTTTTGGTTTTGTTTAATTAACATGGTTGAAACACAAACAAACACAATTAAAATGGTTAATGAAAAAGAGTACAATATGATGTTAATGGGTTCGAATGTTGACACTAACGAGAAAAAAGCCAAAAAAAAAGAGAAAATGATGTTCCTGGTAGCTGGGACCCCTATGGGCCATGAAAGAGGCATTGTAACAATTCTGACAGATTCGCTCTCCACTAGTACTTTATATTTATACAAACCAACGTAATCACTCTCTCTATCAAACACACAAGGATTACAATTTAATTGATTAGTAGTTAAAATCTCAGAGAGCAGATGAATAGTGGGTAAAATAATTTGAATATAACTTGGATTACAATTTAATTGATTAGAAGTTAAAATCTTAGAAAGCACAAGAACAGTCAACAAAATAATTTGAATGTAACTTTCAAAACATTGTTTTTTCTTGAATATAGTAATCAATCAATAATTAATATATAACAGTAATCATTTTACTCAAGAATTGCGTTGTGATTTGTCATTCTAAACCACCTACCAACTCACATTACTTTGTACTTAAAATCCACAGGATTACTACCTTCTCTTTTTATCTACCAGACTCACTCAAAACTAGGGATGAGAATGAGTTGGATCGGATTGGGTTGACCCTTACTAAATTCGATTCAAAATTTTTGAGAGGTGCCCCAAACTCGATTTGTGCCTCAAAACTAGTCGCTGCTTTTATCTCCAAAGCCAAACCCAATTGGCGGGACGTATCCCGAACCTTATCCGTTGACCCAATTTGTTTTTAACTAATAATATAATTAATATCAAAATAAAAAATTTTAATTTAGTCCCTAACATTTAATAAAATATTACTTTTTTACTAACGTTTGTATTTCAAATTACCATTATCCCTAACATTTCGGAAATGTATCAATTTAGTCTTTCTGTTAGTTAAATGTTAGTCAACTTTAACAAAGGAGGGTTAGTTTGGTCATTTTAGTCAAATGTGATGTTTGATCAGCTTTTTTATGAAATGACCAAATTGCCCTTAGCTTTATAATTTTTATTTTTTTTAAAAATAAAATTTAAAACTTTAAAATAAATTAAATAAAGTTTTTTAATTAGATCTCTGCTATCCATTTTAAGATGACGATAGAAATCAATTTAAAAAAAATAAAAAATAAATAAAAATGAAAAACCTTTTTCCATCACATCTTCATTGTTCATTTGAATTTTTTTTATAAATTAATCTCCACCGTCCGTCTTCAGATGCATGGTGAAGATTAATTTATAAAAAAATTAAAAAATTAAATGTAAAAAAAAAATGTATATTAATAATTTTCTTTTAAAAATTAAAATGATTTCTGCTTAAAAAGAAAATCAATTGAAACAAAAATTGAAGGGAAAAAAAAACAACAATTGTTTTTATAAAATAAAGATTTGCGGAACATTGAGTTTTAAATTTTTTTTAGAAAACTCAAGAACCCTAGATCCATAAAAAAATGAAATAAAATAATAAAATTAAATAAAGATCGAATCTTTTATCTTTTTGTATTGATCTCTGTGGATTGTTCACCACCTTGCCTTCCTTGATATGACTCTACACCAAAAAACAAGTGAGTGGGCACAATTATATAAAATTGTGCTCACTTTCTATTGATTTCTTTTCTCAAAAGAACAAACAATATATACCCATCTCTCTTTCTCGACAACCTCTCTCTCTTAACTAACCATCCATCATCGATCTATCTCCCTCTCTCGACTCAACCTCCATCATCGGTCAACCTTTCTCTCAGTTCATCTCTCCGAACTCATCTCCCTCACTCGATAACCACCCTCTCTCGACTCAACATCCATCACCAATCAACCTCCCTTTCTTGACTTAACCTCCCTCTCTCGACTTAACCTCCATCGCCAGTTTGGAAACCCAAAAATGGGTTTCAAAACCTAACGATGGAGATTGGAAACCCAGAAATAGATATCAAAACCCACCAATGAAAAAGGTTTGTGTAGACGAGTTCGCTGGTCTTGGACTTTCTTTGTTTTTTGGATGGTCTAGGTTTGAAACCCATTGAAGATCTGGGTTTCATGATTTTTTTTTTTAACTTTTTTGGGGTGAAATTCTAGGGATTTTTTGGGTGAAATTTTAGGATTTTTCTGGTTATTTTGGTTTTGATCGATGTTCTCAAACAAAACACAACCCTTTCAAATCATTTTTTTTTCAATTTTTTGTGTTGATGATGGTTGATCAATGTGGATGATGTTTGGTTGATGATGGTGATGATGATGGGTTTTGTTGGTGATGTTTGGTTGATGATGGTTAGTGATGTTGATGATGAAGGGTTGATGTCAATAGGTGGAGTTGGGTGTTTTTTTTTTTTTTTTTTGAAAGGCTTTGAAGGGTTGATGAAGGGTTTGTTTGTTGATGAATAACTAGTTGTTCTATCGATGAACTGGGTTGTTCTGTTATAAAATCTTTAACTTGAAGATAAAGATCTACGATTCAAAACGAGATATTCAATCCCATATTTTTTATTTAATTTTTTTTTGGGTTGTTGAACAATGAAGAACACCATTCTTCATTTTTTATTTAATTTAAAAAGTTGTTTTTAATTTTATTCTAAAGTTTTTAAATTTATTTTAAAAATAAAATTATAAAGGTAAGGACAATTTGGTCATTAAAAATTTCAGTCAAACATCATTACAATAAGGTTGATCACAAACCTGAGCTATTTATTACATATATCAGTTATCGTTGCTCAGTGAATGTTTTATTAATATTAAACATTTTTCTTTTAGAAAGAAAACAATGAGATAAAAGAAAATTTCACATGTACATAACACACATCAAATCTATCACTAGCGGCACTTCCATTTTTTTCAATTAAAAAAAAGAAATTGATTCAATAATGTGTCACAATTTGATTGAAAGATGGTTAATAGCAATTTTGTAATAATGGAGATGATTATTTTATATTTGTTAGTTTTTAAAAGGATAATTATATCATTTTAATGAATTCGTCTTTCTACCACTTCTATCACATTTGACCGTCAATTTTTGGTCAAAGGGGTTAAATTGATGCATTTCTAAAACATTAAAGATGACGAGAATTCAAAATGTAAATATTAATAAAAATAATAATATTTTACTAAATGTTAGGGGTTAAATTAAAATTTTAAAAAAAATATAAAAAAACATAAATTGACTATGATATCTATGATCTTTCTAAAGGAGTTCCAAATTCATATAAAAACTCTGACAGTTAACTATCCAAGACTTAAACACCATATTATAACTCTCTTTAATACACAGTCACTGTTGATTAATTTTTTTAATAAACTAATTTATTAAAACCTTTCAAGTGCACAAATCGTTTTATTTAGTATAACAATAAACAATGGCCGATTATATAAGAAGTTTTAACTTATTTTAGTTTTAAGTTTATTTAAAACCTAAACTAAAAACAATTAAAAGAAAAGGAGGAGTTTTAAAATTGAATTAAAAGTAAATTAAATTAGAACAGAAAATTACAATAAAGAAAATCAATGATAAAAGTTTAGTTAAGACATCCTATCCATTATTAAATAATCTATCAATTTGTTATGAAAAATTAATAAAGCAAGATCATGATAATGCATGATGAGTATATTCATGACAAGGTAATGGTTATCTTGGATATAATATTAATTTTTCCTTAGTTGTATGTAAATCATATGATATCTGTATATATATCTGTATTTCTAATTATAATATGGCATGGACATGTTAACTTTGAGGCGGTAAATTGGTCATATTATAAGTGAATAAATAATTTTTTTTTTTTAATTATCTGGAAGAGTCCAGTAAATAGACTCAAAACCCAGTGAAACTCGTTCTCATCTCATCCGTCGCCGTCCATCGCCTTCTCCTCCATCTTCTCCTCTGTCTCTTCTCCCCACCGTCTCCTCCATTGGCCTCCATCTCCTTCTCCTTCGTCGGCCTCCATCTCCTCCATCTTCTCCTTTGTCTCTTCTCCCTGCCGTCTACTCCATTGGCCTCCATCTCTTTCTCCTTCATCTTCTCCGCCGTCTCTTCTCCCTACCGTAATGGAAATGGGAATGGGTCCCTTTTTGATGAAGATGTGAATTGGGTTAAAGATTTGAGGTTTCTTTTTGCGTGGATTGATTTTTGTACTTCATTTTTACTCTTCTATATGCTTCATAAAGATCTTCAAAACTTAGATCTCCAATAATCTAGCTCTTCAAAAATCCAGTTCAAACGTGTGTTGATGAATACATGGCTATGGGTTTGTTGATGAACTGGGTCTGTTGAAAACTTGGGAGTTTGTGGATGATCTGGGTTGTAATTCACCCAGAGCCATGTATTCATCAACTGGGTTTTCAATCTGATTTCTATAATTCACCTTTATTACATGCTTTGATAACTTCTGCCTTCCTTTCTCTTTCTGTTTTGTTTATTGGTAACATATTGTCCTGATTGTCCTATTTTTTATTCTTTATTTGAAAGCTTGCTATTGTTGATGATATTGATGGAGTTGGTGGTGGTGTGGGTGACGAATTCGTGTAGCAGATTGATGATATTCTTGCTATGTTCCATCTTTATCCTACTCTTTTCTTTTTAACTAGTTTTTTTTTTTTTTTCTTGTAACAAATATAAAGAAAAATAGAAGAAAAGGAACTGGAATTGAAAAGGAAATGATGTTCTGATCTGTTTGTCTAGAGCATATTGAATCAATATAAAAAATTTGGATTCTAGATTTTTCCATTGAATTCAATATAATCTGGGTTGTCCAGAGCATGTTAAATTGATATAAAACAATGAATTCAACATAATCTGGGTTGTCCAGAGAAGTGGCTATATTATTAAGGGAGAGAAGTGGCTGCAGAGAATAGGGAAAAAATAAAAAAGATAATACATATATATATATATATATATATATATCTATATGAGAGATGGTGACTGCAGAGAATAAAAAATAAAAAAGATAATATATATATAATATATTATATATCTATATATATTTGTCAATTTTTTTCCTTCAATCTTTTCTTTAAATTGGCAGAAAAAGTATATATTTTTTTTATCAATTACTTTCTAAATTTAATTATTTATTGAAAAATTTTAAAAACTTTTCGTTATGCATATACTTCGGGCATTTTTTAATATAGTGACCCAAAGATCAATCTTTGTCATTTAGAGTCATGATATATATATATCATGATATATATGTATATTCTAATTGAGAGTCATGATATATATATATATATATCATGATATATATGTATATTCTAATTGAGAGACTTAATAAGTGTTGAATTTTTATCTAATATCTTAAAAAAATACTTAAAAACTAAAAGACTAGAAAATTAAAATAAAACAATTAGCCCTCTCTTAGTCAGCTAGCTAGTATCAATGTACGAAATTTGTTAGTAACCTATCCCTGGCGTCTAATGTTAATAATAGGATTTGATTTTATTTCTAGTTATTTACATAAAAAAAAAGTTATTTATTTATTATTTTATATACATTCTTGGACATATCACTGTCTCTGTTTTTCTCTATCTACAGCTACATGTTTATTATGATAATGTATTTTATTATTATTAAATTACTATTAAATGAATCAAATATTTATTCGATATTTATAAAACTAATTATAATTTATGTACTTTAAGCATTCATTTCAATAATTAATAATATATATTTTTATTAAGAAAACAATTTTTTTTTTTTATATGTATCCATTAAAAAAATGATATGATATAAATTAAATCTCATACCAACGGGAATGAAAGGATGTCATATTGAGTAAGATTAGAGGTGCTACATATGAGAGTCTTGTATACATCAATGTATGATATCTACCAATTAATGCGTCAATTTGACATCCACCTATCCATCGTACAATAATTATTCATTAAAAATTGGCCTTTTGCTAAATTGTACATGAGTGGAAAACAACTGGCCGAAAAGGAGTCCTACTATCAGGGCCCCTATAAATCAATGACATTGAATTTTTTTTGAGATAACAACAGACATTGAATTTACAATAAAACTTGCATCTATTATTCCTAGAAATGGAAATACAATGTCCTTAACTCTTTAGCCAAAAACGTTTTTTCCACTCTTGAAGATTAGGTGTGGATTTCATATATCCCATTTGCAGGTTTATAACCAAGCCACATGTATTAGTTATTTTGTTAAAATACCCTCTATTTTTCGATGTTATTTTTTGAAAAATGGAGGGATGCTTTGACACAAATAGCTAATTTGTTTGTATAACAATAGAAAGACTTGAGCTTCGAATTCCAGCATAAAGACAAAGGAAAATGGGTGTGTGAGTTAGAGAGAGAAAGACAAGTTAAATCTAAAATATTTGGTTTGGTTTGTAGAGATGAGATGAGTGGTTCTATCTTCATTTTGAAATTATGGTTATGAAAGCATTTACAAACTTAAACGAAGTTAGGTGGGGAATAAATGTAGCCCAAGGGCTAAATAAAATTGCAAGGACAAGCAAAATGTAGATATGTGTGGTACCCCAAAATAGACATGGACATGACTTTGAATTAAGGAGAAACAAGAAAGGCAAACACAGTAGGGTCACTTTCCATTTTAGGTAAAACCCCATCACACTACCACCACCACCACCATCCATCTATATCTATCAATCACCTTGTCCAAATCCTCATCACTGTTGGGTTTTATGCCCTAAGAGCTTGTAATTATGTAAACGGTTTTAATAAATAATAATAAAGTATTTATTCTATTCAATTTATATATTTTGCAAAAATTGTATATGTCATGAGAAACATCCTTGATTACTGATGTATTTTCAAACTAAGTATATAAGTGTTATATACAAGCGGATTTATTTTGAAAGAAGTAATTTAAAGAGTCCGTAGAAAGCAAACGAAGCTGGGTACTTTATTTGTGGTAAATCTACAGTTGCGGTCCATTTTGTATACGGTACAATAGTTTTATCCGAGACTATTCATGTAGTGACATGGAAATGGAGGCACCTTATATAATAAAGATTATATAGGACTGGACCACGATAAACATGAGTCTCTAATTAATATCCGTTAAACTTAGAGATTAATATTTATCGACTAGATGATCATATATGAATTGATCTTAATCCTGAGTGTATTATGGACTCCTGCTTATTGAGTTATGTCATTTGATTTACATGGGTGAGATCGATATAGATGCTCGATCAATAACTTCGTACTTTGGGGATATGATTTAGTAAGTAGCTGAGAACATTCTATACAATAGTGGAATCCACTCCTTCTTGCGAGAAGTAGAGAAATAGTTCTCTTAAGGGTTGATTCAGGTCTTGAACAATAAGAGCGCTCAACTTTCTGTTCATATGTAAACGGAAAGATAAATTCATAAGTTGTTATGAATATATTGTTCATTAGAGAATCAATGGTACTTAAGGATCAAGATATAATTAGAGGGGTATAACGGACATTATGACCTAGTTCTAATTATGAACTATTTGTGGAGGGTCAAATCATATGTAGTGATTATATCAATGGACGCTGAAAATTTCAGATTATATAAAAACATCTATAGTGTTGAGAGTGCAATCTTAGGTTTTTAGTGGAGTAACACTAAGATTAATAATAGTGAATTATTTAATTAAAGAGTTTAATTAATAATTCCGATATTATTGGAGCTCAAAACTGTAGGTCCATCGGGTCCCCTTGATAGCTCATTTCACTATAAGAAACGTGTATATAGAATATTGTAATTGGATCGTCCAATTATATTTGTTACATAAGTAGCAAAATATGTCTTCACTTGATATTTGAATAATATTGATTATTCAAATTATTAGTTAGTTAATTATTAATTATGAATTAATAATTATTTAATTAATTTTATAAGAGGTGTTGAATTTAATTCTTAGTTGTGACCGAATATAAATTAATTATGAATTAATTATAGGCCACAAGTATGATTACAAAATATAACATGAATTAATTGTGAATTAATTATGTTATATGGGCAAAAGTTTAATTTTAATAAACTTGGGGTTTAATATTAATTTTGATTAATTAAAACCCTAATTGGTTGTCTATAAATAGAAAAGAAATAGTATTCTTTTCCTAATAGAATATATACTTAGGTTTTGTTTTACGTTCTTTAAAACAAAAACCTATTCTCACCTCTTATTCTTTTGAGAAAAGAAATCAATAGAAAGTGAGCACAATTCTATATAATTGTGCCCACTCACTTGTTTCTTGGTGTAGAGATATATCAAGGAAGGCAAGGTGGTGAGCAATCCACAGAGATCAATACAAAAGGTATAAGATTCGATCTTTAATTTAGTTTTATTATTTTATTTCATTGTTTTATGGATCTAGGGTTCTTGAGTTTTCTAAAAATTTTTAAAACTCAATGTTCCGCAAATCTTTATTTTATAAAAACAATTGTTGTTTTTTCCCTTCAATCACATCATACTGTAATTGCTAAACTACCCTTAATAATTTTGATGAATGACACCTAGGCTAGTTGTTAGCATATCAATCATAGTGTGTGCTTTAATAACTATAAAGTTGCATTATATGGTGTCTATATCTTTTTTTTCATTTTCTCAGTTTAAATCTCTCTCCATTCCTCGGGATACCAAAAAAAGGGATAATGCTTTGTCAAGAAAGAATTGTAGTCATTTAATTTGTCATCTATGTTAAAAATTGATTATTATTTTTTGCTTGACAGTCAGAGATAATATAGTCATCGTCCTTGCTTTATGCTAAAAGATGTATGTAAAATATCGGGTGTTAATGTAATTTTTTAAAAATATATAATAAAATTTATTACATTAATATAATGAATAAGTTAGTGAAAAAAGAACAAATAAAATGGCTCACGTCACACGCCATTGCTTTTTGTGAAAAAAAGAGAAAAGAAAGGTCCATGTGATTTGCATGCCACAACTTTTTCAAAACACCCATGTGATGGCATGGGTGTTTTCACACTCAATTGCTTTTTTTGGTTGTTCATGGAGAGTTACAATGATGACTTTCCACTTTAGGTAAAACCCTAACCACACCATACTGTAATTATCAAACTACCCCCACCACTATCAATCAAGTAGGGCCAAGTGTTATCATATCAGCCAGAGTGCTTTACCTACCATAAAGTTGCATTGTATTATATCTTTATTCCCTTTCATTTTCTAAATTCAATTATCTCTCTCTCCAACCGTTTTTTCCTGCTTGATAGCATGAGATAATGTGCTCATTGCCCTTGGTTTATGCTAAAAGATGCATTTAAAGCTCCGTTTAATATACAAAATTGAAATGAAATGAATTAACTTAGATTGAAATAGAAAATTACTATCTCATATTTTATAAAACTTAAGATTAGATTAAAAATTATACTATATCATATTTAATATAAGTTAGGATTGGATTGGAATAAAATTAATTTTAATTTTTTATTATATAAAATTAATTTTATAAAAAATCTGAAAAAACAAAAAATCAAAATTCTTCACCCCATTATTTGTGCTTTAACTTTTTATCAGAATGGATAAGATTAGTTTTATCCATTCTGATAAAAAGTTAGCCAGATGCATGGTCCATTTGTACTATAATCTCTTTGAAATAACATCATTAATCGTATTATTTGTGCTTCACATTTTAAAATTTGATTTAGTACCATTTAATGCTTTACATGCATTACATCATTTGATTTAATTTATATTTAATAGGGTTACTATCATTTTATCTTCTAGATTTAAAAATAATATCATCCCACCCTTAACATTGAAAATAATAGCTAAAAGGGTCAAATCATAGTAATTCTATTTGAGAAATACCAGATTCGTTAATTTTGAGAGCAAAAAAGTAATTGGGTTGAATATATTAGCTCGAACATAAAATTTAATTTGTTAATAAGAAAAAGAAAAAATTGAAGGTGCCACGTGTCGTCTGGTTGGTGGTCCCTGACAACAACAACATCATCAACATCCACCATCCAAATCCAACCACCCACATATCCTCTCCGCCCGTTGACCGCCTCCTGAAAGGCCTCTGCCGAGTCCCCACCTCTTCCACCCTTCTCAGCCCCTCGTCTACCGCCGCTGGTCTCGCCTCCTCTCCCCTTCATTCTTCCATCTCCGCTGCCACGTCCACCCTCTCCATTACTCCCTCTTCGCCCTCTCCTTTTCCTCTCTTTCTACTCCGCCCCTCTCCACTTCGATCACCACCAAACAACAACGCCTTCATGGACTCTCCACCCCTCCCTTCTTCCTTCCCCATCAACAACTCCTCCTCCTTCTCCCACTCTCTTTCTCACAACCGACCAAACCCGCGCTGGCTCCGTCTCGAACCAAACCCACCATAATATCACCAGCAAGTCACCACCAAACATCTATGGCCGAACAGCTTCAAACCCAGACGTCGTCTGGGTTCGAAGACTCGTAACCGTCGTCTGGGTTCGAAGCTGTTCGGTCTCAATCGGAACTAGAAAATCGTGGATGATTCAAAGCTGTTCGTGGATGATTCAGTCTCAGTTGGAACGAACCAGAAAACCGTGGATGCTGGTGGTGGCACTGGATCGGAGTTGAAGAAGGAGAAGTGTGGTTGGTTTTTTGTTGTTGTGATGATTTTTGTTGTTGTCATGGTGGTGATGCTGGTAGTTGTTTTTGATTTTTTTTAGCTGTATTTTTTTTTTTTGGTTGTTTTTGATGCTGGTTGGTGAGGCTGCTGGTGGTTATTATGGTGATTAATTGTTGTTTGATTAATGATTTTTGTTGTTTTTGTTTTCTGATTGTGATGGTTGAACCCAGATGAAGATCTGTATGTTCAAGATCTGGGTTCATACCTAGATCCTTTATCTGGGTTGGAGTCTGGATTTGAACCCAGAAGTGGGTCGATTTCTTTTTTTAATTTTAGAACAGTCCAACAAGGGTGTTTCAGTCTTTTGGCATACGGCAGGGGTTTTTTCGCTAATATTTTCAACAGTTGGGTCAATTGAAATTATTTTCCATTTCAGGGGTTTTTTTAGATTTTTTCGTATTTATTAATTATAATTATTATTTTAATTATTTAAAATTGTAATTTAATTTTAAATTCTAATTTACTTATTTATTTTTTTGGTCAATTGAAAAGCTTCTATAAATTGGGGCAACTGACGTTCAGACTCTCACCAGTTATCTCATATTTCTGTCTGATCTGCATCTCTCTAACTTCTCCTCAGCCAATTTGCCTCCCCTTTTCCTCCTCTTCATCGCGTCCTCCACCGCTTCCCTCACCATGTACGCTTTTATTTATATATTTCTTATTCTTTTTTTATTTTTATATTTATTTGTTTTTCTTGTCTCCTATCACGGTTCGGTTTCTTTTCTTTCTAAAGTTTTGTGCGAAATGCTTCTGTTATATATGATATCTTTATGGTGGAATTTTCTAACTTGCTGATGTAGAGAATCAGATTTTTTTGTTTTTTCAATTAAGCTCTGCTATTGTGTTTTTTAGTACCATTGCTTCAGCCAATATGATTTACAGTGGGGATGAGTTGGAGTCCGCCGCATTTAGGATCTTAATGGTCATTTCCGCTGTATTCACAATTGCCTTCATTTTGTATGAGCTATGGCAGGTATATATCATTTTAATTTGTTCTTATTTCTCATATGAGTTTATGTAAGTTTAAGATGGAACACTTAACATTATATTCTCTGGACCATACTTTTTGTGCAATAGGTTCCACGAAGAAGATCAAGAAGAGATCAAGAAGAAGATAAAGAACCATGCGATTGAGGAGAGCACCAATCCTCCCTCGTTGATTGTTTAGGAGACTTAACTATTATTGACTTGCAGGCATGACACAAGCAAGTCTGAGATACTGTCTCAATATTTGTCGTTGTATATATGTTTTATAATGAAAAGGTTTTTGGTATTTGCGGTTTGCTTTAATGGTAAGATTGATCATTTATATGCCCATTTTTGTATCTATGTGCCGAATAATACTTTGAGTTTCAATAGTACCTAAAAAGACTATCAGAATTATCTTTTGTATATTAAAGCACACCGAATTTACCCCTACGAAGATACCATAAAACATGAAAGACTAGAACAAAACAGCCCCAAAATAATTTAAGATACATGATATATACACAATATAATCACATAATTCAAGATATAATAATGTTATATGATTCAAATAATATGAAAAAATTAATTAAATAACCAATAACATTCAGTCTTCAGGTACTAGTGAGTTTCCTCTTCTTGATATGGAGTAGGTTGTCATAAACAAGCCATGCAAAGCTGATGAAACAGTCTTGATCCAATCCTTGGTTATAGCGGCCCCAATAAGTATGATGATACGTTACATAATACCCAGCTGAAGCTTTTGCATACACTATTTTAGATTGCTAGAATCACCTTCTGTTTTGTCGAACCCGGCCCTTGCTTGCCTTCTAAGCGACCTTACAGTCAAACTTATTTCTTCTGTGTCTGATGACTCACATCCCATTTGGTTGAACCAGGCCGTAGCCTCCTTTTTTAGTGACTCCAGAGCGGAACTGACTTTTAATTATATTGTCATTTTTCATGTCAAAAAATCTTGCCATTTTCAGTGTTACCTTGATCTCGTTGAATTCAATGGGGATCTCATACTATGTTGTGTTGAAGCATGTAATGCGTTAATTATTGTCAGATTTACCCAAAAAAAAATGGATTTTTGCTGAGAACTATGAAAGCATTAGGGAGCAAGTAATACATTTGAAAAAATTTATACATATAAAATAGGCAAGGGTGGGTTCACCAAAGACTTGCCTCCATTAAAAGCACTTACTACAAGAGCCATCCAACAATTTCCATAACACATCGAGATTTGATTCCATCACTAATGTGAGACTTGAATTCCAACGCATATAATGAAAGAGGTATGCAACTATTCAATCGAAATAGATACGCAAAAAACTCATTTCATAGTTTAGTGCTAATTTCAAAATATTCAATTTTAATTCCTTATACTAAAATCTCAAAGCACGATAAGTATCAGATTTAAAAAAATGCACATAAAGTCATGAACTTCAATAAAAGCGCAAAGTTTTCTTTCTTTTTTTTTTTTTCTTTTTTTTTTGAACTTCCTAAAATTTCAAAAGCACAAATTCTATAGTGTTGCTAAAAGAAATCTTAGATGAGGTTTGTGTCATTATCCCAAATCCGTCATATTGGTGTAATTTCATGAAACCTTACATTTTTGTGTAATTTGCCCAAGCGTAAATTTAGTGTTGCTAAAAGAATGGAAACATTCATATAAACCCTTACTTTTTAATGAAATGTCACAGTTTTAAATATTTTTATTATATAATATGTTTAGTCATCAAATTATTCAAAATATATCACTTTAGTGCTAACAGGAAATCGAAACTAATGATATAATTTGTCAAAAATATAATTAATGATATAAGGGATGTTTTATGTTAAAAATAACACACTATGTAAAAGGATGTTTTATGTTAAAATTAACACACTATGTAAATTTGTAAATGTCCAACTAGTGAAAAACTATATATATATATATATGAAATAAAATTTAATATAGTTATAATAGTAGTATATAACATATCAACGAATCTTAGAAGAAAATAATATAATTATAAAGGAATTAAAAATGAGCAATGGTTTTTTCATTTAAAAAAAAAAAATAGCTGAGTACACCATTTTGAAATTTCTTCCCAATTAATGTTGGGCTAATGACCATAACCACAGCAAAACTCCTAATCATATTTCACGGCTATAGATTAATCAAAGTGACATGCAGCTTGATTTATAGATAATTACCATATGATAACTCCAAAAAAGAGACGAAAGATAGACAATTAAACTGATATTTCAAATTTTCTTAAATTTTGCGGACTCCACCGATAGTGTTCCTCAAGTTGAATCAGCTTTTAAGGTTTTGAATTATTAATTTTTTTTTAACGTCGTAACCATGTGAAGTGGATGACAACTAATAGACAAGGAAACTCTAGTTTTCAACTACGGTCGGTTGCTCAAGTTACAATAAAAGAAAAATAAATTTTAAAGACAAAAAATGTTAACATGTATCCATATATTAAGATTTAAAAAATAAAATAAAATGATATATAAACATATATATATATATATAAAATCGTGTATCTATGTACTAAACAATAAATGTAATTTATTTAAAAATATCGATGTTGTTATCCATAAATATTATTTGTATATCCATATTTAAATGAAACTTTTCATTTTAAAAGTATTTCTTAATATAAGCATAATTATCATCCATTAATATAATTGATCTTTTGTTAAGGAATACACGTTTAATTAAAGTTATGGGACGTTATTGCGATTTTTTTGAGAATAAATGTTATGTCTTAATTAGCTATCGTTTCAAATCATGTGAAGTACACCATTATTAAATGTGAAGATGGTGAACAGAGGTTAAATTTTATACAGCACTCACAAAAACAATTTCATGGACAATTTCAGACAAGTCATTGGATGACCTGGGTCGCCCCGAAATGAATAATTAAGGGTACTCTCAGTATGTTCTATAGAAGCAATATTTATAAAAATTGAATAAGAAAAAAATATATTTTTATTTAATATATTAATTTATATTCTTTTATATCTGATAACAAATAAAAATAATTTTTTTATTCACTTAATTGTTAAACTTTAACCAAAAAGGCTATTAACAAAATCCAATATAAAACAAATTTACAAACTCATTTGCACGTTTTGATGGAAAAATAAAAAAGTTGTATACGGTCTAGAAAGAGTAGTGAAATGATTTTATCTGTCCAATTAGGTGGATTTCACCCGATCATAGAATAATGCATGGTTGATCATTTCAGCAGCAAACTCAATGTTTTGATTCTTTCTAGAGTGATAGGATGACAACTTATATTTTCTAGAGTGATAGAAGATTTTCTTGTCTGCCACTATCTTTGGTTGGTTTACAGAACTTATATTTGATCATTTTAATATATATTTTTAATTATTATTTTTTAATCTTAATAAATTTTCTTTTCATGTATGATATCAAGGGACATTTGATCATTTTGATATATTTTCTTTTCATGTATAATATCAAGAGACAAGGACGTAGAGCACATTGAAAACAAACAAAAAATATATATATCTTCCATAATTGAAATGCTATTTTAAGTTATAATGCGTCTCTCACTCTTACTCTTTCTCTTTCTTCACCCTTGAATGCGTCTCTCACTCTTACTCCTTCTCTTCCTTGAGTTTCCGAAAATTTCCATGAAGATAAAAAAGATAGACCTCCCATGCGTCCGATGGGAGGTTTTGACCTCTATAAAGTAAAAAACTTATTAAATGCATGCAATTTTAGAATAAATTAATGTTATAGATGGTTGATTTTTTTTTTTTTTTTTTTTTTTTATGTGGTAAAGATCCAAATTTTAAGGGAAGAAAAAAACTTAAGTAAAAAGTGCTTAAAATGAAGAGTAACAAAAATTTTACTACTCTAAAATAAAGACTCATGTTGGTTATGCTAAAACATGTTTGGTTTGTTATCTTGTTATTGCTGCTACATTTTATCATATATCTTCTTCTTATTTTAACCTTTAGTGTTTCTTGTACAGAAATAAATAAAGTGATCAGTCATAAAATAATTTATTGTCCAAAAATAATTGAGAGGATACAGAAAGATTTGCTCTCATGAATTGGAATAATGTCATAAGTTATCTATGTAATATTTTTATACCATTTTACCCTTTGGAGTTGAATTAATTTTCAATTAAAAATTAATTAAAAAAAAGAAATATGTTACACCAAAAATCAAATAGGACACTTATAGAAGTAAGATAGATAATCAAGAGTCGGTTGCTAAAGAGAGTGAGGGAGATGATTATCACTTGTCACTCAGATTAGACATTGCTATGCAGAGTCAAAATTTTCTCAACTCAGGTTAGGTTACCAATAGCTAAAGGTTAATTATTATGGTTACACACGTTTACACTTGACTCCCACCTCTTGTGGGACACTTGACTCAGGTTACACGGGTCATCACTTGCAGTAAAAATTGACTCCGGATTGAGATTAAGGGCATAGATTGCAAATTATTTTTAAAGAAAAAACTCACTCCCTTAACTTTAAATTGTCATAATATCCTCACTATTTTAGTAAAAAGACAATTATGTCCTCATGTTTAATTATTGATTTTTTTAAAAAATGTAAAAAATAAATCTGAAAATGAAATTCAAAAAGAAAATTCTAATAATGTTTTATTGAAATTGAAAAAAAAAAAGGGATGGGTTGTGGAGGCCATCAGTGAAAAATTAATTAAACATTCCTTCCTGACGCACCAATTATGCTACGTTGAGGATTCCAGTTCTAGATATGTATAGACACTAAGAAAAATCAGAAGAGTGCAATATATAACCCTATACTTAGAAACCATATTGAAGAAAACATCCTCCCTGTTTAATTTGTTATGTGCCTCCCACAGTCTTCTGTTTCACGGCAGACTTGATTTCAGAAATGGACAATGATTGAAATGGTGCACCATACATTGTCAAGAACATGTGAATTACAAAGTTGATAACCTGATCAGTCAATTTTTACCACATGTGCGACGGGTAATTATGTCTAACCTTGAGTCAATTTTTACTATTGTGACAATTGATAACGTGAGAGTATGGTTAATTGATTAATGATGAGTTGACAAGTAAATTGTTTGTTTGTACCTATTATAACCCTGATATTGGACCTAAACATTTGATGCCAAATTGACAGGATGTATCATTTTCTTAGTTTCTGTATGCTGGTTTGGTGTGTGTTATTCAATCATACCTGCAGGTCAAGGAGTACGTTCAAGTTCAGAGTTGAATTGAATTCGCATGAAGCACAAGGTGAACCAATCTTTTATTAGACTGTGGGTTGAATTAGCATGCAATATTTGCTTACTATCTTTATGATCTATTCAATATGACATTCTCTTTCCATCACAACTCACAAGTGATTCCAAATGAATATATATATACTGTAGCTTACATGGTAGTTAAGCATAGAAATGACTTTACAATATAATAAAAGAATGTTCTATCCTTTTATAATGTTAAAGGCCTCCAACTTGTCCTGTAGTTTTCCCGACGAGAATAAAAAAATCTTCCATTTTAAAAACATTATGATAATGATAGCTGTACAACTTGTTTCATTTATTGAGAGTACATATATAGAATATCCTTCGATTTTTTATTAAAATATATATAGGTGTTAAGAGCTTTTCCTTTTCTCTCAACATCTTAGAGTGTCTTTTTTGAATTTTAGAGATATCCCAAATGGAAATTAAAATTCCTAAAAGAGATAGTTTACTAACCTAATTATACTTATTTTCTAACAAGAACATTGAATGATTTGAAGAAAGATCATAGTTGTTTATATTTTTCTAAAATAATAAAATGCAAAAAAATATATACAAAAATTGTTTTTCAAATAATATTTATAATTATCGAGCTTCATATATTTAATATTTATTATATTTGTATAAAAAAAATAGTTCAATAATTGGATTGGAAAATAAGGGTGGGCATCAAAACATGAAATTGACCTGACAATCCTAATCAATCCAATCTGTGAGTGTTTGATTCGATTCTTATGTTTATATAAAGGTATTCTGTTCTCATGGCTAGAAAACACTATATTTATTAGTTCGAACTCGAGAACTTGAATATATATATATATATATATAAATTTTTTATACAGTAAAATTATATTAGTACCCTTCAGGTTATTTAAATTTTCAATAGCCTTGAGAGTATATACATACTTTTGACTCATCAAAGTGACAACCATTGACCGATCATTTCTTTCGCTTTTTGAAATTTGGATCGATCACCCTTTTCTTCATTCACTCTCTTTTTCCACTCACTTTCTCCTTTTTTTTCTTTTTCTTCATTTTCTCTCTTCTTTCTTTATCTTCATTTTCTTTCTTCTAATTTTACCGACTGCTATCTTCACCTCTCTTCACCAAACCGGTCGCGGTTCATCTAGATCTTTTACCATTTGACCAAATTGGAATGTCTTCTTCTTCTTCTCTCTTCTTCTTGTTTTTCTTTTTGTCAATAACTTTTTTTTGTTTGGTGAAACTCTCAAGATTCAAGAACATTTTCTTATTTGGCATTTTTTTGTGTTATTTGGTTTTCTATTTTGTAATTTTTTTGTGTTACTTTTTCAAGAACATAATTTTATGTTTGTAATTTTTTCTGTTGTAATTTTGTTATTTGTATCTGTGTTATATTTTTGTGTTCTATGGTTGATTGTTGAAGACTTAAAATCCGGTGTGTGCTTTTTTTTTTTTTGTTATTTGGTTTTAGGGAACTTCTAGTGAAGTCTGGTGTGGCGAGGAAGATTTTTTTTTTTTTTTTTTAAACATTTACAAAACAAATAATAATGAACAATGGAGCACAAAATTGAAGAACTGATTGCTTGAAAAAACCTGCTTTTTCTACAACTTTTTATTTTTATACAACATATTTGGAAGCTATTAACTATGACAACAATGGTCGAAAAACTAATTTATTCAACTACAACTATCTCGGGCATGGCGACTTCCGAGTCTTCGTCTTCATCTTCATCTAATCTCCGTATTCAACTAGATTTGGAGATCTGTCCGAAGTGGAAGCCAAGCCTTGCTCAAATGGCTGACGGTTGCCTTTCAATCTACGATGGAGGATTGGTGCTCTTCTCAATTGCCTGCCTTCCAATCTGCAATGGAGGATTGATGCTATCTTCAATCATGAGGTTCTTGGTCTTCTTTATGGGACCTAATTGTCCAGAGAATATAATGGTAAGGGTTTATAACTCATATGAGAAGAACAAATTAAAATAATACATACCAAACTAAGGTCTGACATGAGAAACCCAATCGTGACTATAGCGACAATGATCATTGAGATCACAAATGCGGATTGTCACTCAATCCAATTGTAGTTCATATGGGCTGAAACAAAGGTACTGAAAAAAAAAAAAAACAGTAACAAAGCTTAATTATTAAAGAAAAAAAATCTAGCTCTCTACGTCATTAAGTCAGAAAATTTCACTATAAAGATATCAAGTAAGAGATGCATTTTGTACAAATCACACATTTTGTATACCCCATTTTTGCTGTTAACTCTTTTTGTTCAATGATGTTGAATACAAAGACATCTTTGAAAACCCCTAATTTAACCTCGTCACGCAGGTTTATTGAATAAGATTTAATCAGTATCTCCCACACTATCGAATTATTAATTGTAATAAAATTTGCGTTGGAGAATTGATAGCCACTGAGACTCTGTCATGTATTTTTTCAACATCTAATATTTTTGCTGTCAACAAAATAGCATCAAAACTTCCAAATATTTGTGAAGGTGAAGTTACAATAAGAGTATTTTTTTAGAAAAAATTACAAATTAGCTACCAAATTTAAATATTTTTACAAGTAAAATCAACTTTACATGTTTATTATAAATTACTCACCTACTGTTAGTGTGAGTTAGGCAATGATTAGTCAACTTTAATAATTTTGAGGGTATTTTTGTCTTTTGACTATATTTTACAGTTAAATTAAAAATAATAAATAATAAATAATAAAAAAAGGACTTTTATGAAGATAAATTTGAAAAAAAAAAAAAAACCAGAATTGATTTCTGATTTCCAATCTTCGACCAAGCCCAAACATTATCTTCTTCAAACATCTAGTAGAAACCCTAAACATTATCTTCAATCAACCCAAACATCAGCTTCTTCAAAAATCATCTTCAATCAATCCCCAAAATCATCCTCAGTCAACCCAAAAAATAAAAACTCAACATCATCAAGACCCAACATTCCCAATCATTAAAACCCAACATCATCATCAAACAACAAAACGAATCCAGAAATCCGGGTTCGCTGTGAACAAACCCCAGATTTCTGCTTCGTTCACAGTGAACCTAGAAATCTAGACCCAACATCTTCAATCATCAAAAGGTAACATCATCAAAACCCAACATTTTCAATCATCAAAACCTAACATCATCATCAAACAACAAAACAAAACCAAAAATCCGGGTTCAATGTGAACGAACCCAGAAATCTGGGTTTGTTCACAGCGAACCCAAAAATCTCTAGGTTCATTTTAAAAGAACCCAGATTTTTGGGTTCCTTCTAAACGAACCCAGATTAAATATGGGTTCGAAGAAGAAGAAAGATAAGAAGAAGAAGAAGAAGAAGAAAAAGAAGAGAAAGAACGCCCACCCAAAACATCGCAAACATCATTACCACAAACCACACCCACACCTAGAACAACCAACATCATCTGGGTTTTGAACTTGTTCAAGGGAAAGGAGATGGAAGAGGAAGGGAAGATGAAGCACTGTTGGTGCTTCGGTGATTATTTGAGGCTGGGTGGTGATGGGGAAGAAGAAGGAAAGGAGGTCGGCGAAGAGGAAACACTACTGGGAAGAGGAAGGGAGGTCGACGATGGGGAAGATGAGGAAGTGAAGGCACATGGTGGATGTGGAAGAAGAAGAGGAGGTCGACAGGACGGAAGATGAAAAAGTGGAGATCGGCAACGGGGAGAAGAAGAGGAGTAGTTCAAAATAAAATTACTTTTTTAAGTTTATTTTTTAATATTAAGTTATAAAAAATATTTCAATTTATTTTTTAATATTATTTATAATTCAAGGACATTATAATCATTTCATTATTTAACTAGAGTAACCGTTAAAATTAATCATTTTTTATTGGGAATGGATAACTTAACTATAATAAATAGATAAAATTGACTCCGTAAGTAAATTATTTTCAACCGGTTAGTTAATTTGTAATTTCCTTTTTTTTTTTTTATAATTTTTTTGCAAGTGGTCACAATCCAAGTATTTGAACATAAGATAAAAACAATTGAAATATGACCGTATGTTACATAAATTGTTTGGCCTTTTTATTATATTTTTCTTAATTTTTTTTCTACTTATTTTTATTATATTTTTCTTAATTTTTTTTTTCTACTTATTCCCACCAATCATATACTCATAGTATACACAATTATAAGACTGACAGTACTAAAAAAAAATATAATAATGATAGGACAATGACTTTGGAAATCCTACTTAGAAAAAAAATATATATATTTACAAGATCTTTTTGACGCATATCGGTTCCACCCTGTGTAGCTACTATTTTGTATGATTTTCACTTTAATAAATTATCATTTGAATACATGTAAATGAAAAGATTACTTATATAAGCACCCAGCCAAAGTAAAAATAAATGCTTTGTTACAAATTATATTTGGCTCGTAAAATTTACAACTATTTGAAGACAACATAACCCTCACCAAATAAGCTCCCATAACAATAAACATGATAATTACAGATAATGGACTTGAAATTTTCATTGTTGGACGGAATAAAAGTGACCATAAGAACATCTGCATACAGTACAAAAATAAACATTAAAATCAATATAAAAATATATTAACAATCAAAACAAATAAATATATAGAAGAAAGACTTACAAGATGATTAATCACTAGGAGAATGATTTCGGCTGAAATTATTATAAATCGATTCTTCCTACTGATCACGCACTGATAGATCCGATATGCCACTAGAGGCAAATAAAAGGTCCAAATGGTAAATAGTAGTGGATGATCAATGTGGAAAGCAATTTTTTTTCATCCACAATTGGGGCATAATATAGTAATGGTTCAACACATATTAGTGCGATCCATATGAATCCATTTATTTATTAGTAATTTATTTAACTTTTTAAAATAAAAGTTGATGATATTCAATAGGTGAACGAGATACGTTAGATCATATGTGAATTGGCCCTGATCAAAATAAAAGTTTGTAAGTCAAAAATATGATAATTTTAATGTCAAACACACAACATCAAACAATGTTTTAAAAATATAAGAAAACCGCACTGTGATAGGAGACAAGAAAAAAAAAAAAAAAAAGAAAATAGATAAAAAAAGAAATCATACATAAGAATATAGGAAAATATGCAAATTTTAACAAGATAAAATTACTCTCCTGTTTTAGCAAATCTAAAGAGGATTCCCTAATTTTTTCAATTGAGACTCCACAAAGATATAAGTTTGTTAGTCAAAAATACAATAATTTTAATGTCATTGTCTAACATTAAATATACCAATGAAAGAATGTAACACAGTTGTTCAAGATTACATATGAAAAATTTCCTTAACAGATTATAATGATAATACTAAACTATTTCTTTATATTATTCACCCCATTCCATTAAGTGAATTATAATTATAAGGATAAATCCCCCTAAAACTACCTAATTAGTAATTCCTGAATGTCTCCCTGTGGGCTCAGCCTGCCTACCTAAGCATTTGTGAAAGCGAATATAGTTTTAATCTTTTTTGTTAATGACATAAAAATTAGAGTCTAATAACAGAATTTCTACTTCAATAATAATAATAATAATAACAGAATTTCTTATATCAACCAAACATCCAAATTCTGTTGAGTGTTTATAAAACCAAACATCCTTAAAAACCATAAACAAAACCCAAAAAGGCCTAATTCTAGGAAGAGTGTAAGAAACCAAAGATCCCGACGACCCATAAACAAAACCCAAAAGCCCAATTCCATTTCTTACTTCGTGGATGACCTTATTCGTAAAGTCTCTCCCATTACTTAATTCTTAGTCTCTTTGTGTATTTATTTATTTATTTATTTTTTATTTTTTTATTTTTAACTTTTATTCGTTGATGTTATCATCCTAAAATATAAGTAACAATAAAATACTCATAGTTAAATGAAATCAAATTATTCAAAATAAGCATAAAATTAAGAAAGGCAAAATATCATATTCATAAAATCAAATATTCTCTCCCTTCGTTTTCTTGATTTTCACATATGCTAGGAGGACTAATCAATCCAAACACAATTTTTACCGAATTATTTTTATCTAAATAAAGTTTTAGGTGTTATAAAAACTAAACTTATTAAATTGGTGTTCCTCCATAAAAATAATGGTGAAGTTTTATTATGTGAAGCTATGAAAAAAAGTGTTTAAAAAAATGTAAAAAGTATGAACTCATTATATTTGCGGTTTTTTTAATTTAAATTAATTTAAAAGCTATATAAAAGTAAAAGTTGATTTTATAACAGAAAATGTGGTCTTTTACTTCTATAAAACTTCATTAATATTCCAATTTTCAAGTGGCTTCAATTAAGCAACGTAAAGATATCTAACACCACCACAAGCAAAGGGTGGATAACTCCATGTTTAGTTCGATTCCTATTTAAACTAAACATCGGTTCAGTTCCTATTAGAACCGAACATAAACCGAATTTTCATGCTTTCTCAAATAATAAACCTGATTGTTTATACGTTCTCAAATATTGAACTGAACATGAACACACTGAGTGCTAGAACCGACTTGGTTCTCGACTTGGTTCTCAAATTTTGAACCGAAAATGACTTTGAAGGGCCAGAACCGACTCAGAAGTCTGAACCAGCACCATTCACACTTCTCGCGTGCAACTGTCAAATAACTGATTCCATACTTTTGTTAAATACAAATTTAATAAACACAAATGTTAAGTCAAGTTCTCTTACCTCTTTCCAACACCTTCCGTACCATAAGCAAGGAACCAATCTTCAGTCAAACATCGGCCAAACCGGCGGATTTTTCGTCGGAAAACCGGTAACCGGCACCATGCCGGTACGATAACCACCATATCGGGGGTCCTGGTCGCTGGAGGTACGGAGATCACAGCGACGGCGGCAAACCCGGCAAGCGGCGTACCTAAACCGAAGAAAATGAGAAGAAGGAGGGAAGAAGAAAAGGAACACACAGCGGCGACAGATCTGGCGAAGAACGTACAGCGGCGACAGAAAATCAGAAGAAGAAGAAGTGGCCGCTTGGTCCGGTGGTTAGAGAGAGAGATGGAGGGCTAAGGTGGACGGCAAGGGATTTGTGCTCTGCACGAATGCATGATGTCTGTTTATATAGAGATTAAAATTACACAACCCCCTTGAGGAAAGTTAAATAAAATGTCAGTTCATAACCTCAACTTTTAAAAAATAATAATTTTCTCTAAAGCAGTACCGACTGATTAATTTTCAATTAATCACCGAATAATTAATTAATAATAATTTTCTCTAAAGCTGAAGTGTTGGTGGGTGATTAGGGAATTGGTGTGGTCGACTGATGGCGGTTGGTTTCTATGTGTTTTATTTATTTATTTTTGTTTTATAATTTTGCTTGAATTTAATTAACAGAGTTATTAAAATAAATTAAATATTTATGCAATTACCATTATATCCTTTAAATCTAACATCATCCTTTTTTTTTTTTTTTAACCCACAGTATATCTAATAAGATAAAAACCGAGTGTCAATCACCATTATTTCACTTTTTAGGGGATCTTTTCATAATATCTATATATATATATTTTATTAAAGCAATGTAAATATCAATTATATCTTTCCTGAATTTTCTAGATGGTAATGTGTTTTTTCTTTTTTAATAATAGGGAGAGTGGATTAAATTCAAATAAAGTTAGTCATACCTCTTGTTTTAGTGGAGGTGTTAATTTAAGTCACGACACGATTAATCGTCACAAATTCATAAAATATAAATGGGTGTGGGTTTTACTTAAATTTTTGTTATAATCGTACCCACTCGTTTAACTTTTTTATTAAATGAATCGAATTGAGTTTATTTAACGGATTTGCGGGTTGACATGATTAATAAGGGTAAAATTGTAATATTAATATATTATAGGGATGAAATGAAATCATTCATACATATATATATATATATATATGCATTCTATATATTGGGTATGCATATACTTGACAAAAAAATGTGTGATTACATCTTAAAATATGTTATTGTAATTTATTATATGTGATTATAACTAAACATGTGAGATTATAATCAATATGTGTGATCATATTTATTGATTTACAGATTGTGATCATATTTACTAATTATAATCAAATATGTTTAGTTGTAATCATATATAATAAATTATAATAATATATTTTAGAATACAAGTGTATATATATTTTTTCAAGTGTATGTATATCCAAGTATACCCAAGAGGATATATATATATATATATATATATATATGGGTAAAAATCATTTTGATTCATAAGTTTTGAGTATGGATCAAATTTTTAACTATGTTTCTGAAAATAATCAAATCATCCCTAATGTTTTGAAAGAAGAGTCAAATTAATCTCTCTTGTCAGTCAATTAGAGGTTAAACCTAATGAAAAATATGTGAAAACTTATTTACCCTTGGACTCTATTAAAACGGACAAAACTACCGTTATACCTCTATCCATAGTTGAATATTATAATAATATTTAATTATAAAAAAGATCTCTTATAGTTTTTTTTTTATAATTATAATAATAATTATAATTTTTTGTATAATAATATTATTATAATTATAATATAAAAATATCTCTTATTGTTTTTTGAAATGTTACTTAAGCATCCATAAAATTAAAAAAAAATAAAAATTTAAAATAAAATAAAATAAAACACAAAAAATCATTAATATCCATTCCACATCAAGATTTATTTTTTTATTATTATTTTTCTTGAAAATCACATCAAGATTCATTTTCAATCAAACAAACAACACCCAAAAAATCAATCTAAATTTCTTATCCATAAGCAATTATAAAAATATCAATTCAAAATAAAATAATGTCAAAAAAAATTTTAAAAAAATCTACCCTATAAAAATTTGATATAAAAAAATATGTAAAACATCAATCCAAATTTCATTAACAAATAATAATAATAATAATAAAACCCAAATGCACGCATCAACCACAAATTGATGCACATAAATTGAAACTCAAATGCACACATCAACCATAAATTGGAAAAATCGAAACCATGTTTGAAACCCAACACAGATGCACACAAATTGAAAAAATCTTTAATCCCACCAAACCAAATCATCATCCTTACAAATCAACCACAACAATCGAAACCGAGATGCACACAGATTGAAAAAAATCTTCAACCTAGTTCGAAACCCAGATTGTGTTAACACACTCGCTTTTCTGACCCGAAGTCACCGCTTTTCGAGCCGATTCTCGACACCTTGGCTGAAGCCGACTTGCACTTTTGTACGTCTGTCAAAGCCACTACCATCTCTTTCTTATGCTCCTTTGAAGATATTATTGTTGACACTGCCACCGGCTATAGAAAAACCCTTGCTTTTCGGGTTGGAGAAGTTGATTCCAGAAAAACCCTTGCCTCCAAAAAATCCTAAGCTGCCACCGTTGTCGAGGAGTTGATTGCATCATAGGTTAGGCTTAAGAGATCTTGATTTGAGATGTGTCTTAGGAGAGTGGTGTTGTGTTTTCAAACCAAAGGGTAGTGTTTGAGTTTCAAAGTTTTTGAACCAGAGAGTCTCAGGAGCATGGTGTTGTGTTTGAGATGTTTGATTTTGATTTTTCGTGTTAGGTTTGAGATGTGTTTGAGCTTTTGGTTTTGGTTTTATGAAGAGAGAGATAGATTTTTTGAACTAGAGAAAAAGTTTCTGGGTTCTTGATGAATCATAATGTTGATGAAGATGAAGATGAATAGTGATGAACTGAATGGTTTGTTTTTCTTCAAATTTTTATTTTATTTTATTTTAAATTTTGACTTTTTGAAATTTGTTTACACGATTTCTATCATCCATAATTGTAATAGACGGTTGTGATTACAACTTTTTTTAATTTAAAATTTAAAATTTAAAATTTTACTTTTTAAATTAAATTTTAATAAATTAATTATTAAATTTTAATTTATATTGTTTATTATTTTTTTTTTAAAATTTTCTCAATTTATCTAGTTCGTATATGTGTCATCATCATAGAGCATGATTAAAAATGATAATTTTAACCCCATCCACCAACCTGCCATTTAGATTTGACTATCAATTAATTGACGGGAAGAACTAATTTAATACTTTTTTGAAACGTTAAAAATAATTTGATTCTTTTTCGAAATATAGTTAAAAATTTGACTATTCCCTAAAACTTAAGGGCCAAATTATTTTTCCTCTCTCTCTCTATATATATATTTATAAGTTCCCAAAAATAGATCAACTCTCTGTACTCTTTAAAATTTTTAAAATTGATTATTTCCTTGTGCTCTTTAAAATACCGAATATAACAATAACAATCTCTTTAATTAAATTATTCTTCTCTAATCCCAATTTAGTGGCTTACACTTATTGGACTGGAACTAGCAAATCGTGCTTCACTATGCATTGACTAAATGACATTGGAAATTTTATAATTCAAATTCTGAGCAAATATTACTTGAAATCTAAATACAAGCCGAAGTTCATTTCATAAATGGTAAAAAGATAAGGTTACATCACGCTTACAAATATGTGAGAAGAATGAATTAGATCGACAAAACTTTATCTTTCATTAGTGGGTTTAGTAAATATGAAGCTTGACAAAAAGGAGAATAAAAAAGAAGAAGAAATTGATGACATAGCAATTGTTCTTAAGACTTGCAATTTGGTTGTAAGACTTTAGACTTAGAACTGCTAGCTTCAAAGTTTATGTTGTTTGGTTTTTCATTTTTTTTTTATAGTTATGTTGCAGAATTCATATTCTTTGATTTCTTTTAGTTTATGTTATTGCAATTTCAATCTAAATATATGTCAAAGTTCTATTAAACTATAATGAAATTTATTCTGATTTGAAACAAATATTAGGGATTATGGGATGGGAATAATTCAATTTTTTTTCTTCTTTTGTTCATGCATGTACATTTATGTCCTTGTAAGTAATATAAATGAAAGAGTATTTTAGTAATAAAAAATATATTAATAAGTGGGTTCACGGAGAAAATTTTTGTGTGGCACTAGAATCACCCTTAAAATAATTATTGATACACCACTTACATCGTTACTCATACAAAATTAGCATTTTGAACATCTATCACAATAAAAAATTAACTTTTTTAAAACAAAAACATCAACCATTTATTGATTAAAAAAGTTAAATAGTAATTATTTAAAATAAAAAATGTTGAACTTTTAAAATAATAAAAAATTACATTTAATTCTAAAATAAATTAAAAATAATAATTCAATGATTGGGACTTGCTTAGGTTGGTAAATGCCTTGCTGTCTTCGAAATTGTAATTCATCACCATTTATTAATAACTTGTCATTAATTATTAATGAAAAAACAAATATATATATATATATATATTCTAAAATTATGTCCACCGTCCATCAACATGATGAATGGTGAACATAATTTAAAAAATTAAAAAAAAAAACATTTTCAAGTTCTTAAAGAACAACTCTCTCTCTCTCTCTCTATTTTCTTTCTCTTCGATCTCTGACACCAATCTCCCTTTCCTTTTCCGCTCTTCATCTACGATAATCCCATTTGGGTTCGATTCGAACCTAACCTAAGTTAACTATCATCATCTCCTCTCCTCCGATACTGATTCTCCTCCCTCCTCTGATACCGATTCCCCTTCTTCCTCCATTCCTTCCCTGCCACTACCCCCTTTGGGTTCGATTCAAACCAATGATGATTGTTCATCTAGGTTCGATTTGAACCCAAGTGATGAACCATTATCATCTCCTCTCCTCCAATACTAATTTCCCCTCCCTCCTCCGCACCTTTTCTATCATTACCCTATCTTAGTTCAATTCGAACCCATGATGATGATTCATATAGATTCGATTTAAACTATAATTGAGTCCAAATGATTAACCATCATCATTTGGGTTCGATTCAAACCCAGATGATGATGTTTATGTGTTATGTTTGGTTTTTAACTTAGTTTGATTTATGTGTTGATGATGAAGTTTATTTGGTGATAATTGTAGTGATTATATGTTGGTGATGATGCTTGATGTTTGTGTTTCTGTGTTGGAGTCTTAGTGATAATGTTTGATGTTTGTAGTGATTAAGTGTTTGTGGTTTTTTTTTTTTTTTAATACATGAATTGTATCTGGGACAGACCCAGAAGACATCCGGGACCAACCGAGATAGGACACTAATGGCACGGCCTAGGAGACTACTCCCAATTGGGAGACCACTACCCACACGAAAATGGGAGGAAAGACCCACATTAGGGTGGGAGAATTACCCACACAATTGGTGGGACTAAATACTATTATATATTATTATTATTATTATTATTATTATTATTATTATTATTATTATTATATAGATTATTACATTAGTTATTGTTATTTAATAGTTTATACATATAGGGGTGTCGAACCCTGCCTCCCTTACAAAGGGAGGCAGGGCTGGCTGCTGGCCTACTGCGCCAGCAGCCAGTTGACGATTAAGTGTTTGTGTTTGTTTGTTTATGTGTTCATATGTTTGATGTTTTTTGGAGATTAGTTTCATGTAAACCCAGAAAATAGGCATTCCAGCTGGGTTTCTTGGAGGTTTTCTGGGTTTCCAGTTGCTAGAAACCTAGAAAATGGGTTTTCCATTTCTGATGATTGGATTTTTTTTTTCAATTGTTAATAAATTTTCAATTTTATCTATTATTTATTTTTTAAAAATTTTTAACATTTTTTTGTCCATCAATAGGAGGGGTAATATCATCTTTTTGTACATTGTCATTGTCAAGATCTATTTTTCAGTAGTAGAGTTAACAAAAAAGAAAAAATGGGATTATACCAAACTATAGAGAGTTTTTAGCTATTCAATCAAACAATAGGGATCATTTGTATTATCCTTTATAAATTTTGTTAATGAGACTCAATATCTGAGGATAAAAAATTAAAAAAAAAAAAGAAGTTTATAAATTGATTTATTATTCACTAAGTTTATAAATTGATTTTTTATTCACCACCTTGTTGGACTTAATGTTGTTTTATTAAAATATGTTATGTGTAGGGCCCATGTGACAATCATCAAATTTTTGCCCTGCTCGATCCTTATATTTCCTTTTTTTTTTTTTTGTTGGAAATACAGTCCTTATACTTCATGCGGGCCCCGAGACTAGTCGTTGACAACCACTCCACTTCACGTGGTTACCAACCACTTGTGTACGTTTGGTGGTCAGTTGGAGAAAATTGAAAAGAAATTAAAAAAAAACGAGAAAGAGAGATTAAAAAGAGAAAAAAAGAATCACCCAAAAAACAAAAAAAGTTAAAGAAAAATTAAAAATGAAAGCGAAATGTGAGAAAAAGAGAGAGAAGAAAACAAAGCTATCTTATTCTATGTTCCTGATTTATTTATATTATTGACAAGTGATTATCAAATATTCAAATTTGTGAGCTGTAATTAAAGACAATGTAGCTATCAACCATAAAAAACTCAAAAAGTGTATATTTCAAAAAAAAAAAAAACTCAAAAAGTGTAGTGACCCCTCCTTAAGGTGTATCTTTTTGATTTCCATGGAAATTTTCGGAAAAGTTTGGAAGAGAAAGAGTAAGGGTGAGAGACGCATTCAAGGGTGAAGAAGTGAAAAAGTAAGAGTGAGAGACGCACTGTAACTTGAAATACTAAATGTATATATTAACGTAATTGTTTAAATAAGCTTTTCTAAAAGAATAATCAACAAATAATAATTTAAAAATATATTAAAATCTATATAAAATTTACATATTTTATACTTTTGAGCATACTGCCTTAATAGTAATAATGAAATAAATATCTTACAATTTTTTTATTATTTCATTTCAATATCTATCCATTAATTTTATAAATAATAAAAAAAAACTAATTTAAAATTTGTCACTTCATTAAGTGAAGTTCACATACGAATATTCTTTGTTTTGTAATGGATCGTTTCTCATTTTCCCTTTATTTTATTTTTTTCTAAGGTATGAAACTTGCTAGTATTTAAGTATGTACATTTCAACTAATTTTTTTTTTATTATATTCTAAAATTTACTTGGTAAAATCTATACTTAATTTAGTTCACATGAAAATTAGACCTGCATTATGCTCCTGATTGCTCATTGGTCATACAGTGCCACTTATGCTTGTCCCCTATATAAGCATGTTTGACTTCTCTTCAGCTTTTACTATTCTTAATAACTAAAATAGTAAATGCGGGCCCCTTCGCTACATACTTCACGGTAGTCATCTAGTCGACGTCTGATCTGATTGGAAAGTTTTCGTGAAACTAAGCCGTTTATTTTTACATGGAAATTCTACTTTCCATTATTTAAGCTTTCCTTTTCACTGAAAATAGGTGGAAACTTTTTCATTTTAAACATATAGTGACAAAACTGATTTTATAAAAATTTTGACAGCATGACGACCATATATATATTTTTTAGAATCCCACCTTGTAAAGTTTCATAAAAAGATTTATACACTTCTAATTTCAAACAAATCTCAATTTCTGAGCCTCCGACCTCTCATTTTTCCACAATCAATCACAAGGATGTTTTCACATAAAATATATTTGAATTCACAACTTAGCAACCTAATAATATGAAAAATTTAATTGCAATATAATATTCAAACGTTTCGATATTATGCATGAATATAGTTATATATATACACAAAACATACATTCTTTTACATACAAAAATGCTTATACAAATTTTCAAATTTATTTATGATCAAAATGCAAGATCACAGAAGTACATGACTAAGTACATCTACTTTTCTGGGTCTCCGCTGCTGATGTCCCAATTCTTGTATCTATCTCTGGGGAGATTTTATTTATAAAACATAAACTAAAGTGAACTATGCAAGCTCAGTGAGTGTTAAAAGTTTCTTAAATAAAACTACGTTTTCTAAAATAACCTCCCTAAAATTTAAATTCGTTTTGTGGGTAGTTTTATAAAATATACATAAGCTTTCTAAAATGTTTACTTTACATAAGATGCATGCATAACATTCGATATCAATATAATTCATGTTATATGAAAATAATATGTAATAACCTATTAAAAAAAAAAAGGTGATACTAATTCGAAAACCATATCCGTAACAGAAGCCAATGCCTGGCGCCTGAATACCATATAGTACCCTAAATGTGGAACAGCCCAGATTTGACCAAATAGGCCTTGTGCCCTCGCCCCGGCGCTGTACTGACCGGTGAGAGTGGAATTATTCATCGCTCACATAAAAGCTAACTATCTTATATACCTAGTGTGTGCATGAATGACGCATTAAACATGACCAATTGACACAGTTCCACCCATTGTAAGTGACAGACACCCCTAACATAGCCCATGCACGATTTGGGTACGTTGACCGGTAACATGTAACTAGGCGGGATAAAACCACCATCCCCAGTGGGTAATAACTAGTATCACAAGCGTATATAATTTTTTCCGTGCATGTCATTTTCTTAACAAAAAAAATTTCTTAATTCGCATAACCTTTCTAAGATCCATAAAAGAGATTTTTCATATTGAATTTATGCGTAACAAAGCTAGTTTCCTATCCTTGAAAATATAATTCTTCATGTAACATATAAAATTCATGATGCATGAAAATAAAAATTGTTTCAAGCGTTTTGGTGAGACACTCACCTAATATTAGCTCACGAAAGTTTTCGATTTTGGTTTCGTCGTTGAAATCCCTACATATGATTATATTCTACATTTAGGCAATATTATGACCGAAATTGTTCGTATAGACTTTCTATGAGATATCTCTAACATTTAGGCATATAAAACTCTTCAACCAATGCCCTATTTTGCATTTAAACCTTAGTTCAATATCTTGAACCTTTCTAATGCCACATTAGCCGAAACTTAAGCATGCTTTTACACCATCCATATCATCAAATTCTCTTACCAACTATGCTCAAATACATGGATTTTAGTAGCAATTAAGTTATCTCTTAACAAGCTTAAATTTCTAACAAACTAGTATGCATTTTGGTCATAAATTGTGCTACTTGACATTTAATAGACATTTTTCAAATTTTCATATCATTTGTATCATTAACATGAATCATCTAATCCTCCAAATCAGTCAAACAAAATTATTCATCAATCCACACTCCTTCTAGCCGAATACATACATTGTTTCAAACACTTGAGCTTCATTTACATCTCTTGCTTAAACTCATCTACAACAGTCCATATTCTATGCCAATTCAATCATATTTTCTTCATAACATCTCACCCTAACATGACAAATATGCATAACAATGAATATCTCAACAAATCATCAAATTTCTCACATAAAATTCCATCACAATAACAAGAAGAAAATTTCAGCAACTTTTATCACTTCTTAATCACCCTCAAACTCATTCAAATCACAATGATTTTCAACCAAACCACTTACCAATTGTTCCTTGATGTCTTGACTTGCTTCTCCACTGGTTTTGTGCTTCAAAACCTTGAATTAAGCCATCAAAATCTTATCAATACCAGAACTGGTTGTGACAGCACCATAATAGAATTTTCATCCAAGTTTCTCGATTAAAACGCAATTTTACCTATTCTATTTGGAGTGATCTTGCTTGAGAACCTTCCTAAACTTGTTCTTGATCTTTTAATAGCTTGATCAAGCTTCAAAAATGATGGAAAATCTGGTTAGAACAGCTGTTGCCCCTTGGTCTATTTTCACCTACAGTTTTTGCTCTGCTTCTCTTCTGCAGACAACCCTCTCTTCTCTCAAATTTCCAACAACTTCTCCACTTATATAGACTTTGATGACCTTAACAAATTGCCCTTAAAGTTTGTTATATAATTACATGTCATGCCATCATCTTATAGGACCAAAATGCCTTCCTAAGTTTGCAAAATTTCCATGGATGCTATACTAGTTTTGGTGAATTTTTACAACTCATGCAATTAAATTATTCTAATCACTTTTAGTCATTCTTGAATGTCTTTTGGTCATGAATTTCATCTCATATCATTAATAAATCATCATGTCTTTGATTGGATTCGAATCCATTTCCGATTCATTCAGAAATTCTATAAAATTCCATTACGCGATTTCAAAAAATTAAATAACTTTATTAATTCTTAGAGTTTAAGGTATAAATGCAATTTTAATTAATAATTGATGGGTATACTTATAAAATATATAATAAGTATCTTTTTAGTAATTTTACTTAAAGATAATATTGTATATTTAAAAAAAATGTTAATTTATGTGTACATACAATTTTTTTAAGGGTGGAAATATCGCCACTCAATCTTTAAATGTTGTAGGCATCCTAATCAACCTATTTGACACCTTTACCCATCCTTATTTCCCTTGAACAAAGTTTTGAGTGATAACAAGGGAAAAGTGGAGGAATAGCGATCGTGAAAAATAACCCAACCATATCCTTAGAATTATTCCTTAATATCTTTGGGTCATATAGAGATTGGCAGACAAATGATACTGACCTCTTTTTAGGGTAAAGTATGTATATGGAGAGTAGTATAGTGGATGTGCTTTGTATCTTTAGTTTCGTACAAGAAATTTTAATCTGTGTAAAATGTTCTATACCCGATAGGGGTGGGCATCTGCAACCTAATCCGATAAACTCGACCTAACTCGACTATTTTTTATCAGATTGGGTTGGATACATTTTAAAAAAAACTGGGATGGGTGGGTTACGTAGAGTTGAAAAATTACATAGGGTTGAAAATTCCCAACCCAACCCAACAAATGCCTACACTTAGTTTTAAATTCAAGATTTTCTCTACCTTCAAGAAGAATAATTCCTAGGAATGAGAATCAAGGACAGCTACATATGTTCTTCAATTTTTTTTTTTTTAAATTTTATTTGTATTTGTTTTATGGATTGAACCTTTATTTGTGATCATTATTTATAATATTTGAATTTATATGTGATAATATAATATTAGAAATGTTATTCATATTCAGTAGAAACTTTTCTATATTTCAACAATTATCTAACCCAATCAACCCAACCTAACTATTATCGAGTTTTTCAACCCAATGTATCAAATTGAAAATTTTTTAACCCCACACAAACCGACAAACACTCACCCTGTACTAGTAATTGAAATGTCTCAAGCAAACGTGTCAACCTGCTATTAGTAATTGAAATGTCACGAGTAATCGTGTCAACTTACTAGTGTGAGTACTAGATCTGAGTAATCTCTTTCTAACAGGAACAATTTCGTCATTATAGTAAACGCAATGGTAATTTCGGGTTCCGAATGAAACGATCACTGTACCACACTTCAAAACTGTCATCTACCTAACCATGTTGGTTTGTGTTCGAGGTCTTCATCTTTCAAGTCTTGTTTTTGTTTTTAAATATGAAAGCAGTTGCTCTGTAGATGCAAGCAGAAAATGTAATTGAAAGAGATTCAATTCCAGATGGCCTTTGTCGGTGTTGTCAAGTTTGTAGTGAAATGCACTAATATTCTTGCATGATGCGTCTGCATCATATATGTATTTTTCTTTGCTATGAAGAAACTAATAAGTGAAAACTTTGATGTTAAAATTAGTAGATAAATTTGTATTTCCTGATTTCATGCTTCGTTTGTAATGAAAAGACTGCTAATATTTTTAGGACAGTGTGAACATTGTTTGTTGCAAGCCTTTTTTTTTTTTTTTTTTTGCATTGGTTTATCCTCTGTAAGTCTTTCTTTCAAATTTTGTCTATCTTAATATTTGTTTTTGTGATTATTGTTAACGTATCATAACCCAGAGTCTTTAAATACTATAATTAAATCAATTTCTATCAGTTTAAGTTTTTGAGGTCTAATGATAATTGATGTGGTATCAAAGTTTAGAGGTTTCTGGTTCAAACCCTCTCTCCTCCCTTTATCTGAAAATCTTCTTGATACACATGTTTTACGTTAGGGGGCTTTTAACATATGTCCTTTATTTGTTATATATCCATGTTGTACATGAAGGGACGTGTTAACGTATTATAACTTCAAGTCTTAAATACTGTAGTTAGATTATTTTCTATTAACTTAAGTTTTTGGATTTGATAATTAATAATAATGATATGGTGATTTTTTATGTTGCCAACAGATGCGTGTCAATGCGAGCAATCAAGGCAGATGATTCAATCTCATCAGAATGCAGGAAGTTGGTGGCCTAGAACAGGCTTTTCACAAGCTACTTCTATGGTAATCTTCCATGTGCCCCATGTTTTAATGTCTATCTAGGTTCCAATTAGATTTTGGGGAAATTCAAAAAGGAAATAGTTTATATTAGCTTCAATATTATGGTTCTTTTTTATTGTGCGGTTACCTTCTAATTTCATATAACGATGTTTGGCTCATTTATTTGGAAACAGAAACTCTGGATTTAAGCTTTCACATATGATATTTATCTTGCGTTTAATAAGTCACACAAACCCTTGATTGTATTTCCTTTCCAAAAAAAAAAAAAAAGGAAAAGAAAAGAAAAGAAAAAGGAAAACCTTGGTTGTATTTCATGGTAGTGGTACACTCTCTTAATGGACTATTTGTTGTAACAATGGTAATAATTTAGACGACCCTTACTTATCCTGATTAGTGATCGCATTATTCAAAACAATTTTATTTTTTCTTATCAAAAATAAAATAATATCTTTGTTAAACTCTTACAAGTAGGATTCTTTCTTGAACATGAGTGCCCAAAGTAGATATTTTTATAAAATCCCAGTGGGTTTAGCAATGCCTTTGAATTTATTGGATGAAAATTGAAAACATAAATACAGATGCACAAGTAACAGAGCAAATAAAGGAAAAGGCCGCATTGTCCACGGAAGATTAGTCTAACGGGGCCTGATGTCACTCAGACAGAGAACAAGAAACCTGAAACTGATCTATTTTCAAGTGACAAAGTGGAAGCAATGGAGAATCTTCCACCTCCTAAAAAAGTCCAGCAAGAGTGCACAAAGTGAAACAACACTTAACTCTCATCTTCAGGGTAAGAGACATAAAAACTGCTTTTCCAAAACTAAAGCTTCCATTAGACCAGAAATTAAGGTATTCTTTTCTGAGAGAATTTTTGCTTGAAATACATATTGTGAAAATAATTTAATTCTTGAAATACATTCTGTCAAAATAATCTAATGTGCATACAGGCAAGGTTATTTAATTGGTTAAGTATCTACTTCGTGCTTCTCCATAAAAACATTTGAAGCACTGTTTGCATCTTGAAAAAACATTATTTTTAGTTTAACCACATATATAATGCCTTTGATCTTAGTAAAGGCATTTTTTGTCTGTTGGTGCCTGTCCATGTATGCAACTTATCATCAAAGAAGTTGCAGGATTTGAAAGAAGACTTTTCACAGAAAAATAACTTTGAAGCAGAGGTTTAAGAGAATGGACATGAAGCTTGTGAGGAACCAGTTTCCAGTGAGGTATGTGACTGGCTATATAGTAATTATTATATTCTAATTTAATTTCTATATAAATCTATCCCTTGCTAAGTCCCTTTTTTTTTAAAATATTCGAACGAAATTGATGTTTATTGTAACTGTGTGGTAATATGATTTTAATTAGTTATATTGTTCGATTATAAACTGGTTATGAGTATTGAAGGAAAGGACTCTGGTTTTTTAAAAAAAAAATGAAAATTATGAAGTTTTGAACCTTTGAAAGGGTTTCTAACAACCATGATAATGACTTCACTGCTATGATCCCCAAGTTCAATAAGAAATCGACCAAATTGTTAGTCCAGTGGCCACTAGAAAGCATATTCAATTTGAACCTAGAATGAAAGCTCAATCATGAGGCTAGTTTCTCTTAACTACACCACTTTTGTATTAAAGGCAGATCCTCTTGTAAGTGTGAGTTGCTTTGCTGCTTTCAGGTTTTGTTACATTTCTTTGTACCTTTTTAATTTTTAAGAGGTCTTCCTAAGTTGGCCTCTCTGGCCACTTCGGTTTTTGCTTGAAGGAAATACCTTTGATCAATGTAAGGGGAGCTAATTCTCACATCTTCGATTGCAGGTGAAGTGCAGAGAGCCCAACATTGAGCAGAATTCGTTGATAACTGTACAGGTAACAAAGAGAGAGGCGATGGCTGTAGCAAAGGCAGGTACTAAGCTTCTTCTCTAGGCGATGAAGAAGTTTATTTTTATTATTTTTTTTTTTTTCTTTGTGAAAATAGTTTGTTTACTTTAACCTAAACATTTTTAGCTCATAACTAAACCTAAATGGCGTGGTTTGTAAATCACAAATTTAATATGGATCATGAGATAATATGCCATTAACCCTTTGATTTTTTTTTTTTTTTTTAATTTTACAGTTTTTTTTTTTTTTTTTTACAAAGTTTGCTTTTATTTTAATTCAATATTATAATTTATTTTTTAATTTAATATCTTTCATTAAATCTCTATGATCCTTCATAACTTTGATGTATATTGAAGATGTAAAGATTTTGTTTTTCTTTTTTAAATTCCAAATAACCATTGAAATAAAAAGATCTAAATATCCTTCTAATTGTTAAGTTTAACTAATAGTCAACTGACATACTATAAAAGGACCAATTTGATGAATTTCTCAAACTTCAAGAATAGTAGGGACTAAAAAGGGATTTGTGAGTAAATGGAAAGAGATATTTCATCAAAATAAATGAACCGAATTAAAATTTACCCATTTGAAATTAAAAATTTTCATTTACCAATAATTATAATAAAAAAGTATAATTACAAAAACAACTCCATCCCAGGTATAACCCAACTTACCCTTATGAAGTAATATATTCAACAATTATGCACAAAATTAATAAACAAATTAGTTTAAAAAGTTAATAATGAAATCCATCTATATCCTATCTCTACAATTATCCATTTAAAATTTTAACAGGTCTAATACAGATGTAGGCCTAGTTTAGGTCCATATCTATGTTTTACCATTCTTCGAAGGAGTGGACATGCACCTTATGTCAAGGAAGAGCTTAAATGCCTCATTTGGTGCATAGGATTAGACAGGATGTGATGGAATATGATTGAATGAAATGAGATGAGATATGATTGGATGAAGTTAAATTAGTATTATACCATGTTTGGTGTAAATGGGTCTGAATTTGATTGGATTTAACCATGTGTAAATTGATTTTTGAATAAAATGTATTAATTTTTAACTAAATTTAATTGTGAGATTTGAAATGACCTAATGTGTAGGTCCCTTCCCGCTCTAGTCCAAACGTGGGCAATGGTAGGTAGAAAATTTTTTTTTCCTATCCCCCAAAATTACCCATCTTCCAATCACATCCAAAGTGAGATAACACTCCACTCTCACCTTCAAGTAAGATGACAAAGCTGCCTATGACAAGCTGAAAGCCTGAAACCTAAGAACCAGCTATCTGAAAGCATAGAGGATACTACATTTATATTTAAACAAAGACAGAAAATACAAGTTACTAGGCATAGGAAGAAATATGTTGAGTATAAAGTGCCTTTGGGGTGATGCAAATTATGCAATACACGCCACATTTAGTAGTGATGACATGGGTTATCACCCCTATGAAAAAAGGCACTTAGTCTAAGGCACTGAGAAGGTTGTCAGCGGTTGAGTTTTACCTGCCCAGCCTCAATGTCAGTCTGGAATTTCCTTGCAGCAGCACCAGATGATGTAAATATAGAAGCTCCGTTGCATATCTGTACAAGTATTATAATGTGAATGTAAAACACATATTAATGATATAACGATGGTTTAGAGTTTTAAAGGAAACTATACTCAAGGATTTATTTATTATCGTTAACGATGTCTATGGCCTCTTCCAAGCCATCAGCCTAAAATGTAAACAAGGAGGACAAAACATATGCCAGCATATGTTAATTATTGTTTTTTTACGAACAAAGAAAAAACAGATGTTACAGAAACAAAGAAACACAAAAGCAGGAATCAACACACCCTCGTCCAAAGAAGAACTGGGCCAAAGATTTCCTCATGCAGACCAAGATAGAATTACTAAGTATGTCCCGAGTTTCAAGGTCCAATTCTATCATAATCTTGGATGATAAATTCTTCACGTTCCAAAAAACACAGCAAAAATCGTGAACATGAACTACCATACCTTGTAACACTCCAATGTCAGCTGTGACATTAGTTAAGATGGTTGGGACCAAGAAAATTGCCATGCTCATATACTGGAACCTGTTGTCACCTGTCACAAATAAACATCGATGCAGACCAATTTCACTTACAAAAGTGAGAGTGTTTAACTTATTCGTAACCAAAGACCCAATCAAAGACCAAACATGCCAGTTATAGGACCAAAGTGAAAAATAAGCTGGTAGTTGACTTCTGTTCCTTTCTTGCTAGGTTCCTCTATCAGCCCAGGGGAGGCAGGGTAGCTGTTTATATTTTAATGCATGTCTTTCCATTTAATTTTTCATTCATTAAAGAAAAACAGAAAAAGAAAAAAAGTTAAGTTTAGATGGAGAGATAGGCCCAAAGAAGAAAAAAAGAGCCAAGGAACAAAGGTTGAGACCTCCGTTGTTTAATACTCCTGACTAAGAGTTGAAGTGCGGTCATATATACCCCTAAGGGCCTAACCAAAGTTGTTTGAATGTGAAAATACTGATCTATTGTGTATTAATGAGCAAATTCAAATTCTCAAGTACTAGTATTTATATTGTTTCCCACATCACCACTTTTTAATGAATATGCATGGTATTTCTAACTTTACTCATTTATTACTGTTATGTGCTTTTTACATAAATTACTCAGTTCTAGTTATTTACTCGTTCAATAGTTTTAACTGCACATTATATGATTCATGCAAAAAACAAGAATCGATGCTGAAAATAAAAAATCATATCATTGTATCACAAAGGGAAGAAGCAACAAGTAATGATTGTTAAAGATTAGTATATCATAAAATACCACTATATTTCTCTCATCAAGCAGTAGCTTGGCACCACTATCATCACCACTTTGAATTAAATGGCAAATCCGTTCCTTGGCCTGAGATTGCAAGAAATATTCCCAAGCAAAATTTAGTGATTAGAAACTCACCCAATCCCGTACCAGAAAATACATATTTTGTATTGAAAAGTTCCCATGTGAACACAATATAAGATCTGAAGTTTCTATGTAACACAGAAAATTGTTGAAAATTAGATATCAAATAAGTAGGGCTAACTCTAAGCATAAAAGAGGTACAGAGTTTTTTGAAATGTATGCTGACCTGTTTACTAATAACTGGACCAAGGTCTGCATCAGGTTCTGTTCTGGCATTTACTTTAAGTGCTTCTGCGCTCTCTACCAGTTTGTTCTCCCTGGAAAAGGTTATAACCAAACTTATCAGCAATGGTGTTTCACATACATCATAGAACTAATTTTCAGAAATATATATATGTCGTTTTAACAAACATTTCAGAACATGGAAGTATCATGCACCAAATATAACCTTTATGGGAACGTAATTTTGAGATATTCACTATAACGGGAAAATCTGTTCGCAAAAGAAGATGGAGTGCTTAGACAACATCCTAGCCAATTTATCCATTATATAGATACAACTGTGAATAGAAAGTTCATTTTACCCAGTTAGATAAAAACTGAGTACTTTGAAAGCTTGATCATTCCCCATCTGCAATTCTGTTAGCATACCCCAGAATGAACTTTTATAAAATTTCATAATCTTTGGCTGTATGCAACCATTTTGTGATTTATATGAAAAGCCACTATACATTTTTGAAAAAATTAGACAATCTAATCTGCTGTAATGATAAATTATTCCAAACTGAGTTTCCTTCATGTTGTAAAATTAGTATTCCTCCAGCAACAATAAGAATACCACATAAATTACCCATGACATGTTCATTAAGCAGTAGAATAAGTCCTAAACACCAGGTTGGGCAACCTCCTTAATTCTAAAGGGCATCTTACAGCAACAACACACAACCTAAATTTTAGGGCAAAAACATATCAGGCATTTATTTACACTTGAGAAAGGGGGAGAGGAGTAATGTGTGACATTTGAGCTGGGCAGACGTGAACTGGAACTGTAAGCAAACAAAGCAGTCTCAATGTTATCAAAACTCAAGATAAAGAAGATAAATTAAACAAGATGCAAGACAAAAGTCAAAGCACCAATAGAAAAAGATGAAGTTAGAACAAGTGATGCCATGATTTTGAGTCTCCTACAAAAATGATCATGCTGAGCGCCATGCATCTGTGTCCAGCTGCAACTAAAGCATTTAATGTGGCGTCCACACTTGCATCAGGCAGAACAATTCTATGGTTTTTGGCTCCCATATTGACTTGATGTCAACTCAAACTGATGTAGATAAAAATCAAATCTATAGAGCCCTCTACAAAACCTTATAATGACTTGTGCTGGTGAAAACCTAAAGACATAACTAATTCAGCTTAGCAATCTCATTAATTTTTTAAATTCATCCTTCCAACTGAAAGAGTTATGACAGTTGATATAAGCAATGATTTAATGGAAGCAACTAAATTAAGGACAAGAATATGATGCCGTGCTTACCCATAAGGGAATCATTGCTGGAAAGTTGAAGGGACAAACACCAAGAGGCTCTCTAATGCTGTAAGTATCAATTCCGTTTGCTACATTGGGCACATATTCCGCACGCACCTCTGCAAGAAAAACCCCAAAAGAGGAGAATAGAAAATTTATAGACCACCACCATCACAAATTCAGCTCAACCATCGACCAAAAAAAAAAAACATAGCATCAATATGAGGCACTCGAAACACATCAACGTCGGCATCTTTCCCTGTTCATAGCAAGCTTATCCTGAAACAAGATCATAGTGATTCTCATGACCGGAAAAAATTGAAGTACATATAGGAGTAGAAAACTCAGAGTTGAGACAAGCATACCATGTCTCTCCGAGTAAACTCACACAACAGTGGGTATTGTGTGAGTCTCTAAAGCTGACACCATGCATGATCGCCAACCCTTCCTTTTTTTGTTTGACAGTACACATCCACCCACTCCATCTTCGACCCTTCACATTCTCTCAACTCTTAATCGCAGCAGCCAGCTTTGTCTTCACTCTTTGATCGAGGGAGAGTGGTCTTGGTTCACCGGACTACTTTAACCAAAGAGCAGAGTGAGACTTTCACCTTTCACCTTCTAATATATATTTTTTTCTATCACTAGCAACAAAATGCATCCAGGCAATGATTCTGTGTTTTCTGATTGGCCACATAATATAATGACTAGTGTGGATGACTAGTATATGAGCATAAATTTTAAAATCATTTTAAGAGTTTAATAAACCTTTATTTTTATGTTTGTAGCTTCATATTTTCATCTTAGCAAAGTGAAAGTCAGTTGCTCATAGCATAAATGGAAAAACAAGTAGAAGAAAAACAATTGACAAGAGAGAATTTAGATTGCATGAAAAATTAAACAATAATACAACATGCAAGGTGAACTTAGAGAATGGAACCAAGCTAGTACAACCTTTTACAAGGTCCTTTACTTAAAAGTCATGACCAGTTGCATGTCCAATTAGTGGTTTAGCTGAATTTGGTGAACTTCTCCAACAAGACGGGTATACTTAGAAATTGGCTGATCCTCTTAAATCTACAAAAAATCTAAAATTTAGATGGACCACCCATAGTGGATTTTCTTGGGAACCATATTTTTATGCCGTGTAGCAAATGGGCTTTTGGGGAGAATCATCACTTTATGGACCATGGCCCATTTTTGAGAAATTCTTGTTAATTGTAAATTATAACGCTTAAGATATTTGCCCAAGAATGTGTGTACAATCTCAAATTGATTTCTTCGGCATCATAGATGGGCCTCTTCAACTCTCACGGATGCTTTTCTTGGGCAATGGAAGTGACCCCACAATGCCAACTGGGATGATGCTAGACCCTTGGATCGGAGGTGGGCCCCACCTAAGTCAATCTAGTTGAAGCAAATTCAAGTCAATCTCTCTCTGATATAAATGGCTACAAAGTCAAAACAGTGAGTAAATGGGAGGTCATTGTTCCAGGCCCAGCTCCCAAAATGCCGGTATATGACTCCTTTTGTAATAGTAATCTTGTACCGTAGCAACACGTTAACCAACCTTCACAGCAAAACATGCAAAGAAAAACAAGAAGAAGAAGAAGAAGAAGAGGACTTACTTCCATGTGTCTTATCTTTTACTTTTCTATCGAGTTTTGCTTTTGGGCTTTACCTGGTTTGTCTGTGACTCTCTCTGATTCTGATCAGAGAAAAGTGTACATTCCAATGCAGAGGCATTAATGATCTGCTATTTGCTTGTGGGGCTGTCCAAAGTTATATGGAAAACTATTATATAATAAAAATGAAAGTAATACGGAGGGGGTGGGGGCGCCTTGAAATTTAAAATTTAAAAAAAAAAAAAAAAATTGCTAATGTACTGCACAGTCCAAAAGAAAGGAAAAATAAACCAAATTGCTCTGTTGTCGCGGTTTGCAGACTACTGAAGTGCAGGCGTGCAGCGGTGCATGTGCTGATACGTAGATGTTGTGCAGTAAGTGCTATAGCTATCAACTTCAATTAATATTTTATTTTTAATTATTATTATTATTTATCTTTTTATCATTTTTTTTTAAATTGATTTAAAAGCTTTTTTTTTTTTTTTTTTTTCACTTTTTTTTTTCCAAATTTTTGGGCTAATTTTTTTTTTTTTAATTGTTTATTATTTTTTATTTAATTATTTATTTTTTCTAATTATAATAGAATTAACTTGCTTCCTTGTTTATTCCGTTGGACTTGACTTTCCTACTTCTAATATTTTTCCAATCTTAATTAATTAATACTTTCTTTTTCAATTTTATTCTTTTAATTTTTTTCTATATATAAATACTATTTATTTTTATTTTCTATTAGTTATGCAAATTTCATTGACAATTTACAATTTTAATAAACAACTTTTTTTTCCTTTTTCTATTTATCTTTATTTGACATCTCTTTATTTTTATTTTGATATCTTGTAATATCAAGATATAAAGTTTCATCGAGAAAAATTATAATTTTATGTAATTTATGTTTTTCTTTTTCTTTTTTAAAAATAATTTTATTAGAATTTTTAAACATGAGACTATTTTTTTTATCAAAACATAATATATGTTTTATTTTATTTAAATTATATAATATTATCAAATATTTTTATATAAAAATATTAAATATTTAATATGTTCTTAATTTTTAATTTTTTAATTATTTTATTCATACATTTCTAAACAAATTTCTAAATCCGTCATTATAGATAATATGCATTAGATGACAAAAAATAAATAAAAATAAGGAACCAAAAGGAGTAACATGAAAAAGAGAACAGGACAGTAAAAGGAGAAGATTATTTATATTGACATTACATAAGGGACTTACGTGCCAACAACACACACATATGTAAATAGAAGAGGCAAATAGGAGTTTTGCTTCGTTATGAAGCATATTGGCTGAGCCAATCAAAATTGGTTTTAATATATTTAATATAATGATTATCTCGTTTTGCCATTTGGTTTTTGTGACCAGTCTGTTTTTAAAGTCAACATTCCCACTCTAATTCTCTACTCTCTACCGCCAAGTTTAAATGCTCTTTTTGACTTTCTCAGATATATTTGTACGTTAAATGTTCTTAATTAAAACTTTGAACTTGCACTACTTTCACCCTACCTCATCTCATTTATTCTTTTAATTCTTAAAACAAAAATTTAATACACGTAGATTCAAGGATATACATACAGACACTATCTTTACCCCAACACGAGACAATTTTATCTTTGGATGATTCTCTACATAATAGTTTTGTTTTGTTTTAACGAGAGATTTGTTTTTTTTAGGTTCATATTTGATGGATAAAATAATTTTTTTAAAAAAAATTCATCAAAATTAAAAATTATAATTACTATTTTAATAAAGGGAGCTCTAATATATATGAGAATTGAATATTATTTTTTAAAAGTACATCATTATTTTTATTTCTATTTTCATTAATGATATAAAAAGTGTGATAAGGAGTGATGAATAGGGTAGAATTCTAGACCTCTTGTTTTTTTTTTTTTGAAAAGTGATTTTCGATCTTAGTCTTGCTATTTGTAATGGATGGATGGATGTGGTGATGGATGATGGATGATGAGCATGCATGGGAAGCAAATCTCAAGAAGAATCAGAGAGAAAATTGTACTCAACAATTACTGGACGATGGATCACATCCATCAAAACAGTCACCAACTCACCCATCAAACCAAGCCGCACCGTCACCTGCACCATCACGTTGCACCATCCCTCCACTCACCCATCAAAACCAAACTGCAGCATCACCATCACTAACTTACCAATCAACCATCAAAACCAGGCTGCACGATTTACCATCACCAACTCACCCATCAAAACCAGACTTGACCATCTCGCTTGCCTTCACTCTCTCCTGCCTGGACTGCTTCGGCCTAACAGTGGAGCCAGCTCCGTCCCATAGCACTGGTGGAGGTAGAGATTCGGCGACCGCCATACGGGCCACCGAGGCGGATGAGACTTTGACAGAGAGGCAGAAGGTGAAGATATAATTTGTGGATTTTTTTCTTCCTTTTCTTTGTAATTTGTGGATTTTTTGACAATAGAATTTGTGGGATGTGTATTGATTCTGATTGAAGTGATTGGTAGTTTGGGTTGATAGTGTGATTAATTGTTAGGGTGTTTAAAAAATAATAATAATAAAATACTTTGAAGGTGAATTGACGGTGAAGATGAAGATGAAGATGAGGATGGGTCTGGCAGCGACGGCTTTAGAGGCGGCACAGATGGAGGCCGCGGGAGAGGAGGCCGTTTTGGCCGCGGCGGGGGCAGAGGAGGTGGTCACGGTGGTGGTGGCGGCTTCCGTGACGAAGGACCTCCAGCAGAAGTTGTTGGTCAGTGTCCATTCTTCCTTTTAACTCTTTTCTTGTTTGCTTGAGAAAAATTTATGAAGTAGAAATAATAAAGTTTAGATTTTTATTTGGTTATGTTATTGAAAACAAAGATCAAATATAAGTTCTATTTAACTAAATTTGATATATGATTTTGATGGCTTGAATTGGTGGAGAATATATGTGTTGTTTGGTTGGGAGCTTGGAAGTTGTTTTATTTGTGAAAATAACTGAAAATTAACGACTTTATGCTATGGAAAGCAGTGAAATCACATTTACAATGCCCCAATGGAATCCCTACTATGATTAGTTTTGTTTAGCTCGCACTGATTTGTGTGTGTTCATGGATTATTGTGGTGTTATAATATGTCTTTGTGGTGTATATTCTGAAAAGATGGTTGGACTGTGGACATAGTTGGAGAAAATTAAGTTACACACTGTGTAGGCTTTCTTGTTTCACTACCACGAACTTCTTAGTTTTATGGGTTGATATATGTTGCTTTATATATGATCTGCAGATTTCCCTTCGATGAGAGTTGTGCAGACTACAAGTATTATGAATGTCAGCTTGCCGAAGAGGAAAAAGTTCTTTCACAGAGCACGGAGGTTCAAACGCCTCATAGTGGTGAGAACTTGAACGCTGCATTTCTGCTGTGTTAATCTAGATTAGTAGCTTTTTTGAAGAAAAAAATGCTCACTCTTGACATGAGTTGCTATATTTGTCAGTTATCATTTTGAATTTTATGTTCTGATTTGCCTTGTTGCTTTACCTCTTATCTTGCAAATCATGATCTCATCTTGGAAATGTTGGTGTTATGTTGGGTACATTGTTCCCTTACGTGGCGTGAACAGCACTTTAATCCCCAAATCAACCAGTGCTCCTCAAAGGTCAATGCAACAGCAAAATTATCAAACCCCAACGTCTGCTTTATATGAATATGCTGAAGAGCCTGGATCTTCTGCAGCTTCAGGTCCAATGGCATCTGCAGGAAGGGCTGGTATTGGTATACCTTTATTTTATTTTATCATGGGATTTTATGTGAGAATTTAGTTTTAATTCTTTTCTTTTTTACCTATAAACAGATTTTTTGTTTTCATCTGTATTGAGAATGCTGGAATATAGTTTATAATATAAGTGGTTCTTTTATACAATCTGTAGTGTGTGCTTTTTTTTTCTTTTTTTTTTGTAGAGATCTAGCCTCATGTTATTGTCGATATTGTTGTGAAGTATTTTGGTTTTAGCAATTATCGTTTTTTTTTTCCATTATATGAATTGAATGTTCGTGGTTCTCAAAAGCTGCTTAAGGAGTTGTACATTATGCTAGAATTTCTTATGTTCAGTGTCAATTTGTCACTTTGTTTTGGTACCCTATTGAATTAACAACTTTATGATATAACGTTTATTGGTATTTTGTATTTGCTGCTGTATCTTATGTTTGTTGCTTAATTTGCACGTGAATCGAGTGGACCAACTGGTGCAGATCCTACAGCTATGATGGAGTCTTACATGAAAAAAGCTGCTCAGGAAGAGAGGAGGAGGCAGCCTAAACAGTCAAAGGATGAGATGCCTCGGCCTCCTTCGCTTCAAGGTTGGTATCTGATGCCAATTGAAGCAAATTTCCATTGAGTAAGCTACAATTTTGCTGAAGTCTTTGTGCAGGAATTAGATTTTTTATGTCTTCCTTGATTTACTTTTTTATACAATGAACGTATCTCACCAATTCGTTAATCACAGGGAGGGCCATCCGCAAAAAGAGGACATCACATGGGTGATTACATTCCACAAGAAGAGCTCGATAAGTTCTTGGCTACCTGTAATGATGCAGCTGCATAGAAAACTGCAAAAGAGGCTACAGGGAGGGCAATTAAGAGAGATAGAGGTCAGGGAAGAAGAGCGAGAAAGAGACGGGTGAAGGAATGAGAGAGAAATAAATAATGAATTTATTTATTATTATTGTTTGTTAAGTCAATATCTATTTAATTGATTTTAATATTTTATTTATTTAACTTTAATATATTTTTAGACATAATGGTAAGTTCAAGATATTTTAAGAGCGAATGGGTTTTTTTCGTTTTCATAATTCCACTGTTGTCAATGGGTAATTGTGTCTTTTTACCATGAGTTGGCGTCACATTGTTAGTATTCTCACCCATTTATTATCAGATGATTATCATAAGATTTAATTATATCAAAGGTTTAGATGTTATTATCGCAAGTATGTCTCTTTATATCAAAGGTTTAATTATCATCATATTATTTTTACTTAAGTAACAGGGGGGTTACTTTCAAAATAATAATAATAATAATGGTGATGATGATGACAATAATAGTAAGAGGGGGATCAAAAATGGTTTTTTACTTACATTATTATCATAAAGTTTATCTGAAACTATTATACATTTAAGACAAAAATAAGGATTCGATAAATTTTTTCTTATAAATTAATAAAATTTAAATGATCATAAAATTACATAAAACATTTCATACTAATATTTTTTTTCTTATAAATTAATAAAAGTTTAAATGATCATAAAATTACATAAAACATTTCATACTAATAAGAGAGTGATTAAATAAATAAGCATAACAAGAAGGAGTCTTATTATTATATATGCTATCATCTATGCGATAATAATTTAAATAAAAAATATTATTAATTTAGTAGTTAAATCTTAATATTCACTCAATATAGATTATGAATATTAATATTTAATTATTTTAACCATTAAATTTTTTTGATAAGAAAAACAAATATAAATTTAAACATGTGCCTTGTACATGCAATCCAAACAAATATATTAGAAGGTGGTCTACGAATGTGATTAAATATAAGACATTGGTATTTATGAATAAGTACAGAGGAAGAAGAGATCAACTTTGGGCAAGTGAAGTGGATTGTTTTATTATTATTATTATTTCTTTTGAAGTGTACAAAAGAAAGGCAAAAGACAATGAATTTCATATTGTTGTATTTTATGACGCATGATAACATATGGTGATTCCAGTAAAAAAGCAACCACATTCTAATAATACACCGGCTAGCCCCTCAATGGATAAACCTTTCTTTCTTTTTGGTAACTCCTCAATGGAGAAATTTTTTTTGCTTTTCTTTTTGGAAACCCCTAACTGAGAAACTCCTCAATGATAATTTGTGTTTATTACAACAATGTAAATGTCAATTATATCTTCCCAAAATTTTATGGTTGATAATGTTTTTTTTTTTTCTTTTTTAACGTTAGGAAGAATGGATTAAATTTAGAGAAAAGTAATGAATTGATATGAATTCGAAAAAAATAAGTAAGTATGAGTTTGACTTAATCAAATTTCAATAAATCTATAATTTGTATAAGATTAAGTGTGAATATTAACATTGATATCTTGAAGAGGACACCTAATGGCACCCAAAAAAAAAATCGGTCCTTCAGCGAAGCAAAATCCACAAAAAAAAAAAAGAATATGTAACTAGGGAAGAAATAAAAAAATAAACCTCCCTTGTCGTCAGTCAACAGGCGTCAAATTGTTAAGGTCAACGGTCAAAATTATAAAAAGACTAAAATGTCCTTCAATAAATTTTTAAAATTAATATAATATATATTTTTAATTTAATTAAAATATAAATAAATATATTTTTTTTGAAAAAAATATATATATTTCTGGTCTCCATGGGAGACTAGATCTGGTCTCCGATCTGGTCTCCCATGGAAACCAAAACCCATCTCCATGGTTGGAAACGGCGTCTCCAGCCATGGAGACAGTGGCTCGATCTCCATCACCAGGGACCAAATCTGGTCTCCGGCGATGGAGACCAGATTACCTTCTTTTTTTTTTTTTTTGAAATTTTCATTTGGTTTTTTTATTTTAGAAAATTTTGTTGTTTGGTTTGAGTATGATGTTTGATTTGGATGATGTTAGTTTAATGAAAATGATGGAGATGATGATTTTGATGAATGTAGAAGATGATGAGAGGTAGAAGATGAGAGTTAGATGATGAAAATGAAGATGAGGGGATGATGAGAGGTATGAGATGATTTTGGTTAATGAAAATGATGAAGATGATGATTTTGATGTAGGTAGAAGATGATGAGAGGTAGAAGATGAGTAAGAAGATTAGAGGTAGAAGATGAGGTGGGAGATGATTTTTGAAAAAATATATATTTATTTTATTAATTAAAATTATTATTTTTAATTAAAATATTTATTAATTTTGAATTGACTCTTTTACTCTTCAAAATTTTGAGTTAACTGTGATTGACTAACGGTCAACTGACGACAGGGGAGGTTTATGATGAGTTTCAGAAAGTTCAGGGGACGACAGTGCGAGTTTTCCAAACATCGTCATATTTGTGTAATTTCATCATACCTCAGGGAAGGTTTGTGCAATTTGTCCTTTATTTTATATTGGATTTTGTTAACAGCCTTTTTGGTTAAAGTTTAACAATTAAGTGAATAAAAAGATTATTTTTATTTGTTATGAGATATAAAAGAATATAAATTAATATATTAAATAAACAAATACATTTTTCTTATTCAATTTTTATAAATATTGCTTCTATAGAACATACTGAGAGTACCCTTAATTATTCATTTGGAGGCGACCCAGGTCATCCAACGACTTGTCTGAAATTGTTCATGAAATTGTTTTTGTGAGTGCAGTATAAAATTCAGCCTCTGTTCACCATATTCACATTTAATAATGGTGTAGCTCATATGATTTGAAACGATAGCTAATTAAGACATAACATTTATTCTCAAAAAAATCGCAATAACGTCCCATAACTTTAATTAAACGTGTATTCCTTAACAAAAGATCAATTATATTAATGGATGATAATTATGCTTATATTAAGAAATACTTTTAAAATGAAAAGTTTCATTTAAATATGGATATACAAATAATATTTATAGGTAACAACATCCGTATTTTTAAATAAATTATATTTATTATTTAGTACATCGATACACGAGTTTATATATATGTTTATATATAATTTTAAGTAATTTATTTTTTTAAATCTTAATATATGGATACATGTTAACATTTTCTGTCTTTAAAATTTGTTTTTCTTTTATTGTAACTTGAGCAACCGACCGTAAACTAGAGTTTCCTAATCTATTAGCTGTTACGACGTTAAAAAAATGGGCAAATTGTACAAACCTCCCCTGAGGTATGATGAAATTGCATAAATATGACGATGTTTGAAAAACTCGCACTGCCCTCCCCTGAACTTTCTGAAACTCATCACAAACCTCCCCTATCGTCAGTTGACCGTTAGTCAATCACAGTTAACTCAAAATTTTGAAGGGTAAAAGAGTCAATTCAAAATTAATAAATATTTAATTAAAAATAATAATTTTAATTAATAAAATAATAATAATAATATATATTTTTTCAAAAATCATCTCCCACCTCATCTTCTACCTCTAATCTTCTTACTCATTTTCTACCTCTCATCATCTTCTATCACATCAAAATCATCATCTTCATCATTTTCATTAAATTAACATCATTTTCATTAACCAAAATCATCTCCTACCTCTCATCATCCCCTCATCTTCATTTTCATCATCTAACTCTCATCTTCTTACTCATCTTCTACCTCTCATCATCTTCTACATTCATCAAAATCATCATCTCCATCATTTTCATTAAACTAACATCATCCAAATCAAACATCATACTCAAACCAAACAACAAAATTTTCTAAAAATTAAAAAACCAAATGAAAATTAAAAAAAAAAAAAAAGGTAATCTGGTCTCCATCACTGAAGACCAGATCTGGTCCCCGGTGATGGAGACCGGGCCACTATCTCCATGGTTGGAGATGCCAGTCTCTAGCGATGGAGACCGTCTCCATCGCTGGAGACGAAATCGTTTCCATGGCCGGAGAAGCCGTCTCCAGCCATTGGGACGGGTTCTGGTCTTCATGGGAGACCAGATCGGAGACCAGAAATATATATTGTTTTTTCCAAAAAAATATATTTATTTATATTTTATTTTTTTGATATTTTTAATTAAATTAAAAATATATATTATATTAATTTTAAAAATTTATTGAACGGCATTTTAGTCTTTTTATAATTTTGACCGTTGACCTTAACAATTTGATGCCTGTTGACTGACGATATGGGAGGTTTGTGATGAGTTTCAGAAAGTTCGGGGGAGGGCAGTGTGAGTTTTTCAAATATCATCATATTTATGCAATTTCATCATATCTCAGGGGAGGTTTGTGCAATTTGCCCTAAAATAAATTTACAAACTCATTTGACACGTTTTGGTGGAAAAATAAAAAAGTTGTATACGGTCTAGAAAGAGTAGTGAAATGATTTTATCTGTCCAATTAGGTGGATTTCACCCGATCATAGAATAATGCATGGTTGATCATTTCAGCAGCAAACTCAATGTTTTGATTCTTTCTAGAGTGATAGGATGACAACTTATATTTTCTAGAGTGATAGAAGATTTTCTTGTCTGCCACTATCTTTGGTTGGTTTACAGAACTTATATTTGATCATTTTAATATATTTTCTTTTCATGTATAATAATATCAAGAGACAAGGATGTAGAGCACATTGAAAACAAACAAAAAAAATATATATCTTCCATTATTGAAATGCCATTTCAAGTTTTAATGCATCTCTCACTCTTACTCTTTCTCATTCTTCACCCTTGAATGCGTCTCTCACTCTTACTCTTTCTCTTGAGTTTCCGAAAATTTCCATGAAGATAAAAAAGATAGACCTCCCATGCGTCCGATGGGAGGCTTTGACCTCTATAAAGTAAAAAACTTATCAAGTCATGCAATTTTAGAATAAATTAATGTTATAGATAATTGATTTTCATTTTTTTTTTTATGTGCTAAAGATCGAAATTTTAAGGAAAGAAAAAGACTTAAGTAAAAAGTGCTTAAAATGAAGAGTAACAAAGATTTTACTACTCTAAAATGAAAATACTCAGGTTGGTTATGCTAAAACATGTTTGGTTTGTTATCTTGTTGTTGCTGTAACATTTTATCATATATCTTCCTCTTATCTTTAACTTTTAACGTTTCTTGTACAAAAATAAATAAAGTGATCAGTCATAAAATAATTTATTGTCCAAAAATAATTGAGAGGATACAGAAAGATTTGCTCTCATGAATTAGCATAATGTCATAAGTTATCTATGTAATATTTTTATACCATTTTACCCTTTGGAGTTGAATTAATTTTCAATTAAAAATTAATTACAAAAAAAAAAAGAAATCTGTTACACCAAAAATCAAATAGGACACTTATAGAAGTAAGATAGATAATCAAGAGTCGGTTGCTAAAGAGAGTGAGGGAGATGATTATCACTTGTCACTCAGATTAGACATTGTTATGCAGAGTCAAAATTTTCTCAACTCAGGTTAGGTTACCAATAGCTAAAGGTAAATTATTATGGTTACACACATTTACACTTGACTCCCACCTATTGTGGGACACTTGACTCAGGTTACACGGGTTATAACTTGTAGTAAAAATGGACTCCGGATTGAGATTAAGGGAAATAGATTGCAAATTATTTTTAAAGAAAAAACTTAATCCCTTAACTTTAAATTATCATAATATCCTCACTATTTTAGTAAGAAGACAATTATGTCCTCATGTTTAATTATTGAATTTTTTAAAAAATGAAAAAAATAAATCTGAAAATGAAATTCAAAAAGAAAATTCTAATAATGTTTTATTGAATTTGAAAAAAAAAAAAAAAGAGAGATGGGTTGTGGAGGCCATCAGTGAAAAATTAATTAAACATTCCTTCCTGACGCACCAATTATGCTACGTTGAGGATTCCAGTTCTAGATATGTATAGACACTAAGAAAAATCAGAAGAGTGCAATATATAACCCTATACTTAGAAACCATAATGAAGAAAACATCTTCCTTGTTTAATTTGTTATTTGCCTCCCACAGTCTTCTGTTTCACGGCAAACTTGATTTTAGAAATGGACAATGATTGAAACGGTGCACCATACATTGTCAAGAACATGTGAATTACAAAGTTGATAACTTGATCAGTCAATTTTTACCACATGTATGATCGGTAATTATGTCTAACCTTGAGTCAATTTTTACTATTGCGACAATTGATAACTCGAGAGTATGGTTAATTGATTAATGATGAGTTGACAAGTAAATTGTTTGTTTGTACCTATTATAACCCTGATATTGGATCTAAACATTTGATGCCAAATTGACAGGATGTATCATTTTCTTAGTTTCTGTATGCTGGTTTGGTGTGTATTATTCAATCATACCTGTAGGTCAAGGAGTACGTTCAAGTTTAGAGTTGAATTGAATTTGCATGAAGCACAAGGAGAACCAATCTTTTATTAGACTATGAGTTAGAGAAAAAACAGGATTGGAGAAGATTTTCTTAATGTGTTTTTTTATTGAATGATACCACTGTTATTGACAATAAGAGAATGAATAATATATATACAGCTCATACACGTGACAGATTTGAAGGAAATAACCGACATTCCTAAATTAGTTCCTTAAAACTAGTAATCAAAAGAGAAAATATATTCAAACATAGTAAATAACTGATATTTCGTTTATCAAATAAACTACCATTTATGTAGGAGAAGTTGTTACTCTTAGGAATCCTTGACACCAGCCATATTCCTTGAATAGATTTTTTAATGAGCATAATCACCCTTATCTCTCCATAAAATGTGGGATACACCTTATAACTCATAAAGCTCATATGTTTGACCCAGAGTTGCCAATACCCTCCCGCAAATTGAGCCGGGGCTGAAGGCACAGTTTAGTGCGAAAGGAAGCTAATGTAGCTTTGGGGACAGATTTTGTAAAGAGATCAGCAACATGGTTAGTCGAAGGAATATGTTGAGTGACAAGGAGCCCAAGAGCATCGCGTTCACGTACAAAATGATAGTCCAATTCGATATGTTTACTTCAAGCATGGAAAACTGGATTTATTGTCATGTATAGAGCACTGATATTATCACAGTAAAGAGTTAGCGAAGATGGAAGTGAAATGCGAAGGTCGTTGAGAATATAAGTTAGCCAGGTAAGTTCAGCAACAGTATTAGCCATAGCACGGTATTCTGCTTCAGTACTTGAGCGAGAGATAGTGTGTTGCTTCTTAGCACACCATGAAATGATATTGGAACCGAGAAATGTGCAGTAGCTAATAGTTGAGCGCCTTGTTATAGGACAACCCGTCCAGTCAGCATAAGAAAAGGCAGACAATGATCGTGCCTTTGAGGTACCGAAGGATGCGATGAACTAATTTCAAGTGAGCAACCGTAATTAGGATGAGTCCTATGCAACATGAAGTATGGAGTTTCAAAGTTAAGAGAGGATGAAGGTAAGCGATTAAGCAAAAAAACAGCAGTGGAAAAAGCTTCTAACCATAGGTATAGAGGGGCATGACTATGAAATAACATTGTCATACCTAGTTCACGTATAATATGGTGTCGTCGCTCAACCATACTTGTTTGTTTTGGTGTATAGGGACATGAGATTTGGTGAACAACTTCTGTGGCAAGAAAATGAGATGATAATCGAGAATTAACAAATTCTCCCCTACCATCAGAGTGGAAGATTTTTATTTTCTTATTGAATTGGCGCTCAACATATTTTTCAAATGCTAAATGAGCAGCAAAAAAATCAAATTTGTTTTTAAGAGGAATGATCCAAATATACTTTAAGAAATCATCTACCAAACATGCATAGAATCGAAACTTGTCAATAGATAAAACTGGAGCAGGGCCTCATAAGTCACAATGTATCTTATCAAAAACATTAGAACTGGAGTGTTCAGAAGAACTAAATGGAAGTTTACTTAATTTGCCTAATTGACAACTATCACATAAGTGATCTACCTTTGAAGAGCCTACAACTTCAATTAACCCTTAATTCTTTAACAACTGAATTGCAGAAAATTGCGAATGGCCTAAATGATGATGCTAGATGTCTGTAGTGCCAGATTTGAATCGATAAGAAAAATATGCTTCTAGTTCATTGGACAAGACATATAAATTACCCTTCCATTTCCCTGTTATGAGAGGATGACCTGTGTTCCGTGCCTTCACACAAAAATTAACATTAGGAAATTCACAATTAATAGGAAATTGAGAGGTGAGTTGACTGACAAAGAGTAAATTTTTCTTCAGATTTGGTACTAAAAGAACATCATCAAGAGGTAAAACATTGCCCTTTTGGTTAATAGAAGAATTTCCATACCTGTTATTGGTAAAGAAGATCCATCTCCAATGATGGTGGAATCAGTTCCACTATATTTATGAACATTTTTTAACATACCTTGTTGTCCAGTTATATGATTTGAAACTCCGGTATCTGAAGTCCATTCTGTGTCAATAATCGAATTGTCTAGTGTGAGTGCTGCAAGAGCTTGTGGGAGTTCATTGTTCTGTTTTGCTTTCTTTTGTAACCACCAGCAGATTTTTGCAACATGACCTGGTTTGTCACAGTATTGACAGATTGCATCACGATACAAATCTCTTTCTGTAGTAGTCATTCGTCATTCTCCAGGCGGTGGTGGTCTGCGTTGTTATGTATTCGGACTACCTGAATAACCTTGTGTTTGACTACAAGACTGTTGTGTTTGAAAACCACGACCTGTAGAAGTGAAGGGGCTATTTTGGTTCCTAGGTGTGAAGTTTCACATCTGTTTCTGCTGTTGTCCATAGAAGGCTAAATGTGGAGTGAGAGGAGAGAGAGAAACATCAGATTGATTTGAGAACCAGTTTCGACGGTGGTCTAGATTTTGCAATTGTGAAATCGGTTCTGTGTAGGTTGGTCTTAGAGGTTTTAGCATTGTTGTGGTAAAGGTTTCATATTGTGGTCCAAGGCTCGTGAGAAGACAAAACACCTTTTCTTGATCAGGGATAGGTTTGTCAATGGCAGCAAGGTTATCGCACAAGCTTTTGAATATTCGTATATGGTCTGTAATAGTTTTATTTTCATCTTCGCGCAGATAGGTTAGCTGTTGTCGAAGTGTGAACTCTTACTCTTGAGAGACTTGTGCGTATGCTTCTTTGAGCGCTTCCCAGACTGCAATTGCCGTGTCTAACCCGATGACATGTCCAAGCGCTTCTTCAGAGAGAGTTCCGATGATCCAACCCCTGAGAAGGCGATCAAACTTTTGCCAAGCAACAAATTCTTTTGTTAGTGTTGATGAGATATTTCCTATGTCTGTGGTATCTGGATTTTGAGTGGCAAATTTGGGTGGAATTGAAGTTTCATTGGTGAGATGATGAACTAGGTCTTGACTTTCTGCCAAACCTGATGCCTGTTATCTCAATAACGGATAGTTGGATGGGATGAGTTTTAGAGTAACAAAGGTACCAACATTCAAGGATAGAGAAGTCATGATGTAAAGAAGAAAAGATCGTTCCTGCTTTGATACCAAGAGAAAAAACAGGATTGGAGAAGATTTTCTTAATATGTTTTTTTAGTGAATGATACCACTGTTCTTGACAATAAGAGAATGAAGAATATATATACAGCTCATACATGTGACAAATTTGAAGGAAATAACCGATATTCCTAAATTAGTTCCTTAAAACTAGTAATCAAAAGAGAAAATATATTCAAACATTGTAAATGACTGATATTTCGTTTATCAAATAAACTACCATTTATGTAGGAGAAGTTGTTACTCTTAGGAATCCTTGACACCAATCATATTCCTTGAATAGATTTTTTAATGAGCATAATCACCCTTATCTCTCCATAAAATGTGGGATACACCTTATAACTCCTAAAGCTCATATGTTTGACCTAGAGTTGCCAATAGAGTTGAATTAGCATGAAATATTTTCTTACTATCTTTATGATCTATTCAAAATGACATTCTCTTTCCATCACAACTCACTAGTGATTCCAAATGAATATATATATATATAAATTATTGTAGCTTACATGGTAGTTAAGCATAGAAAGGAGATGGAAACACGTGACTTTATGATATAATAAAAGAATGTTCTATCTTTTTATAATGTTAAAGGCCTCCAACTTGTCCTGTAGTTTTCCCGACGAGAATAAAAAAATCTTCCATTTTAAAAACATTATGATAATGATAGCTGTACAACTTGTTTCATTTATTGAGAGTACATATATAGAATATCTTTCGATTTTTTATTAAAATATATATAGGTGTTAAGAGCTTTTCCTTTTCTCTCAACATCTTAGAGTGTCTTTTTTGAATTTTAGAGATATCCCAAAATGGAAATTAAAATTCTTAAAAGAGATAGTTTACTAACCTAATTATACTTATTTTCTAACAAGAACATTGAATGATTTGAAGAAAGATCATAATTGTTTATATGTTTCTAAAATAATAAAATACAAAAAAAAATACAAAAATTGTTTTTCAAATCATATTTATAATTATTGAGCTTCATTTATTTAATATTTATTATATTTGTATAAAAAAAATAGTTCAATAATTAGATTGAAAAATAAGGGTGGGCATCAAAACAGGAACCGACTTGACAATCCTAATCAATCCAATTTGTGAGTGTTCGATTCGATTCTTATGTTTATATAAAGGTATTCTGTTCTCATGACTAGAAAACATCATGTTCATCTGTTCGGATCCGAGAACATGCATATATATATTTTTTATGTAGCAAAATTATACTTGTACCTTTTAGGTTATTCAAATTTTCAATAGCGCCAAGGGTATATACATAATTTTGACTCATTAAAGTGACAACCATTGACTGGTAATTTCTTTTGTTTTTTTAAATTTGGACCAATCACCTTTTTCTTCATTCACTCTCTCTTTCCACTCACTTTCTCCTTCTTTTTTCTTCATTTTCTCTCTTGTTTCTTTATCTTCATTTTCCCCATTTTCTTTCTTCTAATTTTGCCGACTGCTATCTTCACCTCTCTTCACCAAACCGGTTGCCATTCGTCTAGTTCCTTTACCATTTGAACAAATCGGAATGTCTTCTTCTCTCTTCTTGTTGTTTTTCTTTTTTGTCAATGACTTTTTTTGTTTGGTGAAACCCTCAAGATTCAAGAACATTTTATTAGTTGATATATATATTTTTGTTATTTGGTTTTTTATTTTGTGATTTTTTTGTGTTATTTTGTCAAGAACATAATTTTATGTTTGTATTTTTTCTGTTGTATTTTTGTTATTTGTGTTATATTTTTGTGTGTGTTAATATTTTTGTGTTACGTGGTTGATTGTTGAAGACTTAAAATCCGATGTGTGCTTTTTTTTTTTTTCTTTTTCGATGATTTGGTTTTAGGGAACTTCTAGTGAAGTTGGTGTGGGAAGGATATATATATATATATATATATATATATTTTGCACCCATAGTATTTTTTTTTTCTTTTTTACATTTACAAAACAAATAACAATGAACAATGGAGCACAAAATTGAAGAATCAATCCTTTGCAAAAACCTACTTTTTCTACAATTTTTAATTTTTATACAACATATTTGGTAGCTATTAACTATGACAACAATGGTGGAAAAACTAATTTATTCAATTATGACTATCTCGGGCATGGCAACTTCCGAGTCTTCATCTTCATCTAATCTCCGTATTTCAACTAGATTTGGAGCTCTATCCGAAGTGGAAGCCAAGCCTTGCTCAAATGGCTGATGGTTGCCTTTCAATCTACAATGGAGGATTGGTGCTTTCCTCAATTGCTTGCTTTCCATTCTGCAACGGAGGATTGATGCTATCTTCAATCGTGAGGTTTTTGGTCTTCTTTCTGGGACCTAATTGTCCAGAGAATATAATGGTAAGGGTTTATAACTCATATGAGAAGAACAAATTAAAATAATACATACTAAACTAAGGTTTGACATGAAAAACTCAATTGTGACTATAGCGACAATGATCATTGATATCACAAATGCGGATTCTCACTCATCCTAATTGTAATTCATATGGGCTGAAGCAAAGGTACTAAAAGAAAAAAAAACAGTAACAGAGCTTAATTATTAAAGAAAAAAAATCTTATTCTTGACATCAATAAGTTAGAAAATTTCACCCTAAGGATATCAAGTAAGAGAAGCATTTTGTACAAACCACACATTTTGTATGCCTTATCTTAGGCATATGAGGATTCTTTGCTATAGCCCTTTTTGTTCAATGACGCTTGATACAAGGCATCTTTGAAAACCCCTAATTTAACCTCGTTACATGGGTTTATTGAATAAGATTTAGAGTAAAATACATAAAACCCCCTTAGGGTAAGACTTTAAAGACTCATATATAAATTTTGGGTTTTATAACAGATTAACCCCCGCCATCGGTGTCAGTTAATCCATGTTTATTTGATAGAGGGTAATTTCATCAATTTGCTAAGAAAAATGTCTCTGTGGCACGTCAGTCTCTCTCTTTAATTACATATCATATTTTTTTTAAAAAACATTAAAAAAAAAAGGAAACTGTAGGCAAAATTTTTTTTAAAAAAAATGTTCTGCTTTTTCATTCTGGTCAGTCTCCCTCTCTCTGCCTTCGCTCTGCAGTCTCTCTCTTCCTCTCCGATCTCTCCTTCATTCTGGTCAGTCTCCCTCTCTCTACCTTCTCCCTGCACTCTCTCTTTTTCTCTCCGATCTCTCCTTCATTCTGGTCAGTCTCCCTCTCTCTACCTTCTCTCTGCAGTCTCTCTTTTTCTCTCCGATCTCTCATTCTTCAGTTTTTCTCATCTGGGTTCCAATCCATCATCTTGGACGAACCCAGATTTGTTTTGGGGGAGTTCAGTTCACTTGGGAAACGGAGACCCTTGGGTATCCTTTATCGGAGGCCCCTGGTCTGGTCTCCGGCGAAGGAGACCGAAGGATCTCCATCAATTTGTTTTTTTTTTTTTTTGAAATTAATTGATCAAGTTCTGGGCGTTTTTTGAAATTAATTGATCAAGTTCTGGGCGTTTTGCAGATGATGTGTTTGAGGATGATGTTTAGGGTTTTTGGTCTGGATGTGTTTGAAGATGATGTCTGGATGGGGTGGGTGTTTGGGGTTGATGTAGTAGATGATTGATTGATGATGTGTTTGGGTTTTTACAGATTGATGTCTGGATGGGTCTTTGTAGATTGTTGTTGTAGGCAGTGGCAATGTACAAGGGGAAAGATGCAAGGAGCAGGGAAGAAGAGGAAATGGTGGAGAAATTGTTCGATGCTTTTGTGTTGTTTGGTTCTGCCATTGGAGAGTTAGAGAGATTTCTGGGTTTGGGAGATTTAGGTCTGAGTTTCTAGGTGAACAGATGAACTAATTTTTTTTTTTTTTTTCAGTTTTATTATTCGGTTTTTTTCCTTATTTTTTTGGGCGAGATTAACTTTTTTTTTTTTTTTTAATTTTTTTCATTTATTTTTTTTTATGAATTAATTTTTATTCTTTTAAATTAAAAAAAAAAAGAAATTAATTTTAAAAATTGAGGACATTTACGTCTTAACTTCAAACCAAAGTTGACCATCAATTTTAACAGATTTTGACTGTTAAGTTGGGGTTATTGTGTTATAACACTAAAAACTTCGTATTCATCTATTTAAAATTTTACCTTAGGGGATTTTGTACATTTTACTTTAAGATTTAATCAGGATCTCCCGCATCGTCGATTGACAGCTAGTGAGACTCTCGCACGTATTTTCCAACATATAATCTTTTTGCTGACAGCAAGATAGTACCAAACACTTCCAAATAACTATGAAATATCTGTGATCGTGAAGAAGTTATGATATAAGTATTTTTTATGTTTTTCCAAGTAGTCACGGTGCAATTATTTGAACAAAAGATAAAAGCAATTGAAATATGGTCATATGTTACATAAATTTTTTGGCTTCTTATTATTATTATTTTTTAATTTTTTTTCTACTCATTCCCACTTGTCATATACTCATAGTATATAATATTATAAGACTGACAATATTAAAAAATATTATAATAATGATATAATGATAGGACAATAACTTTGGAAATCCTACTTTGAAATAAAAAAATTATATTTACGAAATCTTTTTGATACATATCCATCCTACCCTGTGTAGCTACTATTTTATATGATTTTCACTTTAATAAATTATCATTTAAAAACATGTAAATTGAAAGATTACTTACATAACCTTCATAAAAATATATTATGGCAAAATATGCATTTTATTACAAATTGTATTTGGCCGACAAAATTTACAAACCATTTAAAGACGGCAAAAGCTCTCACAAAATAAGCTTCCATGATAATTCTAGACAATGAACTTGAAATTTCCACATGTAAATGAAAAGATTACGTACATAACCTTCATGAAAGTATATTAGGGCACCCAGCCAAAGTAAAAATATACGCTTTGCTACAAATTATATTTGGTTGGCAAAATTTGCAAACCATTTAAAGATGACATAAAGCCTCACCAAATAAGCTCTTATGCTAATTCCAAACAATGGACTTGAAATTTCCATTGCTGGACGAAATAAAAGTGACCATAAGGACACCTGCATACAGTACAAAAATAAACATTAAAATCAATATAAAAATATATTAGCAATCAAAACAAATCAATATATAGAAGAAAGATTTACAGTATGATTAATCATTAAGAGAATGATTTCGATTGAAATTATTATAAATTGATTCTTTCTACTGATCACACACTGATAGATTCAATATGCCACTAGAAGCAAATAAAAGGTCCCAATAGTAAACAGTTGTGGATGATCAATGTGGAAAACAATTTTTTTTCATCCACAATTGGGGCATAATATAGTAGTGGTTCAACACAGATTAGTACAATCCATATGGACGTATCTGTCTATTTATTTATTAGCAATTTATTTAGCTTTTTAAAATAAAAGTTGATGATGTTCAATAGATGAACGAGAGATGTAAGATCACATGTGAAATTGGTTCTAACCAAAATAAAAGTTTGTAAGTAAAAAATATGATAATTTTAATATCAAACACACAACATCAAATAAAGTTTTAAAAATATAAGAAAATCGAACTGTGATAGGAGACAAGAAAAACAAATAAAAAAAGAAAAATAGGTAAAAAAAAAAATCATACACAAGAATATAGGAAAATATACAAATTTTAACAAGATAAAATTACTCACCTGTTTTAGCAAATCTAAAGCGGATTCCCTAATTTTTTCAATTGAGACTTGACCAAGATATAAGTTTGTTAGTAAAAAATACGATAATTTTAATGTCATTGTCTAACATTAAATATACCAATGAAAGAATGTAACACAGTTGTTCAAGATTACATATAAAAAATTTCCTTAACAGATTATAATGATAATACTAAACTATCTCTTTAATATATTCACCCCATTCCATTAAGTGAATTATAATTATAAGGATAAATCCCCATAAAACTACCTAATTAGTAATTCCTGAATGTCTCCCTGTGGGCTCAGCCTGCCTACCTAAGCATTTGTGAAAGAGAATATAGTTTTAATTGTTTTTTGTTTATGAAATAAAAATTATAGTCTAATAACAGAATTTCTACTTCAAAAAATAATAATAATAACAGAATTTCTTATATCAACCAAACGTCCAAATTCTGTTGAGTGTTTATAAAACCAAACATCCCTAAAACCCATAAACGAAGCCCAAAAAGCCTAATTCTAGGAAGAGTGTAAGAAACCAAAGATCCCGACGACCCATAAACAAAACCCAAAAGCCCAATTCCATTTCTTACTTCGTGGATGACCTTATTCGTAAAGTCTCTCCCATTACTTAATTCATAGTCTCTTAGTTTGTTTGTTTGTTTTTTTTTTTTTTTTTTAACTTTTATTCGTTGATGTTATCATCCTAAAATTTAAGTAACAATAAAATACTCATAGTTAAATGAAATCAAATTATTCAAAATAAGCATAAAAGTAAGAAAGGCAAAATATCATATTCATAAAATCAAATATTCTCTCCCTTCGTTTTCTTGATTTTCACATGTGCTAGGAGGACTAATCAATCCAAACACAATTTTTACCGAATTATTTTTATCTAAATACAGTTTTAGGTGTTATAAAAACTTAACTTATTAAATTGGTGTTCCTCCATAAAAATAATGGTGAAATTTTATTATGTGAAGCTATGAAAAAAGTGTTTAAAAAAAATGTAAAAAGTATGAACTCATTATATTTGCGGTTTTTTTAATTTAAATTAATTTAAAAGCTATATAAAAATAAAAGTTGATTTTAAAACAGAAAAAAATGGTCTTTTACTTCTATAAAACTTCATTAATATTCCAATTTTCAAGTGGCTTCAATTAAGCAACGTAAAGATATCTAACACCACCACAAGCAAAGGGTGGATAACTCCATGTTTGGTTCGATTCCTATTTAAACTAAACATCGGTTCAGTTCCTATTAGAACCAAACATAAACCGAATTTTCATGCTTTCTCAAATAATAAACCGATTGTTTATACGTTCTCAAATATTGAACTGAACATGAACACTTTACAGGGCCAGAACCGACTCAGAAGTCTGAACCAGCACCATTCACACTTCTCGCGTGCAACTGTTCCATACTTTTGTTAAATACAAATTTAATAAACACAAATGTTAAGTCAAGTTCTCTTACCTCTTTCCAACACCTTCCGTACCATAAGCAAGGAACCAATCTTCAGTCAAACATCGGCCAAATCGGCGGATTTTTCGTCGGAAAACCGGTAACCGGCACCATGCCGGTACGATAACCACCATATCGGGGGTCCTGGTCGCTGGAGGTACGGAGATCACAGCGACGGCGGCAAACCCGGCAAGCGGCGTACCTAAACCGAAGAAAATAAGAGAAGGAGGGAAGAAGAAAAGGAACACACGGCGGCGACAGATCCGGCGAAAAAGAAGAACGTACGGTGGCAGATCTGGCGGAGAACGTACAGCGGCGACAGAAAATGAGAAGAAGAAGAAGTGGCCGCTTGGTCCGGTCGTTAGAGAGAGATAGAGGGCTAAGGTGGACGGCAAGGGATTTGTGCTCTGCACGAATGCATAATATCTGTTTATATAGAGATTAAAATTACACAACCCCGAGGTTGATAAAATGACATTAATATCTTATGTTTGCCCTTAAAGTTAAATAAAATATCAGTTTATAATCTCAACTTTTAAAAAATAATAATTTTCTCTAAAGCAGTACTGACCAATTAATTTCCAATTAATCACCGAATAATTAATAAATCATTAATTCCTACCTTATTGATCGATTAGCAATTATTGATTTTTGAACTCATGCCCTTATATAGAATTTGAGTGGGTTAGGACCTACCCAAAAGTAATCGCACACCAATAATAATATAAAATTAAAGAGTATGGGTCCCAGATCAAGAGTAAGTACTTATACATTTACGGGACATTATCATTTGCTTAACTCTACAAATACTTCTGTAGTCCTACTAGTTAACATTTTTGGACACAAAATATTTCACGTTATGCAAATTAATTTAAAAACTATGTAAAAATAAAAGTTAATTTTAAAACAGGAAGAGAGGTCCTTTACTTCTATAAAGCTTTATTAATATTCCAATTTTCAAGTAGCTTCAATTAAGCAACATAAGCAAGGGGTGGATAACTCCCCATATTCGATTCACTTTCTATTTAAATTGAACATCGGTCTGATTTTTATTAAGACTATACATAAATCGATTTTTCATGCATTCTCAAATAATAAACTGATTTTTTATACGTTCTCAAAAATTAAATCCAACATGAACACACTCTCAAATATTGAACCGAACACACTAAGTGCTAGAACCGACTTGGTTCTCAAATTTTGGACTGAACATGAACACTTTAGAAGGCTTCCGACTTAAACCGAAACAATTTTGATCTCCTCAAAAGTTAATAGTTTTCATCTAAAATCGTATAATGATCAAAATACATACTCTATAAAACCGAATTGGTGTGGTCGACTGATGGCGGTTGGTTTCTATGTGTTTTTTTTTTTAATTTATTTTTGTTTTATAATTTTGCTTTAATTTAATTAACAGAGTTATTAAAATAAATTAAATATTTATGCAATTACCATTATATCCTTTTTTTTTATTTTAACCCACAGTTCATCTAATAAGATAAAAACCGAGTGTCAATCACCATTATTTCACTTTTCAGGGGATCTTTTCATAATATATATATATATATATATATTATTAAAGCAATGTAATTGTCAATGATATCTTTCCTGAATTTTCTAGATGGTAATATGTTTTTCTTTTTTAATAATAGGGAGGGTGGATTAAATTCAGATAAAGCTAGTCATACCTCTTGTTTTGGTGGAGGTGTTAATTTAAGTCACAACACGATTGATCGCCACAAATTCGTAAAATATAAATAGGTGTGGGTTTAACTTAAATTTATGTTATAATCGTACCCACTCATTTAACCCCTTTATTAAATGAATCGAATTGGATTTATTTAACGGATTTGTGAGTTGACATGATTAATAAGGGTAAAATTATAATATTAATATATTATAGGGATTAAATGAAATCATTCATATATAATATGCATTCTAGCATATATTGGGTATGCATATACTTGACAAAAAAATGTGTGATTACATCTTAAAATATGTTATTGTAATTTATTATATGTGATTATAACTAAACATATGAGATTACAATCAATATATGTGATCATATTTACTGATTTACAGATTATAACTATATTTACTAATTATAATAAAATATGTTTAGTTGTAATCATATATAATAAATTATAATAATATATTTTAGAATACAATTGTATATTTTTTTGTCAAGTATATGTATATCTAAGTATACCCAAGAGGATATATATATATATATATATGATAGGACTCGACCTGAAATCCCTCTAATGAACCCGATGATTCTGCCGGGCACCCCACGAGACCCTTCTGAAGTCCATCTATTAAGACCCAAAAGGATGTCGTAGAACGAACCGTATTCATAAACAATTTCGCTAAATAAGAAAACCAGTAAATTTAAAATTTCTTTCAACATTCAGATAAATCATGAATGTGCAAAGATCTAAAATAGACAATATCGAAATGGTTATATAAAAATTCTACAAAATGTTATGCGAATTTTAAAATACGCATGTTAACAAAATTAATAATAACATTAGAAACACAATGTTCGTAAATGAAACAATGCAGCGTCGTCGGTCGTTTGACCCTACCTAGCTTGATTTCAATGCAGCATCGTCCAGTTGCTAGAAACAATGCAGCGTCGTCCAGTTGCTAGAAACCCAGAAAATGGGTTTTCTGTTTTCGATGATTGGATTTTTTTTTCCAATTGTTAATAAATTTTTTATTTTATCTATTATTTATTTTTTTCAAATTTTTAACATTTTTTTGTCCATCAACAGGAGGAGTGTTATCGTCTTTTTGTACATTGTCATTGTCAGGATTTATTTTTCAGTAACAGAGTTAATAAAAAGAAAAAAAATGGGAATATACCAAACTATAGAGGGGTTCTTAGCGATTCAATCAAACAATAAGTATCCTTCCTATTATCCTTTATAAATTTTGTTAATAAGGCTCAGTATCCAAGGATAAAAAATTAAAAAAAAATTGATTTTTTATTCACTAAGTTTATAAATTGATTTTTTATTCACCCCCTTGTTGGACTTAATGTTGATCAGTAGATGTAGAGGCCATGTTGTTAGGTCAATCATCAAATTTTTGCCCTGCTCGATCCTTATATTTCTTTTTTTTTTGGGAAATACAGTCTTCATATTTCATGCGGGCCTCGAGACTAGTCATTGGTAACCATTCCACTTCACGTGGATACCAACCATTGATGCACATTTGGTGGTCAATTGGAGAAAATTGAAAAGAAAATAAAAAAAGAGAAAGAGAGATTAAAAAGAGAAAAAAAGAATCACCCAAAAAACAAAAAAGTCAAAGAAAAATTAAAAATGAAAGCGAAATGTGAGAAAAAGAGAGAGAAGAAAACAAAGCTATCCTATTATGTGACCCTGATTTATTTATATTATTGACAAGTGATTATGAAATATTCAAATTTGTGAGCTGTAATTAAAGACAATGTAGCTATCAACCATGCAAAAAATCAAAAAGTGTATATTTCAAAAGAAAAAAAAAAAAAAACTCAAAAAGTGTAGTGACCCCTCCTCAAGGTATATCATTTTGATATCCATGGAAATTTTCAGAAAAGTTTGGAAGAGAAAGGGTAAGGATGAGAGACGCATTCAAGGGTGAAGAAGTGAAAGAGTAAGAGTGAGAGACGCACTGTAACTTGAAATACTAAATGTACATATTAATGTAATTGTTTAAATAAGCTTTTTTAAAAGAATAATTACCAAATAATAATTTAAAAATATATTAAAATCCATATAAAATTTACATATTTTATACTTTTGAGTATGCTGCCTTAATAGTAATAATGAAATAAATATCTTACAATTTTTTATTATTTCATTTCAATACCCATCCATTTATTTTATAAATAATAAAAAAGAAAAAAGGAATTTAAAATCTATCACTTCATTAAGTGAAGTTCACATATGAATATTCTTTGTTTTGTAATGGATCGTTTCTCATTTTCCCTTTATTTTATTATTATTTTTTTAAGGTATGAAACTTGTTAGTATCTAAGTATATACATTTCAACTAAATTTTTTTTTACTATATTTTAAAATTCACTTGGTAAAATCTGCACTTAATTTAGTTCACATGAAAATCAGATCTGCATTATGCGCTTGATTGCTCATTGGTCATACGGTGTCACTTATGCTTGCCCCCTGTATAAGCATGTTTGGCTTCTCTCCAACTTTTACTATTCTTAATAACTAAAATAGTAAAGCATCTTCATGCCAAACTTTTCAAAGCGTTTTCCAATTTGTATTGATAGATAAATGAATAAAACATTTTTATGGTCATCCATTACCACTCGTGCTTGCCTCCTCTATATAAGTATGTTTGACTTCTCTCTAGCTTACACTATTCTTAATAACTAAAATGGTAAAACATCTTTATGTCAAACTTTTTAAAGTGTTTTCCAATTTGTATTGATAGACATTGATAGGCCAAAGCAATTATTAACACTATCAGTATATATTCTCTTCACCGATTTATTTGCTCTCAGTACTCTCACCTAATATTTCTCTTTGATTTGTGATTTCAATTTCTCCTCGCTTCGTAGATTCGCCTTCTCCACTGCCTCCTACACAATGTATGGTTTTTATTTTTTATTTTTTTTTTATCTATTTTTCTTTTTTTAGTTGTTTTTCTTGTCTCTTATCACAGTTCAGTTTTCTTATCTTTTTAAAACTTTGTTTGATGCTATGTGTTTGACATTACAATTATCATATTTTTTACTTATGAAAAGTATGAAAGTATTCTTCCATATTTGAAAAGCATGATATATATTGTTATCGAAATCGTAATGAAAATGTTTTGGCTCATCTATCCATAGTTAATTTAATTATAATGGCCTGTACACCAAGATTACATGTGTCATAATTTTATTGTATTGGTCCAGCTGGAATATTTATTATTGTGCAATATTAATTGTATTAGCCCTACATCGAGATTATAGGTGTAAATTGTATTGGTCCTGCAATGAGATTATAGGTGTTAATTGTATTAGCTCTGTACCGGAATTATAAGTGCTAATTGTACTGGTCCCGCATCGGGATTACAAGTGTAAATTGTATTGACCTTGCACCAGGATTACAGGTGTGAATGATATTATGTGACAGGAGCCACTTCCATGTTTGTTTAAATCCATATGTAAAATGTTTTCAGTTATTTTGACTTCAATTTAAATAATGAATGTTTTATGTATTGTATTGTTAAATGTTTTATTGTTTTATTAACTTTAATTTTGAAAATTGATTTTTTTTTTAATATTGTATTGTTAAATGTTTTATTGATATTGCTATATTCGTTGTTTTTCAATTACTATGAAATTACTATTTTATTATAACTATAAAACTACTTTGTAAAATTTTAATATATTCTTTTGATTATATACTACATTATAATATATAATGTTTATCTATTGAGTTGACGACTCACCATTTTTAATATATATAGTGTATATATATTCCACTTCCATATATTTTCCTATTTTCCCATTTCCATTCCTTTTGCTTTTGTGACTCTTTTGGATGCTCTTGTAATTTTTTTTTTTTTTTTTTTTAAATATAAAAGATGTATACAGATTTATTGTTTATTTTAGTTTGAAGTAGTTTTTACTTTTGTGTGTGGATCACTCTTTTTATATCTAAAAGTTTATTGTGGATCTTATTTTAAAGTTTATATGAGGAAGTCACATCTGGTTATTTTTATTTGTAAAATATATTAGTAAAACGGAAAAAAATTGTATAAATGTGTTAACATTTAAATTTGATTTGATTGATTTTTGTGTTAAATGGATTTAAATTTACGAAAGGACACTATTTTGTTTTTATTTTTCTCCATCCAACCTAACTGGACGTCTGGGATTTTCCACACAACAATTAATGTACTCCAAGTTTAAGCAGACAGATGGATTCCAAATGAAAGTGATGGCCATCTTCAAGGAAGTACCCATCACATCACATTATTATCCAACATTCAATGAAGTGGAATCACTGATGGATGTTAGGTAGCACTATGATATATATACACCCAGCCTTTGATATAACGTTGTGTATCCAACACTGGGCAACACAACGGCCTTTGATAACCATACAAGTCACGCCGACACTTTCAGACCTCATCTCACTCAACCACCCGTCCATCGTCGACGTGTTGATCGTGTGGTGGGAGTTTTACTTAAAATGGAAAGTCCTCATTATAACTCTCCATTAACAGCCAAAAAAAAGCAATTCCGTGTGGAAACACCCATGCCATCACATGGGACGTTTGAAAAAGCTGTGGCATGTGATCACATGGGCCTTTTTTTTGTTTTTGTTTTTTTCCACAAAATGCAATGGCGTGTGATGTGAGCCATTTTGTTTATTCTTTTCTCATTTACTCATTCATTATATTAATGTAATAAATTTTATCATATATTTTTAGAAAATTACATTAACACCCGATATTTTATATACATTTTTTTGCATAAAGGAAGGACAATGAGTATATTATCTCTAACTATCAAAAAAAAAAAAAAAAAAAAGTGAAGAGTGCATTATTGTTGGTTATAATCAATTTTTAACATAGATGACAAATTAGATGACTACAATTCTTCCTTGACAAAACATTATCTTTTTTTTTTTTAGAGCAATGGAGAGAGAATTATATTGAGAAAATGAAAAGAAATATAGACACAATATAATACAACTTTATAGTTGTTAAAGTAGACACTGTAGCTGGTACGATAACACTTAGCTTAGGTGTCATTCATCAAAATGATGTAGTGGTAGTTCAACAATTACAGTATGATGTGATGGGGATTTAGACAAGTTGATTGATAGAGATAGATGGATGGTGGTGGCGGTTGTTAAGTAATTAAGCGTTTTACCTAAAATGGAAAGTAACCCTACTGGGTCTCTGCCTTTCTTGTTTCTTCTTAATACGAAGTCATGTCCACGTCTACTTTGGGATACCACACATGTCTACATTTTTCTTGTCCTTGCAATTTTATTCAGACCTTGGGCTGTATTTATTCCCCACCTAACTTCGTTTGAATTTGTAAATGCTTTCCTAACCATAATTTCAAAATGAAGATAGAACCATTCATCTCATCTCTACAAACCAAACCAAAGATTTTAGATCTAACTTGTCTCTCTCTCTCTCTAACTCACACACCCATTTTTGTTTTGTGCATGAATCATATAATATGCAGTTAAAACTATTGAACGAGTAAATAACTAGAACTGAGTAATTTATGTAAGAAGCACATAACAGTAATAAATGAGTAAAGGTAGAAATATCATGCATATTCATTAAAAAGTGGTGATGTGGGAAACAATATAAATACTAGTACCTGAGAATTTGAATTTGCTCATTAATACGCAATAGATCAGTATTTTCACATTCAAACAACTTTGGTTAGGCCCTTAGGGGTATACTCTTAGTTAGGAGTATTAAACAACAGAGGTCTCAACCTTTGTTCCTTGGTTCTTTTTTTCTTCTTTGGGCCTATCTCTCCATCTAAACTTAACTTTTTTTCTTTTTCTGTTTTTCTTTAATGAATGAAAATTTAAATGGAAAGACATGCATTAAAATATAAACAGCTACCCTGCCTCCCCTGGGCTGATAGAGGAACCTAGCAAGAAAAGAACAGAAGCCAACTACCAGCTTATTTTTCACTTTGGTCCTATAACCGGCATGTTTGGTCTTTGATTGGGTGTTCGGTTACAAATATGTTAAATACTCTCACTTTTGTAAGTGAAATTGGTCTGCATCGATGTTTATTTGTGATAGGTGACAACAGGTTCCAGTATATGAGCATGGCAATTTTCTTGGTCCCTCACCAATTTATTTGCTTTCAGTACTCTCACTTAGCATTTCTCTTTGATCTATGATTTCAATTTTTCCTCGTTTCGTAGATTCACCTTCTCCATTGCCTCTTACATAATGTATGATTTTTTTGTTTATCTATTTTTCTTTTTTTTTTAATTTGTTTTTCTTATCTCTTATCTCAGTTCCGTTTTCTTATCTTTTTAAAACTTTGTTTGATGTTGTGCGTTTGACATCAAAATTATCATATTTTCGACTTACAAATTATCATATTTTTGACTTACAAACATTTATTTTGGTTAGGGCCAATTTCATATGGGATCTTACGTCTCTTGTTCACTTATTAAACATTATCAACTTTTATTTTAAAAATTTATATAAATTGCTAATAAATAAATGGACATATGTGCCCATATGGATCACCCTAATCTACGTTGAATCACTACCGTATTACCCCTCAATTGTGGATGAAAAAATAAATTGCTTTCCATGTTGATAATCCACTACTGTCTACAATCTGGGCCCTATATTTGCCTCTAGTGGCATATTAAATCAATCAGTACGTGATCGGTAGGAAGAATCAATTTATATTCTAAAATTTACTTGGTAAAATCTGTACTTAATTTAGTTCACATGAAAATTAGACCTGCACTATGCTCCTGGTTGCTCATTGGTCATACATTGCAACTTATGTTTGCCCCTTATATAAGGATGTTTGGCTTCTCTCCAGCTTTTACTATTTTTAATAACTAAAATAGTAAAGCACCTTCATGCCAAACTTTTCAAAGCGTTTTTCAATTTCTATTGGTAGATAAATGGATAAAACATCTTTATGGTCATACACTACCACTTATGCTTGCCTCCTCTGTATACGTATGTTTGGCTTCTCTCTAGCTTATACTATTCTTAATAACTAAAATGATAAAACATCTTTATGTCAAGCTTTTTACAATATTTCCCAATTTGTATTGATAGACATTGATAGACCAAAGTAATTATCAACACCAGTAGTATATATTCTCCCGATTGATTTATTTGCTCTCAACACTCTCACTTGGTATTTCTCTTTGATCTGTGATCTCAATTTCTCATTGCTTTGTAGATTTGCATTCTCCACCGTCTCCTACACAAGGTATGATTTTTTGTTATTTATTTTTCTTGTCTCCTATCATAGTTTTTTTTTTTTTTATCTTTTTAAAACTTTATTAGATGTTGTGTGTTTGACATTAAAATTATCATATTTTTTACTTACAAACATTTATTTTGGTTGGGGCCAACTTCATATATGATCTTACATCTCTCGTTCATCTATCGAGCATTATAAACTTTTATTTTAAAAAGCTAAATAAATTTCTAATAAATAAATGGACATATGCGTCTATTTGGATCTCACTAATTTGTGTTAAAGCACTCCTGTATTATGCTCCAATTGTGGATGAAAAAAAAAATTGTTTTCCACGTTGATTATCCACAATTGTCTACCATCTGGGCTCTTTATTTGTCTCTAGTGGCATATCGGATCTACCAATGCGTGATCAGTAGGAAGAATTAATTTATATTCTAAAATTTACTTGATAAAATCTGTACTTAATTTAGTCTACATGAAAATTAGACTTGCACTATACTTCTGATCGCTCATTGGTCATATAGTGCCACTTATGTTTGCCCCCTGTATAAGTATGTTTGGCTTCTCCCCAGCTTTTACTATTCTTAATAACTAAAATAGTAAATCATCTTCATGCCAAACTTTTCAAAGCGTTTTCCAATTTGTATTGATAGATAAATGGATAAAGAATCTTTATGGCCATACATTACCACTCATGTTTGCCTTCTCTGTAGAAGTATGTTTGGCTTCTCTTTAGCTTATACTATTCTTAATAACTAAAATAATAAAACATCTTTATGTCAAACTTTTTAAAATACTTCCCAATTTGTATTAATAGACATTGACAGACCAAAACAGTTATTGACATTATTAGTATACATTCTCCTCATTGATTTATTTGCTCTACTGTACTCTCACTTAGCATTTTTCTTTGATCTATGATCTCAATTTTTCTTTGCTCCATAGATTCGCCTTTTCCACCGCCTCCTACATAATGTATGATTTTTTTTTTTTATCTATTTTTCTTTTTCTTTTAATTTTGTTTTTGTTTTTTTTTTTTTTTTTGTCTCCTAACAAAGTTCAATGTTCTCATCTTTTTAAAACTTTATTTGATGTTGTGTGTTTGACATTAAAATTATCATATTTTTTACTTACAAACTTTTATTTTGGTTAGGGCCAACTTCACATGTGATCTTACATTTCTCGTTCACCAATTGAACATCATCAACTTTTATTTTAAAAAGCTAAATAAGTTACTAATAAATAAATGGAACGATGTGTCCATTTGGATCACACTAATCTGTGTTGAATCATTAACGTATTATATATATATATATATATATATTATTGTAGCTTACATGGTAGTTAAGCATAGAAAGGGGATGGAAACACATGACTTTATTATATAATAAAAGAATGTTTTATTTCATCAAAAAAATAAAAATAAAAGAATGTTTTATCTTTTTATAATGTTAAAGGCCTCCAAATGTTTTAAGTTTTTATAATGTTAAAGGCCTCCAACTTGTCCTGTAGTTTTCCCGACGAGAATAAAAAAATCTTCCATTTTAAAAACATTATGATAATGAGCTGTACAACTTGTTTCATTTATTGAGAGTACATATATAGAATATCCTTCGATTTTTTATTAAAATATATATAGGTGTTAAGAGCTTTTCCTTTTCTCTCAACATCTTAGAGTGTCTTTTTCGAATTTTAGAGATATCCCAAATGGAAATTTAGATTCCTAAAAGAGATAGTTTACTAACCTAATCATACTTATTTTCTAACAAGAACATTGAATGATTTGAAGGAAGATCATAATTGTTTATATGTTTCTAAAATAATAAAATACAAAAAAGTATATATATACAAAAATTGTTTTTCAAATCATATTTATAATTATCGAGCTTCCTATATTTAATATTTATTATATTTGTATAAAAAAAAAAAGTTCAATAATTGGGTTGGAAAATAAAGGTGGGCATCAAAATATGGAGTCGACTTGACAATCCTAATGAATTCAATCTGTGAGTATTCGATTCGATTTTTATATTTATATAAAGATATTTTGTTCTCATGGCTAGAAAACACCATGTTCATCAGTTCGGACCGAGAACATGCATATATATATATATATAAATTTTTTATATAGTAAAATTATACTTGTACCCTTCCCGTTATTCAAATTTTCAATGGCCTTGAGGTATACGTAATTTTGACTCATTAAAGTGACAACCATTGACCGGTCATTTCTTTTATTTTTTGAAATTTGGATCGATCACCATTTTCTTCATTCCTCTCTCTTTCTGCTCACTTTCTCCTTCTTTCTTTTTTTCTTCATTTTCTCTATTCTTTCTTTATCTTCATTTTCTTCATTTTCTTTCTTCTAATTTCGCCAACTGCTATCTTCACCTCTCTTCACCAAACCGGCCACTGTTTTTCTAGTTCCTTTACCATTTGATCAAATCGGAATCTCTTCTTCTTCTTCTCTTCTTCTTGTTTTTCTTTTTTGTCCATAACTTTTTTGTTTGGTGAAACCCTCAAGATTCAAGAACATTTTCTTATTTGGCATTTTTTTGTGTTATTTAGTTTTCTATTTTGTAATTTTTTTGTGTTACTTTGTCAAAACATAATTTTATGTTTGTATTTTTTCTGTTGTATTTTTTTTATTTGTGTCTATGTTATATTTTTATGTGTGTTAGTATTTTTGTGTTTTGTGGTTGATTGTTGAAGACTTAAAATCTGGTTTATACTTTTTTTCTTTTTTTTTTTGGTGATTTGGTTTTAGGGAACTTCTGGTGAAGTCTGATGTGGTGAGGAAAATATGTTTTTTTTTTGCACCCACATGTGTTTTTTTATAATTACATTTACAAAACAAATAACAATGATCCATAAAGCACAAAATTGAAGAATCGATCGCTTGAAAAAACTTGCTTTTTCTACAATTTTTTATTTTTATACACCATAGTTGGAAGCTATTAACTATGACAACAATGGTGGAAAAACTTATTTATTCTCATGGCGACTTTCAAGTCTTCATCTTCATCTAATCTTCATATTTCAACTAGATTTGGAGCTTTATCTTAAGTGGAAGCCAAGCCTTGCTCAAATGGTTGACGGTTGCCTTTCAATCTATGACGGAGGATTGGTGCTCTCCTTAATCGCCCGCTTTCCAATCTGCAACGAAGGATTGATGCTATCTTCAATCGTGAGGTTCTTGGTCTTTTTTGTGGAACCTAATTGTCCAAAGAATATAATGGTAAGGGTTTATAACTCATATGAGAAGAACAAATTAAAATAATACATACTAAACTAAGTTTTGACATGAAAAACCCAATCGTGACTACAGCGACAATAATCATTGAGACCACAAATGCGGATTCTCACTCATTCTAATAGTAATTCATATGGGTTAAAGCAAAGGTACTGAAAAAAAAAAATAGTAACAAAGCTTAATTATTAAAAGAAAAAAATCTGATTCTCTACATCAACAAGTTAAAAAATTTCACCATAAAGATCTCAAGTAAGAGAAGCATTTTGTACAAACCACACATTCTGTATACCCCATCTCAGGCATATGAGGATTCTTTGTTGTAGCTCTTTTTGTTCAATGATGCCGGATACAAAGGCATCTTTAAAAACCCCTAATTTAATCTTGTTACGTAGGTTTATTGAATAAGATTTAATCATTATCTCCCGCACTATCGAATTATTAACTGTAATAAAATTTGAGTTAGAGAATTGACAACCACTAAGACTCTAGCATGTATTTTCCAACATATAACCTTTTTGCTGACAGCAAGATAATACCAAAAACTTCCAACTATCTATGAACGTGAAGTTACAATATGAGCATTTTTTAATTTTTTTTCTAAGTAGTCATGATGCAAGTATTTAAACATAAGATAAAAACAATTGAAATATTATCGTATGTTACATAAATTGTTAGGTCTTCTTATTATATTTAAAATTTTTTTTTTCTATTTATTCCCACTTGTCATATACTCATAGTATATAAAATTATAAGATCGACAGTATTAAAAAAAATTATAATAATAATAGGACAATGACTTTAAAAATCCTAGTTAGAAAAAAAAATTATATTTACGAAATCTTTTTAGAAAAAAAAATTATATTTACGAAATCTTTTTGGTACATATCGGCTCAACTCTATGTAGTTACTATTTTGTATGATTTTCATCTTAATAAATTATCATTTGAACACATATAAATTAAAAGATTACTTACATAACCTTCATGAAAATATATTATGATCCCCAACCTAAATAAAAATATACACTTTACTACAAATTATATTTAACTGGCAAAATATGCAAACCATTTGAAGACGACATCAGCCCTCACCAAATGAGCTCCCATAATAATAAACATGATAATTATAGACAATGGACTTGAAATTTCCATTGCTAAACGAAATAAAAGTGACTATAAATTATCATTTGAACACATGTAAATGAAAAGATTACTTACATAACCTTCATGAAAATATATTATGACATCCAATCAAAATAAAAATATACGCATTGCTACAAATTGTATTTGACTGGCAAAATTTACAAATCATTTGAAGACGGCATAAGCCCTCACCAAATAAGCTCCCATAACAACAAACATGATAATTATAGACAATGGACTTGAAATCTCCATTGCTGGACGAAATAAAAGTGACTATAAGGACACCTGTATACAATACAAAAATAACCATTAAAATCAATATAAAAATATATTAGCAATCAGAACAAATAAACATATAGAAGAAAGACTTACAGCATGATTAATCATTAAGAGAATGATTTCAGCTGAAATTATTATAAATCGATTCTTCCTACTGATCACGCGCTAGCAGATCCGATATGCCACTAAAGGTAAATAAAGGGTCCAGATGGTAAAGAGTAGTGGATTATCAACGTGGAAAGCAATTTTTTTTCATCCACAATTGGGGCATAATACAATAGTTGTTGAACACAGATTAGTGCGATCCAAATGGACGCATCTGTCTATTTATGTATTAGTAATTTATTTAGTTTTTTAAAATAAAAGTTGATCATGTTAATAAGGGAATGAGAGATGTAAGATCATATGTGAAGTTGACCCTGACCAAAATAAAAGTTTGTAAGTAAAAAATATGATAATTTATAAATAAAAAATATAATAATTTTAATGTCAAACACATAGCATCAAACAAAATTTTAAAAAGATAAGAAAACCGAACTATGATAGAAGACAAAAATAAAAATAGATATAAAAAAAAATCATACATAAGAATATAGGAAAATATGCAAATTTTAACAAGATAAAATTACTCACCTATTTTAGCAAATCCAAATTAATAAGATAATTTTTCCAATTGAGACCTGACCAAGATATAAGTTTGTGAGTAAAAAATATGATAAATTTAATGTCACTGTCTAACATTAAATGTACCAATGAAAGAATGTAACACAGTTGTTCAAGATTACATATGAAAAATTTCCTTCACAGATTACAACGATAATACTAAACTATCTCTTTAGTATATTCATCCCATTCCATTAAGTGAATTAAGAGGATAAATCCCCCCAAAACTACCTAATTAGTAACTCCTGAATGTCTCCCTGCCCTAAGCATTTGTGAAAGAGAATATAGTTTTAATTGTTTTTTGTTAATGAAATAAAAATTATAGTCTAATAACAGAATTCCTACTTCAAAAATAATAATAATAACATAATTTCTTATATCAACCAAACATCCAAATTCTGTTGAGTGTTTATAAAACCAAACATCCCTAAAACCCATAAACAAAACCCAAAAAGCCCAAAAAAAAGCCTAATTCTAGGAAGAGTGTAAGAAACCAAAGATCCCGACGACCCAAAAACAAAACCCAAAAGCCCAATTCCATTTCTTACTTCGTGGATGACCTTATTCGTAAAGTCTCTCCCATTACTTAATTCATAGTCTCTTTGTTTTTTTTTTTTTTTTTAACTTTTATTCGTGGATGTTATCATCCTAAAATATAAGTAACAATAAAAAACTCACAATTAAACGAAATCAAATTATTCAAAATAAGCATAAAATTAAGAAAGGCAAAATATCATATTCATAAAATCAAATATTCTCTCCCTTCGTTTTCTTGATTTTCACATGTGCTAGGAGGACTAATCAATCCAAACACAATTTTTACCGAATTATTTTTATCTAAATACAGTTTTAGGTGTTATAAAAACTAAACTTATTAAATTGGTGTTCCTCCATAAAAATAATGGTGAAGTTTTATTATGTGAAGCTATGAACAAAGTGTTTAAAAAAAATGTAAAAAGTATGAACTCATTATATTTGCGGTTTTTTTTTTAATTTAAATTAATGTAAAAGCTATATAAAAATAAAAGTTGATTTTAAAACAGAAAAAGTGGTCTTTTACTTCTATAAAACTTCATTAATATTCCAATTTTCAAGTGGCTTCAATTAATTTGGTTCGATTCCTATTTAAACTAAACATCGGTTCAGTTCCTATTAGAACCAAACATAAACCGAATTTTCAGGCTTTCTCAAATAATAAACCGATTGTTTATACGTTCTCAAATATTGAACTGAAGATGAACACTTTACAGGGCCAGAACCGACTCAGAAGTCTGAACCAGCACCATTCACACTTCTCGCGTGCAACTGTTCCATACTTTTGTTAAATACAAATTTAATAAACACAAATGTTAAGTCAAGTTCTCTTACCTCTTTCCAACACCTTCCGTACCATAAGCAAGGAACCAATCTTCAGTCAAACATCGGCCAAATCGGCGGATTTTTCGTCGGAAAACCGGTAACCGGCACCATGGCGGTACGATAACCACCATATCGGGGGTCCTGGTCGCTGGAGGTACGGAGATCACAGCGACGGCGGCAAACCCGGCAAGCGGCGTACCTAAACCGAAGAAAATGAGAAGGAGGGAAGAAGAAAAGGAACACACGGCGGCGACAGATCCGGCGAAAAAGAAGAACGTACGGTGGCAGATCTGGCGAAGAACGTACTGCGGCGACAGAAAATGAGAAGAAGAAGAAGTGGCCGCTTGGTCCGGTGGTTAGAGAGAGAGATGGAGGGCTAAGGTGGACGGCAAGGGATTTGTGCTCCGCACGAATGCATGATGTCTGTTTATATAGAGATTAAAATTACAAAACCCCCCTTGAGGTTGATAAAATTACATTAATATCTTATTTTTGCCCTTAAAGTTAAATAAAATATCACTTTATAACCTCAACTTTTAAAAAATAATAATTTTCTCTAAAACAGTACCGATTGATTAATTTTTAATTAATTACTGAATAATTAATAAATCATTAACCCTGTCTAGTCGGTCGATTAGCAATTACTGACTTTTAAACTCATGCCCTTATATAGAATTTGAGTGGGTTAGGACCTGCCCAAAAGTAATCGCACACCAATAGTAATATAAAATTAAAGAGTATGGATTCAAGATTAAGAGTGAGTACTTATACATTTGCAGGACATTATCATTTGCATAGCTCTACAAATACTTCTGTAGTCCTACTAGTTAACATTTTTGGATACAAAATATTTCACATTATGAAAATTAATTTAAAAATTATGTAAAAATAAAAGTTGATTTTAAAACCGAAAAAGAGGTCTTTTACTCCTATAAAGCTTTATTAATATTCCAATTTTTAAGTAACTTCAATTAAGCAACATCAGCAAGGGGTGGATAACTTCCCATATTCGATTCAATTTCTATTTAATCTGAACACCAGTCTAATTTTTTATTAAAATTATACATAAATTGATTTTTCATACATTCTCAAATAATAAACTGATTTTTTATACGTTCTCAAAAATTAAATCCAACATGAACACACTCTCAAATATTGAACCGAACACACTAAGTGCTAGAACCGACTTGGTTCTCAAATTTTGGACCGAACATGAACACTTTAGAAGGCTTCCGACTTAAACCGAAACAATTTTATTCTTCTCAAAAGTTAATATTTTTCATTTAAAATCCTATAATTATCAAAATAAATACTCTATAAAATCTCAATCATACTTTTTAACTTATATAATGAGTCAGATACCATTTAAACTTATTGATTATTATCTAATAACAATATTAAATAAAACAATAACACAATTTTTATTTTTTTTGTAAAAAAAAGTCTCCACTTTTCAAGCAAGAAACCCAGAAAATCGCAAGCAAGGTTCTGGGTTTCCAAGATTCCAGAACCTTCTGGGAACCCAGAATTCCACCAACACAAAAACACATCCCCAAAGTCGCAATCTACAACACCAACACCGAATCAAGCCACACACACCCAATTAACCAACACATCCCCTTTCTTTTCCTCAACAATCAATCAACCAAACAGACCTCACTCTCACATCTCTTGATCCAAAACCACCACACAGTGAAACCCTAAACCACTATACACCCAAATCAAGCCACAACACCCCCCACAAAACCAAATCAAAACCAATCAACAAAAGAACACAAACCCATATGCAAAACTCCATCATCTCCTTCATTACTGTTGCTGCTCCCGTCTCTCTGAGTCAATGGAGTCCACTTGTAGACCACCAAATGCAAGCCGTTGTTTCCATTAGCAGTCGAACCACTGACACCGCTGTGAAGGTGATGGAGGGTTGCTTTATCTTTGTCTGAGACTCCATCTCAGATGGAGATGGGACCAACTGATTTCATCTCCATCTAAGATGAAACCAGTCGACTCCATCACCGACTACAATCCCGTCCATCAGTTCGGTCGATGACGGCTTCAGCGGCTCTGAAATCTGGAGCTGATCGCGCCGCTACCGATGGTTGCGTTGAGGCAAAACCAGTCGGCTACATCATTTGGAGTGGGGTTGCTGATGTGTTGGTGGGTGATTAGGGAATTGGTGTGGTCGTTTGATGGCGGTTGGTTTCTATGTGTTTTTTTTTTTTTTTTTAATTTATTTTGTTTTATAATTTTGCTTTAATTTAATGAACAGAGTTATTAAAATAAATTAAATATTTATGCAATTACCATTATATCCTTTAAATATAACATCATCATTTTTTTATTTTTTTTAACCCGCAGTTCATCTAATAAGATAAAAATCGAGTGTCAATCACCATTGTTTCACTTTTCAGCGATCTTTTCATAATATATATATATATTTTATTAAAGCAATGTAAATGTCAATTATATATTTCCTGCATTTTCTAGATGTCAACGTGTTTTTTCTTTTTTAATAATAAGGAGAGTGGATTAAATTCAGAGAAAGCTAGTCATATCTCTTGTTTTAGTGGAGATATTAATTTAAGTCACGACAGGATTGATTGCCACAAATTCGTAAAATATAAATGAGTGTGGGTTTGACTTAAATTTTAAAATATAAATGAGTGTGGGTTTGACTTAAATTTGTGTTATAATCGTACCCACTCGTTTAACTCCTTTATTAAATAAATCGAATTGGATTTATTTAACGAATTTGCGGGTTGACATGATTAATAAGGGTAAAATTGTAATATTAATATATTATAGGGATTAAATGAAATCATTCATATATATATATATATACACGCATTCTAGCATATATTGGGTATGCATATACTTGACAAAAAAATGTGTGATTACATCTTAAAATATGCTATTATAATTTATTATATGTGATTATAACTAAACATGTGATATTACAATCAATATATGTAATCATATTTACTAATTATAATCAAATATGTTTAGTTGTAATCATATATAATAAATTATAATCATATATTTTAGAATACAATTGTATTTTTTTTGTCAAGTGTATGTATATCCAAATATACCCAGGAGGATATATATATGGGTAAAAATCATTTCGATCCATAAGTTTTGAGTAGGGATCAAATTTTTAACTATACTTCTGAAAATAATCAAATCATCCCTAATGTTTTGAAAGAAGAGTCAAATTAATCTCTCTTATCAGTCAATTAGAAGTTAAACCTAATGAAAAATATGTGAAAACTCATCTACCCTTGGACTCTGTTAAAACGGATAAAACTACCGTTATACCTCTATTCATAGTTAAATATTATAATAATATTTAATTATAAAAATATCTCTTATAGGTTTTTTTTATAATTATAATAATAATTATAATTTTTTGTATAATAATATAATTATAATATAAAAATATCTCTTATTGTTTTTTGACATGTTACTTAAACATCCATAAAATTTTAAAAAAATAAAAATTTAAAATAAAATAAATAAAATAAAACACAAAAAATCATTAATATCCATTCCACATCAAGATTTATTTATTTTTATTATTATTATTCTTGAAAATCACATCAAGATTCATTTTCAATCAAACAAACAACACCCAAAAAATCAATCTAAATTTCTTATCCATAAGCAATTCAATAAAAATCAATTCAAAATAAGATAATGTAAAAAAAAATTAAAAAAAAAAACAAATCTACCCTATAAAAATTTGATATTAAAAAAATATGTAAAACATCAATCCAAATTTCATTAACAAATAATAATAATAATTAAACCCAAATGCACGCATCAACCACAAATTGATGCACATAAATTGAAACTCAAATGCACACATCAACCATAAATTGGAAAAATCGAAACCATGTTTGAAACCCAACACAGATGCGCACAAATTGAAAAAATCTTCAGTCCCACCAAACCAAATCATCATCCTTAAAAATCAACCACAACAATTGAAACCGAGATGCACACAAATTGAAAAAAATCTTCAACCTAGTTCGAAACCTAGATTGTGTTAACACACTCGCTTTTCTGACTCGAAGCTGCCACTTTTCGAGCCAATTCTCGACACCTTGGCTGAAGCCGACTTGCATTTCTGTACGTCTATCAAACCCACTATCATCTCTTTCTTATGCTCCTTTGAGGATATTATTGTTGATATCGCCACCGGCTATAGAAAAACCCTTGCTTTTCGAGTTGGAGAAGTTGATTCCAAAAAAACCCTTGCCCTAAAAAAACCCTAAGCCGCCATCGTTGTCGAGGAGTTGATTGCATCATAGGTTAGGCTCATTAGATCTTGATTTGAGATGTGTCTTAGGAGAGTGGTGTTGTGTTTTCAAACCAGAGGGTAGTGTTTGAGTTTCAAAGTTTTTGAACCAGAGAGTCTCAAGAGCATGGTGTTGTGTTTGAGATGTTTAATTTTGATTTTTTTGTGTTAGGTTTAAGATGTGTTAGAGTTTTTGGTTTTGGTTTTGGTTTTATGAAGAGAGAGAAAGATTTTTTGAACTAGAGAAAGAGTTTCTGGGTTCTTGATGAATCATAATGTTGATGAAGATGAAGATGAATAGTGTTGAACTGGATGGTTTGTTTTTCTTCAAATTTTTATTTTATTTTATTTTAAATTTTGACTTTTTGAAATTTGTTTACACAATTTCTATCATCCATAATTGTAATAGACGGTTGTGATTACAACTTTTTTTTTTAATTTAAAATTTAAAATTTAAAATTTTAATTTTTAAATTAAATTTTAATAAATTAATTATTAAATTTTAATTTATATTGTTTATTATTATTATTTTTTAAATTTTCTCAATTTATCTAGTTCGTATATGTGTCACCATCATAGAGCATGATTAAAAATGATAATTTTAACCTCATCCACCAACTTGCCCATTAGGTTTAACCATCAATTAACTGATGGGAAGAACTAATTTAACACTTTTTTAAAACGTTAGAGATAATTTGATTCTTTTTCAAAATATAGTAAAAAATTTGACTATTCCTCAAAACTTAAGGGTCAAATTATTTTTCCTCTATATATATATAAATTCCCAAAAATATATCAACTCTCTATACTCTTTAAAATTTTTAAAATTGATTATTTCCTTGTACTCTTTAAAATACCGAATATAACAACAACAATTTCTTTAATTAAATGTTATGTGTATTTCCCGGACTCACTAAATGGGCTGGTAAAAGCCCGTGAAGGCCCGATTAAGTCAGTCCAAATACAAATGCCCATCAGACAAGGCCCGGATGTCAACTCTAAGCCCAACGAACTCCATAGCTCGTCCCAACAATCTTCTCAGCTCATAGCAATGAACTCGTATCACAGTCAGGTTGTAGTTCGTTCCATAGTTTACCTTCTTCATAGCTCGCTTTTCAGCGAGGTCTAACTCAAGATCGTAAATTGCTATAGACAGTCAGCAGCTCGTTCAGAGGGCAATTAATGTAGTATCTTCAAAAACAGGCAGTTACCTAATCTAATCGTGATTCTCTCTCCAGAAACGAAAGTTAATTCAAATTCAAATTCAGTCAACCTTATCTCGAGATATTTGGGGCAATTTCCTGATTTTATTCCAACTTATTAGGAAGTGTATTTATGATGAAATTCTTTTCCTATTTTAAGACTTCCTAATATGTAACAACTCTTTTCCTATAAATAGGGGTTAAAGTCATTGTAACGAGAGACATTGAATAACATACTGTCACTCTGCAGAATTTTAGAGAGACAGCCGTGGACGTAGGTGCACTCGTTAAACCACGTTAAAAACCCTTTGTTCTTTCGTTTGTTTTTGGTTCTTTATTGTCTTTTTCTCGATTTTTGTGTTTTCTCATATTGATTGCAGGTATTAGGCATTGAATACTCGTCGACTGAATTTCAACGTCGACATTAAATTATTCTTCTCTAATCGCAATTTAGTAGCTTACACTTATTGGACTGGAACTAGCAAATCATGCTTCACTATGCATTGACTAAATGACATTGGAAATTTTATAATTCAAATTTTGAGCAAATATTACTTGAAATCTAAATACAAGCCAAAGTTCATTTCATAAATGGTAAAAAGATAAGGTTACATCACGCTTACAAATATGTGAGAAGAATGAATTAGATCAACAAAACTTTATCTTTCATTAGTGGCTTTAGTAAATATGAAGCTTGACAAAAAGGAGAATAAAAAAGAAGAAGAAAAAAAAAGAAAAGCACTTGTGCTTGGAAATTGATTACATAGCAATTGTTCTTAAGACTTGCAATTTGGTTGTAAGACTTTAGACTTAGAACTGCTAGTTTCGAAGTTTATGTTGTTTGGTTTTTCATTTTTTGTTTTATAGTTATGTTGCAGAATTCATATTCTTTGATTTCTTTTAGTTTATGTTATTGCAATTTCAATCTAAATATATGTCAAAGTTCTATTAAACTATAATGAAATTTATTCTGATTTGAAACAAATATTAGGGCTTACGGGATGGGAATAATTCAATTTTTTTTCTTCTTTTGTTCATGCATGTACATTTATGTCCTTGTAAGTAATATAAATAAAAGAGTATTTTAGTAATAAAAAATATATTAATAAGTGGGTTCACGGAGAAAATTTTTGTGTGGCACTAGAATCACCCTTAAAATAATTATTGATACACCACTTACATCGTTACTCATACAAAATTAGCATTTTGAACATCTATCACAATCAAAGATTAACTTTTTAAAAACAAAAACATCAACCATTTATTGATTAAAAAAGTTAAATAGTTATTATTTAAAATAAAAAATGTTAAACTTTTAAAAATAATAAAAATTACATTTAATTCTAAAATAAATTAAAAATAATAATTCAATGATTGGGACTTGCTTTGGTTGGTAAATGCCTTGCTGTCTTCGAAATTGTAATTCATCACCATTTATTAATAACTCGTCATTAATTATTAATGAAAAAACAAATATATATATGTATATATATATTCTAAAATTATGTCCACCATCCATCAACATGATGAATGGTGAACATAATTTAAAAAATTAAAAAAAATTTTTTTTTTCAAGCTTTTTAAAGAACAACTCTCTCTCTCTCTCTCTCTCTATTTTTCTTTCTCTCCGATCTCTGACATCGATCTTCCTTTCCTTTTCTGCTCTTCGTCTGCGATTATCCCATCTGGGTTCAATTCGAACCTAACCTAAGTTAACTATCATCATCTTCTCTCCTCCGATATTGATTCTCCTCCCTCCTCCAATGCCAATTCCCCTCCTTCCTCCATTCCTTCCCCACCACTACCCTTTCTGGGTTCGATTCGAACCAATGATGATTGTTCATTTGGGTTCGATTTGAACCCAAGTGATGAACCATTATCATCTCCTCTCCTCCAATACTGATTTCCCCTCCCTTCTCCTCACCTCTTCTATCGTTACCCTCTCTTAGTTCAATTCGAACCCATGATGATGATTCATATAGGTTCAATTTAAACCCTAATTGAGTCCAAATGATTAAACATCATCATTTGGGTTCGATTCAAACCCAGATGATGATGTTTATGTGTTATGTTTGATTTTTAATTTAGTTTGATTTATATGTTGATGATGAAGTTTATTTGGTGATAATTGTAGTGATTATATGTTGGTGATGATGCTTGATGTTTGTGTTTCTGTGTTGGAGTCTTAGTGATAATGTTTGATGTTTGTAGTGATTAAGTGTTTGTGTTTCTTTGTTTATGTGTTTACGTGTTTGATGTTTTTTGGAGATTAGTTTCATGTAAACCCAGAAAATAGGCACTCCAGCTGGGTTTCTTGGAGATTTTCTAGGTTTCCAATTACTAGAAACCTAGAAAATGAGTTTTCCGTTTTCGATGATTGGATTTTTTTTTTTCAATTGTTAATAAATTTTCTATTTTATCTATTATTTATTTTTTAAAAATTTTTAATATTTTTTGTCCATCAATAGGAGGGGCAATATCATCTTTCTGTGCATTGTCATTGTCAAGATCTATTTTTCAATAACAGAGTTAACAAAAAAGAAAAAATGGGATTATACCAAACTATAGAGTGTTTTTAGCTATTCAATCAAACAATATTGATCCTTTCTGTTATCCTTTATAAATTTTGTTAATGAGACTCAATATCCGAGTATAAAAAATTAAAAAAAAAAAAAGTAAGTTTATAAATTGATTTATTATTCACTAAGTTTATAAATTGATTTTTTATTCACCACCTTGTTGGACTGAATGTTGTTTTATTAAAATATGTTATATGTAGGGCCCACGTTGATCAGTAGATATAGAGGTCATGTTTTTAGGTCAATCATCAAATTTTTGCCCTGCTCGATCCTTATATTTCCTTTTTTTATTTTTTTGGAAATACAGTCCTTATATTTCATGCAGGCCCCGAGACTAGTCGTTGGTAACCACTCCACTTCACGTGGTTACCAACCACTTGTGTACATTTGGTGGTCAGTTGGAGAAAATTGAAAAGAAATTAAAAAAGGAGAAAGAGATATTAAAAAGAGAAAAAAGGAATCACCCAAAAAACAAAAAAAGTTAAAGAAAAATTAAAAATGAAAGTGAAATGTGAGAAAAAGAGAGAGAAGAAAACAAAGCTGTCTTATTCTAAGTTCCTGATTTATTTATATTATTGACAAGTGATTGTCAAATATTCAAATTTGTGAGCTGTAATTAAAGACAATGTAGCTATCAACCATAAAAAACTCAAAAAGTGTATATTTCAAAAATTAAAAAAAAACTCAAAAAGTGTAGTGACCCCTCCTTAAGGTGTATCTTTTTGATTTCCATGGAAATTTTCGGAAAAGTTTGGAAGAGAAAGAGTAAGGGTGAGAGACGCATTCAAGGGTGAAGAAGTGAAAAAGTAAGAGTGAGAGACGCACTGTAACTTGAAATACTAAATGTATATATTAACGTAATTGTTTAAATAAGCTTTTCTAAAAGAATAATCACCAAATAATAATTTAAAAATATATTAAAATCTATATAAAATTTACATATTTTATACTTTTGAGTATACTGCCTTAATAGTAATAATGAAATAAATATCTTACAATTTTTTTTACTATTTCATTTCAATATTTATCCATTAATTTTATAAATAACAAAAAAAAAAACTAATTTAAAATTTGTCACTTCATTAAGTGAAGTTCATATACAAATATTCTTTGTTTTGTAATGGATCGTTTCTCAATTTCGCTTTATTTTATTTTTTTCTAAGGTATGAAACTTGTTAGTATTTAAGTATATACATTTCAACTATAATTTTTTTTTTTTTATATTCTAAAATTTACTTGGTAAAATCTATACTTAATTTAGTTCACATGAAAATTAGATTTGCATTATGCTCCTGATTGCTCATTGGTCATACAGTGTCACTTATGCTTGCCCCCTGTATAAGCATGTTTGACTTCTCTTCAGATTTTACTATTCTTAATAACTAAAATAGTAAATGACAGGCCCCTTCCCTACATACTCCACGGTAGCCCTCCAGTCGACGTCTGATCCGATTAGAAAGTTTTCGTGAAACTAAGCTGTTTATTTTTATATGGAAATTCTACTTTCCATTATTTAAGCTTTCCTTTTCACTGAAAATAGGTGGAAACTTTTTCATTTTAAACGTATAGTGGTAGAATTGATTTTATAAAAATTTTGGCAGTATGACAGCTATATATATATTTTTTAGAATCCCACCCTGCAAAGTTTCATAAAAAGATTTATACACTTCTAATTTCAAGCAAATCTCAACTTCTAAGCCTCCGACTCTCTCATTTTTCCACAATCAATCACAAGGATGTTTTCACATAAAATATATTTCAATTCACAACTTAGCAACATGATAATATGAAAAATTTAATTGCAATATAATATTCAAACGTTTCGATATTATGCATGAATATAGTTATATAGATATAAACAAAACATACATTTTTTTACATACAAAAATGCTTATACAAATTTTGCAAATTTATTTATGATCAAAATGCAAGATTACAGAAGTACATGACTAAGTACATCTACTTTCGGACCTGAGTTTCCGCTGCTGATGTCCTAACTCTTGTACTTGTCTCTGGGGAGATTTTATTTATAAAACATAAACTAAAGTGAACTATGCAAGCTTAGTGAGTGTCGAAAATTTCTTAAATAAAGCTATATTTTCTAAAATAACCTCCCTAAAATTTAAATTCGTTTTGTGGGTAGTTTTATAAAATATACATAAACTTTCTAAAATGTTTACTTTACCTAAGATGCATGCATAATATTTGATATCAATATAATTCATGCTCTATGAAAAAGATATGTAATAACCTATTAAAAAAAAGTGATAATAATTTGAAAACCATATTTGTAACAGAAGCTAGTGCCTGGTGCCTGAATACCATGTAGTACCCTAAATGTGGAACAACCTGGATTTAACCAGATAGGCCTTGTGCCCCGACCCCGGTGCTGTGCTGATTGGTGAGAGTGGAATTATTCATCACTCACATAAAAGCTAGCTATCTTAAATACTTAGTGCGTGCATGGACAATGCATTAAACAGGACCAATTGACACAGTTCCACCCGTTGTAAGTGACAGACACCCCTACCATAGCCCATGCATGATTTGGGTATGCTGATTGGTAACATGTAACTAGGCAAGATGAAATCACCATCCCCAATGGATAATAATTGGTATCACAAACGTATAAAATCTTTTCCGTGCATGTCATTTTCTTAACATAAAAATTTTCTTAATTTGCATAACCTTTCTAAGATCCATAAAAGAGATTTTTCATATTGAATTTATGCGTAACAAAGCTAGTTTCCTATCCTTGAAAATATAATTCTTCATGTAACATATAAAATTCATGATGCATGAAAATAAAAATCGTTTCAAGCGTTTTGGTGAGACACGCACCTGATATTAGCTCACGAAAGTTTTTGATTTCGGTTTTCATCATCGAAATCCCTACATATGATTATATTATGCATTTAGGCAATATTATGACCAAAATTGTTCGTATAGACTTTCTATGAGATATCTCTAACATTTAGGCATATAAAACCCTTCAACCAATGCCCTATTTTGCATTTAAACGTTAGTTCAATATCTTTAACCTTTTTAATGTCACATTAGCCGAAACTTAAGCATACTTTTACACCATCCATATCATCAAATTCTCTCACCAACTATGCTCAAATACATGGATTTTAGTAGCAATTAAGTTATCTCTTAACAAGCTTAAATTTCTAACAAACTAGTATGCATTTTGGTCATGAATTGTGCTACTTGACATTTAATAGACATCTTTCAAATTTTCATATCATTTGTATCATCAACATGAATTATCTAATCCTCCAAATCAATCAAACAAAATTATCCATCAATCCACACTCCTTCTAGCCGAATACATACATTGTTTCAAACACTTGAGCTTCATTTACATCTCTTGCTTAAACTCATCCACAGCAATTCATATTCTATGCCAATTCAATCATATTTTCTTCATAATATCTCACCCTAATATGACAAATATGCATAACAATGAATATCTCAACAAATCGTCAAATTTCTCACACAAAATTCCATCACAATAACAACAAGAAAATTTCAGCAACTTTTATCACTTCTTAATCACCCTCAAACTCATTCAAATCACATTGATTTTCAACCAAACCACTTACCAATTGTTCCTTGATGTTTTGACTTGCTTCTCCATTGGTTTTGTGCTTCAAAACCTTGAATTAAGCCATCAAAATCTCATCAATACTAGAACTGATTGTGACAGCACCATAATAGAATTTCCATTCAAGTTTCTTGATCAAAACTCAATCTTACCTATTCCATTTGGAGTGATCTTCCTTGAGAACCTTCTTAAACTTGTTCTTGATCTTTTAATAGCTTGATTAAGCTTTAAAAATGGTGGAAATTTTGGTTAGAACAGTTGTTGCCCCCTGGTCTGTTTTCCCCTATAGTTTTTGCTCTGTTTCTCTTCTGTAGACGGCCCTCTCTTCTCTCAGATTTCCAACAACTTCTCCACTTATATAGAATTTGATGACCTTAACAAATTACCTTTAAATTTTGTTATATAATTACATGTTATGCCATCATTTTATTAGACCAAAATACCTTCCTAAGTTTGCAAAATTTCCATGAATGCTATACTAGTTTTGGTGAATTTTTACAACTCATGCAATTAAATTATTCTAATCACTTCTAGCCATTCTTGAATTTCTTTTTGTCGACGTTGGAATTCAGTCGACGAGTAATCAATGCCCAATACCTGCAATCAATGTGAGAAAGCACAAATACCAAGGAAAGACAAAGACCGAAACAGAGGATCAAACGAGGAACACAGAGCTTTTACGTGGTTCGGCAATAATTGGCCTACGTCCACGACTGTCTGTCTCTTTAATTCTGCAGAGTGACAGTATATTATTGAATATTGTGTCCGTCTGTTACAATGATCTCGATCCCTATTTATAGGGAAAGAAGTGTTACAATTCTGATCGTAGCCAAATCAGGAAGAGAATCCTGAATTAATTACATTCCCTAAACAATTGGGAAAAATAAGGAAAAGAATTATAAATTAATTATGCTTCCTAATATTTTTAGATAATATTAGGAAATTACTATATTTATTTCAAGATAATGTTGACTTGATTTTGAATTTGAATTGATCTCCATATCTGACGAGGGAATCATGGTTTGATTGGACAATTGCCATATTTGGAGAGAGAATCACGTTTGAACTTGGTAACTGCCTGCTCTGGAAGATATGATGCTTATCACGTGTCTGAGCGAGCTGACGTGTCATGGTGATCCCAATCTCGAGCTCGCTGAGAGACGAGCTGCGCGGGCGGCGAGCTGCGACCTGACTACACTTATGGGTCTGTTGATGCCAGCTGGAAATCTCGATGGCCTTTGAGTCAATACTGGGCCTCATCTGATGGGCTTTGACTACACTGACCTCATTGGGTCTTCTTATCGGGTCTTAAATGGGCCTAAATTGGACTTTTACCAGCCCAATTACTGAGTCCGAAAAATATGCATAACATTAGCCCCCCAACTTCTCAGTTTGCTTTAGCGAGCTGGGAGCTTGAATTGCTGGTAAAAGTTGGCTTCCTTGTCACGCTTACTTTTGTAACCGCCTTTGTGCACTTTCAAATTCCACCTTTTCAGTTGCGACACGTGGCGATCATGCAGGTGGTGACTGAAACGACGTCTGCACGTCCTTTACACGTACATTTAATGCGCACGTCCTTCAACTGACGGCTGCATGATTTCCAAAGCCCCATTCTGCGCTGCACCGTCAGATCTATGACGGTTACACTTTCCAAGGATCTAACGGTTGGGACTCACGCTTGCTTGTCTATATAAGTCATTGGCCCCTTTCCATTTTCTTCTTTCATCTGTCATTTTCTTCCATAGCAAACAAGCGTTTCAAGCTTTCAAGCAACCAGGACCCACAATCCTTTCTCGAAATCATCAGCCTTTCTCCCCGTTTTTTTATCTCGTCAACAGTTCAAGGTGAGGCTTCTTTTTCTTCTTAACTTTTTTGTTTTGGGTTCATCTTGCTCCATCACCATTGTTGTTTCCGCAATGATATATATGTATTTATTTATTTATTTTTAGATGTCTTCAAGTGGAACTCGCAAGGGGATGATTCCAAGCAATGAAGCTCGCGAGCATGACAAAGCCCGAACTCATGCTATTCAGGGAAGAGAGGCTCGTGAAGCATTCGCTCGTCATCCCACATCGCTAAAACGTCCTGAGGTGGAAGGACTTGTCAAGCAATTCCATATTCCCTTCGGTTGCCGTATACTGCTGCCCGACTCAAACAATCATGCATGCTATCCACCCAGGGGATTCATTGCTGTCAGCACCCAGCATCTCGAGCAGGGGTTACGGTTCCCCGTTCCACCGTTCTTGGTCGAGTTTCTCAACAAAGTCAAGCTCGCACCATTTCAACTGACTCCCAACTCTTATACGCAGTTGATCTCGCTGGCTGTAGCCTTCTTCAGGAATGGCCTTCATGCCCCTACACCAAGGATTATTCAGCAGTTTTACTCCTTCAAGGCCGTGTCTGCGGGAGATGGAGAGAAACCGGATGGCATCTATTATCTCACAGCTCGCCAGTCGCAATACAAAGACCTTTTGCCCAAAGGAGAAGCGAAAGGCAAATCCAACGTTGGGCCGTACAAGACGAGTTGGTTTTATATCTCGTGCCCATCTCTTGCAGATCTCCGAAACTTCAGCTTCGTCCTAAAACCAGGTACTCATAAGAAAATTTAAGCGAGCTGACTTTGTCTTGTATCTTCATTACTTATCATTTTTTGACCATTTGTTGTGCAGTGCTAAAGATGGACGAGTCTCCTCTTAACAGCGGGGAGGAACGAGCTCTTGACAAGCTCGCCAAATCGAACGACGCGGGCATCAGCAGCAGATTCGACGATGCTATCCTTAGGGCTTACAAGCTTGCTCCTCTTACGGACTCCCATCTTCTGCGAGCTGGGGAAGATATAGGCAAGATGAGTGACAGGCCTAGACTTCCTTCTGTTTTTGAGGTTTCTGTTCAGGATGCGTCTACTTCCCGACCTCCGCCAGCAGTCTCTTCATCATCAGAGGATGTCATTCGCTCGGATAACATTCGCTCGCCTTCTCCACCTCGGAAGACTTCATCTCGAGGTGCTCCTGCTCGCACTTCGTCTAAAGCGAGATCTTCTTCAGCTCGCACACCAAAGAAGGCGAAGTCGTCTTCAACTTGTACTCCTTCAAAGGGTGCGTCTAAAAAAGGTTCTTCTACAGTTCCTGCTCCAGTTCGGACAGGTTCAGACCCAGCCCCTGCGGCTTCTACTGCACAGGCTGACCCATCATCTTCTCCACATCACACATCTACTCCAGGGGCTTCACTGCCATCCCCAGCTCGTGCTCCAGCCCCTGCTCCTTCTTCTACGAAACTCCCAGCCAACAGGAGGAAACTTATACTCATGAAATCTCCTCCTGCAAGTCCCTCTATATCTAAGGCTTCCTCGACTCCTTCAACAAAACGGCCTGCCGAAGACTTGGCCACTCCAGCAGCACCCTCAAAACGCTCTAAACTATCTGCCCAGGACCAGGCTCCTGCATTTGCTGCATCCAACGAAGCGCCTGTTGTCGCTGAAGCTACTGTCCCTGCGACCGCCGCTCCCAGCGAGGTGCATGATGCTGCTAAAGCCACTGCTTCCTCAACTGTTGCTCCTAACGAGGTGCCTCTCTCAAACGTGTTTGCAAATCTTCAGTCACCTCCTACTTCCAGTTCGCAGCCTGGGAAAGGTGATGTTCCTTCTAAGGTTGCTCCCCAGTCAACCCGAGCTGGCCCCAGCGGACATGCGACTAAGCGTACCGTTGTATCGCGACGAGGTGGTTCTTATGATGATGCACGCGATATCCCGGAGCGCGAGAGAACTCCTTCACCAACCAGATCAGACATCGAGCTGGGTCCTGGAGGAAGATATTTAAATGCTTTCCTTGACAACTGGGCAACAATTATGCTCAATCACGCGAATGTCTTGGAAAACAGGTGTCTTAAGGGCGAGGACCTAGATGAGTTCACGGCTCGCCATTGCATGCTGGTAAGTTATTTTTCCTCATCTGTTGATTCCCTTTCTTGACTAGATTTTAACCCGTTCATAATTTCCAGGGTGCCCTTGCTGCAATGAAGCGAAAAAGGGAGACAAAGGCTACCAAGGATGAGATGAGGAAGCTGGAATTCGACCTGGAGGCGGCTACTGATGATTTAGCTAACTTAACCTCGGGCAGAATAAAGGTCAGGAAGCTCAGATCGCTAAGGCGAACGCTGCAAGTCAAGCCTTTGAGGAAGCTCTAAAGAAGATGGAACACGAGCATATCATGCTAAGAGACGAGCTTCTCAAGGTGAAAGAGGACCTGAGGCAGTCCGAGCAGCGAGCTGAATTGGATGAGCAGAGGGCTTCAGCTGCAGAAGAAAAGGTCGAAGTGCTTCATCGCCAAGTTGAAACTGCCTTGGCGCGGGCTGAAGCTGCTGAAAAACAGGCTGGGGAAGCCACAAAACGAGCTGATGAAATGGGAGCCGCAGCTAAGAGTGCTGATGAAGCTGCAACCAAACGGGCTGAGGAGGCTGCAACCGTGGCTAAGCGTGCCGAGGAGGCTGAGCATCGAGCTGGGGTGCTTAGGCAACAGGTGGCGGAGGCCATTCAGCGAGCTGATGCTGCGGAGCAACGTATTGAAGACATGAAGAAAGAGGCTGAGGTCGTCAATCGTCTCGCTGATAATGCCTTCGAAGAGCTGTCGGTCTTCAGAGAGCAAGCAGCTCAAGAACTGGAAGTGCGGGTTGCAGATGCAAAGGACGAGGCTGAGGAAAGAACAGGTCGTGATTTTCTCTTCACATTGTGGACGTCCTACCCAGAAATGGATTTTTCTATCTTTGGGGATATAGGCCTTGAAATTATTGAAGATTTTAAATCACAAGCCACCTTGTCCTCGGCTGGTCCAATCCCTTCAGAGCATGCTCCTGGTACGTCCTCCCAGGCTGAGCCCATTGCTTCTCCGCGCAAAGCACCTTCAACCGATCCAGGCCCTTCAGCTTGAGACTGAAAATTTTGTTTTTCTTTTTACTTCTATTTCTTCAGCTTTATACTTGTAGCCGGTTCTCATTTTTAATGAAATTTCTTTCATTACTCTTCCTGTGTTTGAATGTATTTAATTTTCTGCGTATAACATATTTCATGCCTTTCATCTTTAGAGTTACCATATTCCTTGCAAGCTGATTGTCAACGAGCTTTAAAGTAATTGCCTAATCCAATAAAATTTGGTAAATAACAGTAATTGAAACGTTAAAATTTTGACGAGCTATGCAAAAACACCTAGTCACTTTGCTTTTTAGGCTCTTTTATTTGTAGCGAGCTATGCAGGGGTCGTCACCTCACCTGCTTTTTAGGCTCATTAGGCGAGCTATGCAAGGACACTTAGTCACTTGCTTTTTAGGCTCTTTCATTTGTAGCGAGCTATGCAGGGGTCGTCACCTCACCTGCTTTTTAGGCTCATTAGGCGAGCTATGCAAGGACACTTAGTCACTTGCTTTTTAGGCTCTTTCATTTGTTCTTTGAACTATTGAGTTCGGAGCCCGTTAGCCTGGTGAGGAAAGTTGAATCAAAAACAGGGGAAGAATGGAGCTATCATTTATAATTAATCCATATTACAAATAATGAAAAACTTATTGATAATAAGGGCGGAGATGCTCAGCATTCCAAGCTCTGGGGACTTCTGCCCCATTTACATTAGTTAAGCGATAAGCTCCATTTCCCAAGGCTGTTTTGACAACATACGGTCCTTCCCAGTTAGGGCCTAAGGATCCGTCACTTGGCTTGCGGGCTCCTGGTAGAATGAGGCGTAGGACTAAGTCTCCCTCATTGAATCGGCGAACCCGAGCATTCTTATTGTAGTACCTCGCTATTCTTTGCTGATAGACAGCTACCCTTAGCCTGGCCGTTTCCCTGTGTTCTTCAAGCAGGTCCAGGTTTGTTGCAAGTAGCTGATCATTGTCATTTGGATTGAAGGTCGCTCTTCTTTGCGAGGTGACTTCAAACTCAGCCGGGATCATAGCCTCCGATCCATATACCATTGAAAATGGAGTCTCGCCAGTGGAGCTGCGAGCTGTGGTTCTGTAGGACCATAATACTTTTTGAAGCTCATCTACCCACGCTCCTTTCTTTGCTTCCAGTTTCATCTTCAGGGTCTGCTTGATGATCTTATTCACTGCTTCAACTTGGCCATTGGCTTGTGGATGATCCACTGCTGAGAAGCTCTTAACGATTTTGAGGTCGTTGCAGAACCTGAGAAACTGGTCACTAGCGAACTGGGTCCCGTTATCGGTTATAATCTGCTGTGGGACTCCGAATCTGCAAATAATGCTGCTCCATACAAACTTCTCAATCTTTGTTGTGGAGATTTCAGCTAGCTCCTTTGCTTCCGCCCACTTGGTGAAGTAATCTACCGCGACCACCGCATGTTTGCATCTTCCCCGAGCCATTGGTAGAGGTCCAATCAGATCCATCCCCCAGATAGCAAAGGGCCATGGGCTCACCATCTGTTGGAGGTAAGCAGGTGGAGCTCGCGGAATATGAGCAAATCTCTGACACTTGTCGCATTTCTTTACTAAATTGATGGCGTCCTGCCTCATGGTGGGCCAGTAGAATCCTTGCCGAAGTGCTTTTTGAGCTAGAGATAGCCCCCCAGCGTGGTTCCCGCAATGGCCTTCATGTATTTGCCTTAGTACTGTTTCATATTCAGGGCCATCAATGCATCTTAGCAGTGGAGCTGAGAACCCTTTCTTGTACAGCGCGTCGTCATAGATGCAATACCTGGCTGCTCTAGCTCGAAGACGCCGAGCCTCCAGCTTGTCACGAGGTAGCTTTCCATCCTGTAAATAGCTGAGTATCGAGCTCATCCAGGAGTCAGGTTGCACAATGATGGCCATTGTCACATTCTTTTCCTCTGTACTTGGAGCTGGTAGAAACTCAACTGGGATTGCCCCAGGAAATCTGTGTCTCGTGTAGTCGCGAGGCGAGCTAGTGCATCGGCATGCGAGTTCTGAGCTCGCGGGATCTGTTTCATTTCGTACTTGTGGAATGCACCTAGCAGCTCGTGAACTTTCTGGAGGTAGAGGGCCATTTTTGGTCCCCTGGCTTGATATTCTCCCAATACGTGGCCGACAACGAGCTGTGAGTCACTAAAGATCTTCAAGCGTTCAGCTCGCATCTCCTTAGCCAGACGTAGACCCGCGAGCAAGGCTTCATACTCAGCCTCGTTGTTTGTTGCTTGAAAGCCAAACCTTAGGGCACAAAGGATTTTGTGGCCTTCAGGACTAATTAGTAGAATTCCAGCTCCAGCCTTCTGTTCGCTGGCTGATCCATCAACATATAGCTCCCAAGCCAGACCTTCGGAAGACTCAGCTTCGTTATCTACAGATCCTGTAAACTCCGCAATGAAGTCCGCTAGAGCTTGGGCTTTGATAGCCGTCCTTGGCTTGAATTGGATGTCGAACTGTGCGAGCTCCACTGCCCATTTCAACAAACGACCTGAGGTGTCTGCTTTCTGCAAGACTTGCTTCAACGGATACTTGGTGAGGACTTCGATGGTATGAGCCTGAAAATAAGGTCGCAGCTTCCTCGACGCAATCACCAGGCAGTAAGCCAGTTTCTCCATCTGCGAATATCTGGTTTCAGCATCCTGTAACCGTTTGCTCACATAATAGACCGGAAACAGCGTCTTTTCTTCTTCCCTCACCAGGGCGGCACTCAGAGCCTGTTCCGACACTCCCAAGTATAAGATCAGCTTTTCTTCTTCTCTGGGCTTGGAAAGAAGTGGAGCTCGTCCCATATACTCCTTCAACTGCTGGAAGGCTACTTCACATTGTTCAGTCCACTCGAAGCTCTTTGCTTTCTTCAGAATGTCAAAGAAAGGGACACACTTGTCTGTTGCTTTGAAATGAACCTACTCAATGCTGCGACCTGGCCATTGAGGCTCTGTACGTCCTTTACCCTGGTAGGCGACCTCATGTCAATCAGTGCTTTGATCTTCTCGGGGTTTCCTTCAATTCCCCTACTATTGACCATGAAGCCCAGGAACTTCCCAGAAGCTACTCCAAATGCACATTTGAGCGGATTTAACTTCATCTGGTAACTCCTCAGAATTTGAAACATCTCTCTCAGGTCGCTAACATGGTTACCGATCTGCCTGGATTTCACCAGCATGTCGTCAACATAGACCTCCATGGTCTTTCCAATCTGTTCTTTGAAGATCATGTTCACCAAGCGTTGATAGGTCGCTCCAGCATTCTTTAAACCGAAGGGCATCACCTTGTAGCAGTATAACCCCCGATCAGTTATGAACGAGGTGTGCTCTTCGTCTTCGGGCTTCATTGGGATCTGGTTATATCCCGAATATGCATCCATGAAGCTCAGGAGCTCGTGGCCAGCTGTAGCATCCACGAGCTGATCTATCCTTGGCAGGGGAAAACTGTCTTTGGGGCATGCTTTGTTTAGGTCGGTGAAGTCGATGCAAGTTCTCCACTTCCCGTTCTTCTTTTTTACTAGTACAGGATTGGTAACCCAGGTCGGGTAGTAGGCTTCTCTGATGAACTTGTTAACCAGAAGCTTGTCTACCTCTTCTTTTAGTGCTAGGTATCGTTCCCCTGTCATTGCTCTTCTTTTCTGACGAACTGGCTTGAAATGAGGATCAATATTCAGCCTGTGAGACATCACTTCTGGATCTATTCCCACCATGTCCTCATGATTCCATGCAAACACGTCCAAGTTCGCCTTCAGGAAGTCAGCGAGCTGGATCCTCAGCTCTGGAGTTAATCCCCTTCCCAGCTTCAAGCATCGCTCAGGATCTACCTCGCTGACTGGTACATCTTCTAACTCCTCAATTGGACCGGTAGCTTGGTCTGCATCTACCTCGCGAGGGTCCAGATCGTGACTGACTCCTTTCTCGGTCATAGCTCGTGGCTCGCCTCTTGAGACCACGTTCACTTTCTTTCCTTTTACACCCATCTTCACAGCATCTTCATAGCAACGACGAGCTAGGTGCTGTTCTCCTCGAACACATCCGATGCCATTAGGAGTTGGGAACTTCACTGTCAGAGTTCTGGTCGACGTAACCATGTCCAACTCGTTCATAGCAGGTCTTCCGAGGACCACATTATACGCTGATGGGCAGTTGATTATCAAGAAGTCTGTCAAGGTTGTTGCCTGACGACCTGCCTCCCCAAAGTCAATGGCAACTTAATCTGCCCCACTGGTACCACAGCATCTCCAGTGAATCCAAATAAAGGCTCCGGGGATGGTCTCATTTGCTCTTCTCGCAGCCCCATTTGGTCGAAACAACTCCTATACATCACGTTCACCGAGCTCCCGGTATCGATCATAATGCGCCTAACTTCCGCATTGCTAATTTTAGCTCGTACAACAAGCGCGTCGTTATGAGGCCAGACTACTCCTCTAGCATCTTCGTCCGTAAACACAATCTCGTCCGAGGTCGGTTTTGCCCTTTTCGCAGGTCCTTCGGATCCATAGAGTTGAAAGGAATGATTCGCCTCTCGGACATACCTCTCATGCGATCTGTTGGAATTACCTGCGATATGAGGGCCACCATAAATGGTAAAAATGGTCCTTACCGCCGGCTCGTGGTCTTGTTCGGAAGCTCGTTGAGGCTGTTGATGGTGTGTTGGCTGTTGCTGTTGAGGTCGTTGTTGGTGAGGTCGCTGGTCAGCAGGTCTTGCCACATATTCTCCCAGGCGACCTCGCCTGATCAATTTCTCAATGGCGTTCTTCAACGCCCAGCAATCTGAGGTACTGTGCCCAACCTCATTATGATAGGCACAGAACTTGTTCTGATCTCTTTGTTGAATGGGAGCCCTTATAGGATTGGGTCTCCCGAAGTCCTCCTTATTCCGCTCTGCAGCATAAATCCTGTCCGGTGATGTCGTCAGGACGCTGTATTCTTCCTGGCGACTCCAACGCTGAGGTCGTTCATATCTTGGCTCTCTCCTCGCTCTTTTGGCGATCTGATTACTTGAGCCGTTATTCCTTCCTTCTTCGTTCCTGCCATTGTTTCTCCTCTTTGGCTGGCTGGAACTGCCCGCTTCGTTCTTCTGATTTTGCTTTTTCGGGCCGAAGGTTTCTTCCCATCTGATCTCTTTCGCAGCTCGCTCGTAGAATTCTCCCAGATCCTTCACTGGGGTCTTGTAAATACTCTCGTATAACTTTCCATCCTTGCGCAGCCCAGCTGAGATCGCTGTCAGTATGCTCTCATCTGATGGATGTTCAACATTTGCGACCTCGCGTCTAAACCTGGTGATATATTCTTTCAGTGATTCACCCTGACGCTGAAAAATCGTAGCTAGGTGGCAAGATGGAGCGAGCTGCCTTCTCAGTGCCCTGTATTGACCAACGAACTTCTGTTGGCATTGCTCCCAACTTCCTATGCTGCGAGCTGGAAGATTCTTGAACCACGTCCTCGGAATATCCCCCAATGTAGCGGGGAATACTCGGCACTTCACCATAGGACTTCTTGTCTGCAGGTCCATCTGAACGTTGAATGCGTCTAGATGGTCATATGGGTCACTATCCCCATTGTACTGCTGAATGGTTGGCATCTTGAACCTTGGAGGGAGAGGTTGTGTCTCAATCTCCCTTGTGAATGGGGTCCTATCTCCGTAGAGCCCACGCTGTTCCAGAACTCCAGGTCGCGCTTCTAACTGCCGGACCCTTCGGAGGAGCTCCTCTACTTGGGGGTCTCGGAGCTCATATCTCCTCCTGTGATCATGACTTGGAGCCGGATGTTCAGGGTCATACCTTTCGTCTTCCTCGAATTGGTCCTCATGATGATGGGACCTTACCTGCTGCCCATCCACTTCATTGACATAACGAGCTACGGCTCGGATTCTGCCTTGGCCAACTTCTATCCGCCTGTTTCCATCCTGGCTCAGTCTTGCTACCAGGCTGTCAGGACGTGCGACCTCCCTTTCGTGTTGAACAGGGTGTCTTCCGGCCCTCGAACGCGCATTAGATGAGCGAGCCGAGTCTGCAGGTCGCGGGACTTCCCTTGCTAACCTTTCAGGTCCTCGCGCCGCTTCAGGAGGCTGGGGCACTCCCTGTGGTGCCTGAACTTCCACCCTAGTCACGTTCTGAGCCTGGGCCTGCACCAACATGTTGACGGCTTGTGTGAGCTGTCTAACCGTATCCTCCAAAGCTTCTTGTCTCTGCAACAACGCATTCTGTCCTTCGGCCATCTGGGCGACTGGAACCACTTGACGGTGAGGCAGAGGAGGGATGCCTGGCGCAGCCCCGAGTATCTGTCCTTGGGACGGGCCTGCTGCATGCGTGGTTGCATCTTGCCCAGGCTGTAAGTTCTGCTGAGATTGGTTCATGTGACTTTCCGCCTGGTCATCATCTCCAAGGAACCTGTTTGATCTAGTCTTTGCCATATCGTCAGAAGTTGATGAACTGAGATGAAAAAGATTGCAGTCTGGGCCCTCCTTCTAGCGCCAAAATGTCGACGTTGGAATTCAGTCGACGAGTAATCAATGCCCAATACCTGCAATCAATGTGAGAAAGCACAAATACCAAGGAAAGACAAAGACAGAAACAGAGGATCAAACGAGGAACACAGAGCTTTTACGTGGTTCGGCAATAATTGGCCTACGTCCACGACTGTCTGTCTCTTTAATTCTGCAGAGTGACAGTATATTATTGAATATTGTGTCCGTCTGTTACAATGATCTCGATCCCTATTTATAGGGAAAGAAGTGTTACAATTCTGATCGTAGCCAAATCAGGAAGAGAATCCTGAATTAATTACATTCCCTAAACAATTGGGAAAAATAAGGAAAAGAATTATAAATTAATTATGCTTCCTAATATTTTTAGATAATATTAGGAAATTACTATATTTATCTCAAGATAATGTTGACTTGATTTTGAATTTGAATTGATCTCCATATCTGACGAGGGAATCATGGTTTGATTGGACAATTGCCATATTTGGAGAGAGAATCACGTTTGAACTTGGTAACTGCCTGCTCTGGAAGATATGATGCTTATCACGTGTCTGAGCGAGCTGACGTGTCATGGTGATCCCAATCTCGAGCTCGCTGAGAGACGAGCTGCGCGGGCGGCGAGCTGCGACCTGACTACACTTATGGGTCTGTTGATGCCAGCTGGAAATCTTGATGGCCTTTGAGTCAATACTGGGCCTCATCTGATGGGCTTTGACTACACTGACCTCATTGGGTCTTCTTATCGGGTCTTAAATGGGCCTAAATTGGACTTTTACCAGCCCAATTACTGAGTCCGAAAAATATGCATAACACTTTTGGTCATGAATTTCATCTCATATCATTAATAAATCATCATATCTTTGATTGGATTCGAATCCGTTTCCGATTTATTCGAAAATTCTATAAAATTCCATTACACAATTTCAAAAAATTAAATAACTTTATTAATTCTTAATGAGGGCGTTTTTATACATTCTATTTACATCGTTTATATATCTCTTATCTACAATAGGGAATTTGAATGAACGACATCACAGTAAAGCATCTTCAAGCCAAATTTTTCAAAACGTTTTCCAATTTGTATTGATAGATAAATAGATAAAGTATATTTATGGTCATCCATTGCCACTCATGCTTGCCTTCTCTATATAAGTATGTTTGGCTTCTCTCTAGCTTATACTATTCTTAATAACTAAAATGGTAAAATATCTTTATGTTAAACTTCTTAAAGTATTTTTTAATTCGTATTGATAGATATAGATAGGCCAAAACAATTATTGACACTATTAGTATATATTCTCTTCACTGATTTATTTGCTCTCAGTACTCTACTTAGCATTTTTCTTTGATCTATGATCCCAATCTCCCCTCGCTTCGTAGATTCACCTTCTCCACAGTCTCTTATACAATGTATGATTTTTTTTTTTATCTATTTTTCTTTTTCTATTTGTTTTTCTTGTCTCCTATCATAGTTTAGTTTTTTTTTTATCTGTTTAAAACTTTGTTTGATGTAGTGTGTTTGACCTTAAAATTATCATATTTTTTACTTACAAACTTTTATTTTGGTTAGGGCCAACTTCACATGTGATCTTGCATCTTTCGTTTACCTATTGAACATCCTCAACTTTTATTTTAAAAACTAAATAAATTGCTAATAAATAAATGGACAGATGCGTTCATATGAATCACACTAATCTGTGTTGAACCATTATTGTATTATACCCCAATTGTGGATGAAAAAAAATTGCTTTCCATGTTGATCATCCACTACGGTTTATCATCTGGACACTTTATTTGTCTCTAGTGGCATATTGGATTTATCGGTGCGTGATCAATACGAAGAATCAATTTATATTCTAAAATTTATTTGGTAAAATTTGTACTTTATTTAGTTCACATGAAAATTAGACCTGCATTATGCTCTTGATTACTTATTGATCATATAGTGTTACTTATGCTTGTCCCTTGTATAAGCATGTTCGACTTCTTTACACCTTTTACTATTCTTAATAACTAAAACAGTAAAGCATCTTCATGCCAAACCTTTCAAAGCGTTTTCCAATTTGTATTGATAGAGAAATGAATAAGCAACTTTATGGTCATATATTACCACTCATGCTTGCCTCCTTTGTACACGTATGTTTGGTTTCTCTCTAGCTTATATTATTCTTAATAATTAAAATGGTAAAACATTTTTATGTCAAACTTTTTAAAGTATTTTCCAATTTGTATTGATAGATATTGATAGGCCAAAACAATTATTGACACTATTAGTATATATTCTCCTTACCGATTTATTTACTCTAAGTACTCTTACTTAGCATTTCTCTTTGAACTGTGCTCTTAATTTCTCCTCGCTTCGTAAATTCACCTTCTCCACCGCCTCCTACACAATGTATAATTTTATTTATTTATTTATTTTTATTTGTTTTTCTTGTCTCTTTTCACAGTTCTATTTTCTTATCTTTTTAAAACTTTGTTTGATGTTGTGTGTGTGACATTAAAATTATCACATATTTTTGACTTACAAACTTTTATTTTGGTCAGGGCAAACTTAACATGTGATCTGACATCTCTCATTCACCAATTGAACATCATCAACTTTTATTTTGAAAAGCTAAATAAATTGCTAATAAATAAATGGACAGATGCATCCATATGAATCGCATTAATATGTGTTGAACCACTGCTGCATTATGCTCTAATTGTGGATGAAAAAAAATTCCTTTCCACGTTGATCATTCACTACTATTTACCATCTGGGCCCTTTGTTTGTCTCTAGCGACATATCGGATCTACTAGTCCGTGATTAGTAGAAAAGGAAAAAAATTCCTTTCCACATTGATCATTCACTACTGTTTACCATCTGAGCTCTTTATTTGCCTCTAGTGACATATCAGATCTACCAGTGCGTTACTAGTAGGAAGAATCAATTTATATTCTAAAATTTACTTGGTAAAATCTGAACTTAATTTAGTTTACATAAAAATTAGACCTGCATTATGCTCCTGATTACTCATTGGTCATTTAGTGCCACATATGCGTGCCCTCTATATGAGCATATTTGGTTTCTCTCCAGTTTTTACTATTCTTAATAACTAAAATAGTAAAGCATCTTTATGCCAAACTTTTCAAAGCATTTTCCAATTTGTATTGATAGATAAATGGATAAAGTATCTTATGGTTATACACTACCACTCATACTTAGCTCCTCTGTATAACTATGTTTGGCTTCTCTCCAGCTTATACTATTCTTAATAACTAAAATGGCAAAACATCTTTATGTCAAACTTTTAAAATCTTTTCCAATTTCTATTGACAAACATTGATAAGCCAAAACAATTATTGATACTATTAGTATATATTCTCCTCATTGATTTATTTGCTCTTAATACTCTCACTTAGCATTTCTCTTTGATCTATGATCTCAATTTCTCCTTGCTTCGTAGATTCGCCTTCTCGACCGCCCTTTGCACAATTTATGATTTTTTATGTCTATTTTTCTTTTTCTTTTTTAATTTGTTTTTCTAATCTCCTATCACAATTCAGTTTTCTTATATTTTTAAAACTTTGTTTGATACTGTATGTTTGACATTAAAATTATCATATTTTTGTCTTACAAATTATCATATTATTTGACTTACAAACTTTTATTTTGGTTAGGGTCAACTTTACATGTGATCTTGTTAGAATTGTGAAGCCTGAAGGAATCTTGAATTAGAAAGAATTCAGAATTGGAAGTTTGAAAGAATTCGGATTTGTGAAGCCTGCAGGAATTCGGATTCAATTATGCGTCAAACTTTATCTGATTCAAAAGTAGATCAAACGAAGTCCGATTTAAGCGAATAAGGATTCGTTGGAAAGATAATTTTGATATGAATCCAACGCCGCAAGATTTACGGAAAAATAAGCCTGGACGCGCTCTCACGCACTCCAAGAAATTTCGGTGGTCAGGTTTTATGCGGATTTTTCGAATCCGTTTCCTTTTCGGTTTTTTGAGTCCAAACCGACAATGGATTGTTCCTACACTATAAATAGACATGTAAAACGTCTCATAGGTGAGTTTTATGATGTACAAAGGGTCTCTAAGGGTTTTAGGCTTAGATTGACGTGTTTGGGAAGGTGAGAGAAGATTTGTAAGCGAGATTCGTGATTGAGAGTGAGAGAGATAGAGGCTTGAGTTTGTAATCATCAATTTGATAGTGGAAGAAGTGCTGGTGCACTCCGTGGATGTAGAGAATTTCTTGAACCACGTAAAACTCTTGTGTCTCTTTTATTTTCTGTTTTGTGGTGTGTGTGTGCTTGATTGTGCTTTGCGTATTTGTTTCGCGTGTTCACTTTCCTAACAACTGGTATCAGAGCCAGGTTCGTCAGTGGTTGGTTTTGTTAGTTTGGGCGAAAGATCATGGGATCAGAGAAGGACCATTACAAGATTGAGAAGTTCGATGGGTCGAATTTCAGTTTCTGGAAGATGCAGATGAAGGATTACCTGTACCAGAAAGACTTGTACTTGCCGCTCAAAGAAAAACCAGCAGACGTGAAAGATGAAGATTGGAGAGTGTTAGATCGTAAAGCCCTAGGCGCGATTCGATTGAGTCTATCGAGATCAGTAGCCTTTAATGTGAAAAATCAAGACACGACGGCGTCTCTCATGAAAGCCTTATCAAATCTCTATGAACAACCTTCTGCGGTAAACAAGGTACATCTAATAAAGAAACTCTTTTCTCTCCGAATGTCTGAAAATAGAAACTTCAAGGAGCACCTGAATGCTTTTAATGAGATTACGGATCAGCTAATGTCCGTAAAGATCGAGTTTGATGATGAAGTACAAGCCTTGCTCATCCTCGGTCAGTTACCTGAAAGCTGGAAGGGTACAGTCCAGTCAATCAGTGGTGCGTTTGGAAAAGAAAAATTGAAGTTTTCAGAAGTTGTGGATATGATCATGACTGAAGAGATTCGTAGGCGTGAAGATGGGTTCTTTAATTCAAATTTAGCCTTAAATGTGGAGAGTAGAGGAAGAAGCAACACTAGAGGTGGGCAACATGGTAGATCCAAGTCGAAGCGTGGTAAGTCTAAATATAGGAATCATCAAAATAATTCGCAAGGTGGTAAGAAAGACATTGAGTGCTGGAATTGCCATAAGATAGGGCATTACCGGTCATAGTGTAAAGCTTTAAAGAAAGAAAGCGATGGTCAGACTAGTGCGAATTATGTTTTAGAAGGTTCAGATGATGCTTTAATTTGCTCTTTGGAAGATAATACTGAGTCATGGATATTGGATTCAGGAGCATCGTTTCATGCTACCTCTAGGAAGGAATTATTTGAAGAATATGTAGCAAGCAATCTGGGTAAGGTTTATCTTGGTGATGACAAAGCTTGTGACATTGTGGGTAAAGGAAAGGTGAAGATTAATTTGAATGGATCTGTTTGGAAACTGGATAATGTAAGGCACGTACCTAATTTAAAGAAAAATCTGATTTCAATTGGGCAGTTGGCTACAGATGGTTATGTGACAACTTTTTCAGGAGATGCCTGGAAGATTTCGAAGGGAGCTATGACTATCGCTAGAGGAAAGAAGAATGGAACTCTTTATACAACCATAGATGGACATGGTTTATTTTCTACAGCTGAAAGTAGAGATGATCCCAACCTATGGCATCAGAGGCTTGGGCATATGAGTGTCAAGGGACTGCGAGTCATGCATTCGGATGGTAAGTTGTCAGATTTGAAATCGATTGACCTAGACATGTGTGAAAGTTGTGTTTTTGGAAAGCAGAAAAGGGTGAGCTTTAAGAAAACCGGGAGAACTCCAAAGGCAATGAAATTGGAGTTAGTTCACACAGATGTTTGGGGACCTGCACCAGTTTCCTCAATTGGTGGAAAATACTATTTCGTCACTTTCATAGATGATCACTCAAGGAAGGTTTGGGTTTATTTTTTGAGGCAGAAATCTGAGGTATTTGATGCCTTCAAGAAGTGGAAGGCAATGGTTGAGAATGAAACTGGGTTGAAGATCAAGAAGTTACGATAAGATAATGGTGGTGAGTATGAAGATTATGAGTTCAAAAAGTTCTGCTTCGAGAGTGGGATTCGTCTCGAGAGGACCGTGCCTGGTACTCCACAGCAGAATGGTGTTGCAGAACGTATGAATCGAACATTGACTAAGAGAGCCAGAAGCATGAGGCTACACGCTGGTTTGCCAAAGCAGTTCTGGGCAGAAGCAATCAATACAGCAGCTTATTTGATCAATCGTGGTCCATCAACACCTTTAGATTTCAAACTACCCGAAGAAATTTGGAGTGGTCAAGAGGTAAAACTTTCTCATACTAGAGTTTTTGGTTGTGTAGCATATGTCCATGTTAGTGATAATGCTAGAAACAAACTTGACCCAAAATCTGTTAAATGTATTTTTATTGGCTATGGGAATGATGAATTTGGGTACAAGTTTTGGGATGAAAATGGTAGAAAGATGATTAGGAGCAGAGATGTTATCTTCAATGAGAAAGTTATGTATAAAGATAGGAAATCTATAGAGTCTTCTAGTGGGGGGGCATTTGAACCTAACTATTTTAATTATGATGATGTGTCTATTTGTAAGAATCTAAAGTTAGGTACAGAATCAGAAGCCAAGGAGCCTATAGAAAAAGAACCAGTCACTACTTCAAGCTCGACGTCTGGAGGTGTAGACTCAAAATCACCAGAAAAGGGAGTTGCAGATTTATACCCTGATGAGTCAGAAGATCCAGCAAATGCATTACGAAGGTCCAAGCGACGTCGAATACCAAACAAAAAGTATGACCTGAACTATTTGCTACTGACTGATGGTGGGGAGCTTGAATGCTATGCTGAGGCATGTCAGGTAGATGATTCTAGCAAGTGGGAGCTAGCAATGAAGGATGAGATGAAGTCTCTGAATTCGAACCATACATGGGAGTTAACAGAGTTACCAGAGGGTAAGAAGGCACTCCAGAATAAATGGGTCTTCAGAATTAAGGAAGAACATGATGGCTCCAAAAGATATAAGGCTAGATTGGTGGTCAAGGGTTTTCAACAAAAAGAAGGCATTGACTATACAGAAATATTTTCCCCTGTTGTGAAGTTGAGTACAATTCGATCAGTTTTGAGCATTGTGGCAGTAGAAGATTTACATCTAGAGCAATTAGATGTAAAGACCGCTTTTTTGCATGGTGATCTCGAGGAGGAGATATACATGATGCAACCAGAAGGTTTCGCGGAAAAAGAAAAAGAACATTTGGTATGTAGGTTGACTAAAAGCTTGTATGGCCTCAAGCAAGCTCCTCGTCAATGGTACAAGAAATTTGATGGCTTTATGCAAAAGAAAGGATACTTGAGATGCAATGTTGACCATTGTTGTTACTTCAAGAAGGTTGGTACCAGTTACATTATTTTATTACTGTATGTTGATGACATGTTAATAGCTGGAGCAGATTTGGAAGAAATAAAAAAGTTGAAGAAACAACTGTCAAGTGAATTTGAAATGAAGGATTTGGGGGCAGCAAAGCAGATTCTTGGAATGAGAATTAACAGAGATAAGAAGAGAGGTACACTGCAATTGTCTCAGGCAGAGTACATTCGTAAGGTTCTTCAGCGTTTTAGCATGAGTGATGCTAAACCAGTTAAAATTCCCTTAGCCAGTCACTTTAGACTTTCCAAGGATCAGTGTCCAGAGACAGATGAAGAAAAGGCATACATGGATAAAGTTCCATATGCGTCTGCAATTGGAAGCTTAATGTATGCTATGGTTTGCACGAGGCCAGATATTGCTCATGCAGTGGGAGCAGTCAGTAGATTTATGTCTAATCCAGGCAGGCAGCATTGGGAGGCAGTTAAATGGATTTTGAGGTATCTACGAGGTACAACAGAAAAATGTTTATGCTTCAAAAGGGGTGATTTGAAGCTACAAGGATATGTTGATGCTGACTTTGCTGGAGAGGTGGATCATAGGAAGAGCACTACAGGATACGTTTTTACTTTGGGAGCGACAGCTATTAGTTGGGTCTCTCAGTTACAGAAGATTGTGACTTTATCTACGACTGAGGCAGAGTATGTAGCTGTTATAGAGGCAAGTAAAGAACTGATTTGGTTACAAGGTCTGTTAGCAGAATTGGGGTTTAAACAAGTGTTGAATGTGTTGTATAGTGATATCCAAAGTGCGATACACTTAGCCAAGAATTCAGCATTTCATTCGAGGACTAAGCATATAGGTCTGAGATATCACTTCATTCGTACTTTGTTGGATGGAGGTGTGTTGACACTTGTGAAGATTCTTGGGAGTAAGAATCTGGCTGACATGTTGACCAAGCCAGTGACTATCGAGAAACTGGAGCTGTGTTCAGCTTCAGTTGGTCTTCAAGGTTAAAGAAGAGGACGTTGAGTGCACCGATTTCACTAGTCAGAAGAGTTGATGATTGCATGTGTTTCAGTTTCAAGTGGGAGATTGTTAGAATTGTGAAGCCTGAAGGAATCTTGAATTAGAAAGAATTCAGAATTGGAAGTTTGAAAGAATTCGGATTTGTGAAGCCTACAGGAATTCGGATTCAATTATGCGTCAAACTTTATCTGATTCGAAAGTAGATCAAACGAAGTCAGATTTAAGCGAATAAGGACTCGTTGGAAAGATAATTTTGATATGAATCCAACTCCGCAAGATTTACGGCAAAATAAGCCTGGACGCGCTCTCACGCACCCCAAGAAGTTTCGGTGGTCAGGTTTTATGCGGATTTTCCGAATCCGTTTCCTTTTCGGTTTTTTGAGTCCAAACCGACAATGGATTGTTCCTACACTATAAATAGACATGTAAAACGTCTCATAGGTGAGTTTTATGATGTACAAAGGGGTCTCTAAGGGTTTTAGGCTTAGATTGACGTGTTTGGGAAGGTGAGAGAAGATTTGTAAGCGAGATTCGTGATTGAGAGTGAGAGAGATAGAGGCTTGAGTTTGTAATCATCAATTTGATAGTGGAAGAAGTGCTGGTGCACTCCGTGGACGTAGGGAATTTCCCGAACCACGTAAAACTCTTGTGTCTCTTTTATTTTCTGTTTTGTGGTGTGTGTGTGCTTGATTGTGCTTTGCGTATTTGTTTCGCGTGTTCACTTTCCTAACAGATCTTACATGTCTCATTTACCTATTGAACATTATCAACTTTTATTTAAAAAGTGAAATAAATTGCTAATAAATAAATTGACAGATGCATCCATACGGATCACATTGATCTGTGTTGAATCACAACTATATTATGCCCCAATTGTGGATTAAAAAAAAATTACTTTCCACATTTATCATCTACAATTGTTTACCATTTGGGCCCTTTATTTGCCTCTAGTGGTATATCAGATCTATCAGTGCGTAATCAGCATGAAGAATCAATTTATATTCTAAAATTTACTTGATAAAATATGTACTTAATTTAGTGCACATGAAAATTCGACCTGCATTATGCTCTTCAGTGCCATATATGCTTGCCCTTGTATAAGCATATTTGGCTTCTCTCCAGCTTTTACTATTCTTAATAATTAAAATAGTAAAGAATCTTCATGCCAAACGTTTCAAAGTATTTTCCAATTTGTATCAATAGATTAATGGATAAGGTATCTTTATGATCATACATTACTACTATGTTTGCCTACTATGTATCAGTATATTTGGTTCTCTTTAGCTTATATTATTCTTAATAACAAAAATGGTAAAACATCTTTATGCCAAACTTTTTAAAGTATTTCCCAATTTGTATTGATAGACATTGATAGGAAAAAGTAATTATTGACACTATTAGTATATATTCTCCTCACCAATTAATTTGCTTTTAGTACTCTCACTTAGCATTGCTCTTTGATTTGTTATCTCAATTTCTCCTCATTTCGTAGATTCGCCTTCTACAGAACGTATGATTTTTTTTTTTTTATCTATTTTTCTTTTTTTATCCATTTTTCTTGTCTCCTATCACAGTTCAATTTTCTTATTTTTTTAAAAAACTTTTTTTGATGCTATGCGTTGGACATTAACATTATCATAATTTTGACTTAGAAATTATCATATTTTTGACTTACAAACCTGTATTTTGGTTGGGGCCAACCTCCCATGTGATCTTACATATCTCATTCACCTATTTGAATATCATAAACTTTTATTTTAAAAAGCTAAATAAATTGTTAATAAATAAGTGGATAGATGTGTCCATATGGATCACATTAATCTGTGTTGAATCACTATTGCATTATGCCGCAATTGTGGATTAAAAAAAAAAATTGCTTTCCACATTGATCATTTGCTACGGTTTATCATCCAGGCCCTTTATTTACCTCTATTAGCATATCGCATCTATCAGTGCATGATCAATAGGAATAATCAATTTATATTCTAAAATTTACTTAGTAAAATCTGTACTTAATTTAGTCCACATTTGGACCTGTATTACGCTCTTGATTGCTCATTAGTCATAGAGTACCACATATGCTTGCCCCTTGTATAAGCATGTTTGGCTTATCTCCAGCTTTTACTATTCTTAATAATTAAATAGTGAAGCATCTTCATGTCAAACTTTTCAAGTGTTTTCCAATTTGTATTGATAGATAAATGGATAAAGCATCTTTATGGTCATACATTACCATTCATACTTTCTTCCTTTGTAGAAGTATGTCTTGCTTCTTTGTAGCTTATACTATGCTTAATAACTAAAATGGTAAAACATTTTTATATCAAACTTTTTAAAGTATTTCCCAATTTGTATTGATAGACATTGATAGGCCAAAACAATTATTGATACTATTAGCATATATTCTCCTCATCGATTTATTTGCTTTCAATACTCTCACTTAGCATTTCTCTTTGATCTGTGATCTTAATTTCTCCTTGCTTCGTAGATTCGCCTTCTCTATCGCCTCCTACTCAATGTATGATTTTTTTATATATTTAGTTTTGTTTTTTATTTGCTTTTCTTGTCTCCTATCACAGTTTGGTTTTCTTATCTTTTTAAAACTTTATTTGATACTATTTGTTTGACATTAAAATTATTATATTTTTGACTTACAAACTTTTATTTTGATCAGGACCAACTTCATATGTGATCTTACATCTCTTGTTCACCTATTAAACATCATTAACTTTTATTTTGAAAAGCTAAATAAATTGCTAATAAATAAATGGACAGATGCGTCCATATGGATTGCACTAATTTGTGTTGAACCACTACTGCATTATACCTCAATTGTGGATGAAAAAAAATTGCTTTCCGCATAGATCATCCACTACTGTTTACCATCTGGGCCCTTTATTTACCTCTAGTTGTATATCTTATCTACCAGTGCATGATAAGTAGGAAGAATCAATTTCTATTCTAAAATTTACTTGGTAAAATCTGCACTTAATTTAGTCCACATGAAAATTAGACTTACACTATGCTCCTAATTGCTCATTGGTCATAAAGTGTCACTTATTCTTGCCTCCTATATAAGCATGTTTGGCTTCTCTTCAGCTTTTACTATTCTTAATAACTAAAATTATAAAGCATCTTCATCCTAAACTTTTCAAAGCGTTTTCTAATTTGTATTGATAAATAAATGGATAAAACATTTTTATGGTCATACATTACCACTTATGCTTGTCTCCTCTATATAAGTATTTTTGGATTCTCTCTAGCTTATACTATTCTTTATAACTAAAATAGTAAAACATCTTTATGTCAAACTTTCTGAAGTATTTCCAAAAATTTTTATTGATGAACATTTGTAGCTCAAAGCAATTATCAACACTATTAGTATATGTTCTCCTCACCGATTTATTTGCTCTCGGTACTCTCATTCAATATTTCTCTTTGATTTGTGATCTCAATTTCTCCTCGCTTTGTAGATTTGCCTTCTCCACCGCCTTCTACACAAGGTATGATTTTTTGTTATCTATTTTTCTTTTTTCTTTTTTTATTTTTTATTTTTCTTGTCTCCTACCATAGTTTGGCTTTTGTATCTTTTTAAAACTTCGTTTGATGCTGTGTGTTTAACATTAAAATTGTCATATTTTTGACTTACAAGTTATCATAGTTTTGACTTACAAACTTTTATTTTGGAGAGGGCCAACTTCACATGTGATCTTACATCTGTCGTTCACCTATTGAACATCATCAACTTTTATTTTAAAATGCTAAATTAATTGCTAATAAATAATGGACAGATGCATCTATTTGGATCGCCCTAATCTGTGTTAAAACATTATTATATTATACTCCAATTATGGATGGAAAAATAAAATTGTTTTCCACGTTGATCATCCATTACTGTTTACCATTTGGGCCATTTATTTGTTTTTAGTGGCATATTGGATCTACCAGTGCGTACTTAGTAGAAAAAATCAATTTATATTCTCAAATTTACTTGGTAAAATCTATTCTTAATTTAGTCCATATGAAAATTAAACCTGCATTATGCTTCTGATTGCTCATTAGTCATAGAGTGCCACTTATACTTGACCCCTGTATAAGCATGTTAGACTTCTCTCCAACTTTTACAATTCCTAATATCTAAAATAGTAAAGCACCTTCATGCCAAACTTTTTAAAGTATTTTCCAATTTGTGTTGATAGATAAATGGATAAAGCATCTTTATGATCATACATGACCACTCATACTTGCCTTCTCTGTAGAAGTATGTTTGGTTTCTCTGCAGCTTATACTATTCTTAATAACTAAAATAGTAAAACATCTTTATGTCAAACTTTTTAAAGTATTTCCCAATTTGTATTGATAGACATTGATAGGCCAAAGCAATTATTGACATTATTAGCATATATTCTCCTCACCGATTTATTTGTTCTTAGCACTCTCACGTAGCATTTCTTATTAATCTGTGATTTCAATTTCTCCTTGCTTCGTAGATTTGCATTCCCCACCACCTTTTACACAATGTATGATTTTTATTTATTTATTTTTTTTTCTTTTTTATTTGTTTTTCTTGTCTCCTATCACAGTTCAATTTTCTTATCTTTTTAAAACTTTGTTTGATACCGTGTGTTTAACATTAAAATTATCATATTTTTGACTTACAAACTTTTATTTTGGTCAGGACTAACTTCATATGTGATCTTACATCTCTCGTTCACCTATTGAACATCATCAACTTTTATTTTGAAACGTTAAATGAATTGCTAATAAATAAATAGATAGATGCATCTATATGGATTGCACTAATCTGTGTTCAACAACCACTGTATTATGCCCCAATTGTGGATGAAAAAAAAATGCTTTCCACATTGATCATCCACTACTGTTTACCATCATGGCCTTTTATGTGTCTCTAGTGGCATATCGGATCTACCAGTGCGTGATTAATATGAAGAATCAATTTATATTCTAAAATATACTTGGTAAATTTTGAATTTAATTTATTCCACATGAAAATTAGACTTGCACTATGCTCCTGATTGCCCATTTGTCATACAGTGCCACTTATGTTTGCCCCCTATATAAACATATTTGACTTTTCCCCAGCTTTTACTATTCTTAAAAACTAAAATAGTAAAGCATCTTCATGCTAAACCTTTCAAAGCATTTTCCAATTTGTATTTATAAGTAAACGAATAAAGCATCTTTATGGTCATACATCACCATTCATGTTTGCCTCCTCTGTATAAGTATGTTTGGCTTCTCTCTAGCTTATCCTATTCTCAATTACTAAAATGGTAAAACATCATTATGTCAAACTTTTTAAAGTATTTTCCAATTTATACTGATAGACATTGATGGGGGCAAAGCAATTATTGACATTGTTAGTCTATATTCTCCTCACTACTTTATTTGCTCTCAATACACTCACTTAGCGTTTCTCTTTGATTTGTTATCTCAATTTCTCCTCGCTTCGTAGATTCACCTTTTCCGCCGCCTCCTATACAATGTATAATTTTATTTATTTTTTATTTTTTTATTTGTCTTTCTTGTTTCCTATCATTGTTCGGTTTTCTTATCTTTTTAAAACTTTGTTTGATGCTATGTGCTTGACATTAACATTATCATATTTTTGACTTACAAATCTTTATTTTGGTCAGGGCCAACTTCCTATGTGATCTTACACCTCTTGATCACTTATTGAACGTCATCAACGTTTATTTTAAAAAGCTAAATAAATTGCTAAAAAATAAATGAACATATGAGTCCATATAGATCGCACTAATCTATGTTGAATCACTACTGCATTATGCTTCAATTGTAGATTGAAAAAAAAATTGCTTTCCACATTGATCATCCGCTACTTTTTACCATATGAGCCCTTTATTTGCCTCTAGTGGCATATTAAATCTACCAGTGCATGATCAGTAGGAAGAATCAATTTATATTCTAAAATTTACTCGGTCAAATATGTACTTAATTTAGTCCACATGAAAATTAAACCTACACTAGGCTCATGATTGCTCATTGGTCATACAGTGCCACTCATGCTTGCCCTCTGTATAAGCATGTTCGGCTTCTCTCTAGTTTTTACTATTCCTAATAACTAAAATAGTAAAACACCTTCATGCCAAACTTTTTAAAGTGTTTTTTAATTTGTATTGATAGATAAATAGATAAAGCATCTTTATGGTCATACATTATCACTCATGCTTACCTCCTCAATATAAGTATGTAAAGCTTTTCTCTAGCTTATACCATTCTTAATAACTAAAACAATAAAACATCTTTATGTCAAACTTTTTAATATATTTTCCGACACTATTAGCATCTATTTCTCCTCGCTTCATAGATTCGCCTTATCCACCGCCTACTACACAATGTATGATTTTTTTTATCTATTTTTTTTTTCTTATCTCCCATCACAATTCGATTTTCTTATCTTTTTAAAACTTTGTCTGACGCTGTGTGTTTGAAATTGAAATTATCATATTTTTGACTTACAAACTTTTATTTTGGTCAGGACCAACTTCACATGTGATTTTACAACTCTTGTTGACTTATTGAACATCATCAACTTTTATTTTAAAAAACTAAAAAAATTGCTAATAAATAAATGGACAGATGCATCCATATGGATCACACTAATCTATGTTGAATCACTACTATATCATGCCCCAATTGTGGATAAAAAAAAAATATTTTCCACGTTGATCATCCACTATTGTTTACTATTAGACCCTTTATTTGCCTCTAGTGGCATATCGGATCTACCAATGCGTGATCAATAGGAAGAATCAATTTATATTCTAAGATTTACTTGGTAAAACATGTATTTAGTTTAGTCCACATGAAAATTAGACCTATACTATGTTTCTAGTTGTTCATTGGTCATACAGTGCCACTTATGCTTGCCCTCTGTATAAGCATGTTTGGCTTCTTTCCAATTTTTACTATTCTTAATAATTAAAATAGCAAAGCATCTTTATGTCGAACTTTTCAGATCATTTTCCAAATTGTATTAATGGATACATGGATAAAACATCTTTATGGTCATTTATTACCACTAATGCTTGCCTCATTTGTATAAATATGTTTGGCTTCTCTCGAGCTTCTACCGTTCCTAACAACAAAAATGATAAAACATCTTTATGTCAAACTTTTTAAAATACTTCTCAATTTGTACTGATAGACATTGATAGAGCAAAGCAATTATTAACATTATTAATATATATTCTTCTCACTGATTTATTTTCTCTCAATACTCTCTCTTAGCATTTCTTTTTGATCTGCGATCTCAATTTCTCCTCGCTTCGTAGATTGGGCTTCTCCACCACATCCTACATAATGTATGATTTTTTTTAATCTATTTCTCTTTTCTATTTGTTTTCCATATCTCCTATCATAGTTCGGCTTTTTCATTTTTTAAAGCTTTATTTGATGCTGTGTGTTTGACATTAAAATTATCATATTTTTGACTTACAAATGATCATATTTTTTATTTACAAACTTTTATTTTGGGTAGGGGCAACTTCCCATGTGATTTTACATCTCTCGTTCACCTATTGAACATCAACATCTTTTATTTTAAAAAACTAAATAAATTGCTAATAAGTAAATAGATAGATGCGGTCATATGGATCACATTAATTTGTGTTGAATCACCATTGTATTATGCTTTAATTGTGGATGAAAAAAAAATGCTTTCGACGTTGATCATCCACTACCACTTACCATCTGGGCTCTTTATTTGCCTTCAGTGGCATATTGGATCTACCAGTGCGTGATCAGTAGGAATAATAAATTTATATTCTAAAATTTACTTAGTAAAATCTGTACTTAATTTAGTCCACATGAAAATTAGACCTGTATTATGTTCTTGGTTGCTCATTGATCATACAGTGTCATTTATGCTTGCCCCCTATACAAGCATGTTTGGTTTCTCTCCAGTTTTTACTATTTTTAATAAGTGAAATAGTAAAGCATTTTCATGCAAAACATTTCAAAGCGTTTTCCAATTTGTATTGATAGACAAACGAATAAAACATCTCTATGGTCATACATTACCACTCATGTTTGCCTCCTCTATATAAGTATGTTTGATTTCTCTCTAACTTATATTATTCTTAATAACTGAAATGGTAAAACATCTTTATGTCAAACTTTTTAAAGTATTTTCCAATTTGTATTGATAGACCAAAGTAATTATTGACATTATTAGTATATATTCTCCTCATCGATTTATTTGCTCTCAGTACTCTAACTTAGCATCTCTCTTTGATTTGTGATCTCAATTTCTTCTTACTTTGTAGATTCGCCTTCTCCACTACCTTCTACACAAGATATGATTTTTTTTAATATATTTTTCATTTTTTACTTGGTTTTCTTGTCTTCTATCACAGTTCAATTTTCTTATCATTTTTAAAACTTTGTTTGATGTTGTGTGTTTGACGTTGAAATTATCATATTTTTGACTTACAAACTTTTATTTTGGTCAGGGCCAACTTCACATGTGATCTTACATCTCTCGTTCACCTATTGAATATCATCAACTTTTATTTTAAAAAGCTAAATAAATTGCTAATAAATAAATGGACAGATATGTCTATATGGATCGCACTAATCTGTGTTGAACCACTACTATATTATGCCCCAATTGTGGATGAAAAACAAATTGATTTCCACGTTAATCATCTAGTACTACTTACCATCTAGGCCCTTTATTTGTCTCTAGTGGCTTATCGGATTTACCGGTGCACGATCAGTAGGAAGAATCAATTTATATTCTAAAATTTACTTGGTAAAATCTGTACTTAATTTTATCCATATGAAAATTAGATCTGCACTATACTTCTAATTGCTCATTGGTTATACAGTGCCACTTATATTTACCCCCTGTAAAAGCATGTTTGGCTTCTCTTTAGCTTTTACTATTCTTAATAAATAAAATAGTAAAGCATCTTCATGCCAAACATTTCAAAGCGTTTTCAAATTTATACTGATAGATAAATGGATAAAGCATCTTTATGATCATACATTACCACTCATCCTTGCTTCATCTTTATAAGTATGTTTGGCTTTTATCTACCTTATATTATTCTTTAATAACTAAAATGGTAAAACATCTTCATGTTAAACTTTTTAAAGTATTTCTCAATTTGCATTCATAGGCATTGTAAGGGCAAATCAATTATTTTCTCCTCATCGATTTATTTGCTCTTAGTACTCTCACTTAACATTTCTCTTTGATCTGTGATCTCAATTTCTCCTCACTTTGTACATTCGCTTTCTTTATCGCCTCCTACACAATGTATAGTTTTTTTTTTTTTTTTTGTATCTATTCTTTTTTGTTTGTTTTTCTTATCTCCTATCACCGATCAATCTTTTTATCTTTTTAAAACTTTGGTTGATGTTGTGTGTTTGACATTAAAATTATCATATTTTTGACTTACAAACTTTTGTTTTGGTTAGGGCCAACTTCACATATGATCTTACATCTCTCTTTCACCTATTGAACATTATCAACTTTTATTTTAAATAGCTAAATAAATTGCTAGTAAATAAATGGACAGATGCGTCCATATGGATCGCACTAATCTATGTTGAAGCACTACTGTATTATGCCCTAATTGTGGATGAAAAAGAAAATTACTTTCCATGTTGATCATCTACTACTATTTACTATATGGGCTCTCTACTTGCCTCTAGTGACATATCGGATCTACTAGTGCGAGATTAGTAGGAAGAATCAATTTATATTCTAAAATTTAAATGACACAATTTGTACTGAATTTAGTCCATAGGAAAATTGGACCTGCACTATACTCCTGATTGCTCATTGGTTATACAATGCCACCTATGCTTGCCCCTTATATAAGCATGTTTAACTTCTCCCTAGCTTTTATTATTCTTAATAACTAAAATAGAAAGCATCTTCATGCCAAACTTTTCAAAGCGTTTTGCAATTTGTGTTGATAGATAAATGGATAAAGCATCTTTATGGTCAAATATTACCACTCATGCTTGCCTCTCTGTATAAGTATGTTTGGCTTTTATCTCGCTTATACTATTTTTAATAACTAAAATTGTAAAAGATCTTTATGTCAAACTTTTTAAAATGTTTTCCAATTTGTATTGATAGATATTGATAGGACAAAACAATTATTGATACTATTAGTATATATTCTCCTCACCGATTTATTTGCTCTCAGTACTCTTACTTTGCATTTCTCTTTGATCTGTGATCTCAATTTCTCTTCGTTTCACAGATTCGCCTTTTCCACAGTTTCCTAAACAATGTATAATTTTTTTTTTATCTATTTTTCTTTTTTTATTTATTTTTCTTGTCCATATCAAAGTTTGGTTTTCTTATCTTTTTAAAACTTTGTTTGATGCTGTGCGTTTGACATTAAAATTATCATTTTTTTTTTTAATTTACAAATTATCATTTTTTTGACTTACAAACTTTTATTTTGGTCAAAGCCAACTTCATATATGATCTTATATCTCTCGTTCACCTATTGAACATCATTAATTTTTATTTTAAAAAGCAAAATAAATTGCTAATAAATAAATAGACAGATAGGTCCATATGGATCACACTAATCTGTGTTGAATCACTGCTATATTATGCCTTAATTATGGATGAAAAACAAATTGATTTCCACATTGATCATCCAGTACTGTTTACCATCTGGGCCCTTTATTTGTCTCTAGTGACATATCAGATTTACCAGTGTGTGATCAGAAGGAAGAATCAATTTATATTCTAAAATTTACTTGGTAAAAGCTGTACTTAATTTCGTCCTCATGAAAATTAGACCTGTAATATGCTCTTGATTACTCATTAGTCATACAGTATCACTTATCCTTGCCCCTTATATAAGCATGTTTGGCTTCTCTCCAGCTTTTACTATTCTTAATAACTAAAATAGTAAAGCATTTTCATGCCAAACTTTTCAAAGCGTTTTCAAATTTATATTGATAGATAAATGGATAAAGCATCTTTATGGTCATACATTACCACTCATCCTTGCCTCATCTGTATAAGTATGTTTGGCTTCTCTCTCGCTTATACTATTCTTAATAACTAAAATGGTAAAACATCTTTATGTCAAATGTTTTAAAGTATTTTCCAATTTGTATTGATAGACATTGATAGACCAAAGCAATTACTGACACTATTGGTATATATTCTCCTTACCGATTTATTTGCTCTCAGTACTCTCACTTAGTATTTCTTTTTGATTTATGATCTCAATTTCTCTAAGTTTCATAGATACGCCTTCTTCACTACCTCCTACACAATGTAAGATTTATTTTTTTATCTTTTTTTTGTTTTTTTTTTTTCTTGTCTCCTGTTGTAGTTCGGCTTTTTTTTATCTTTTTAAAACTTTGTTTAATGCTGTGAATTTGACATTAAAATTATCACATTTTTTACTTACAAATTATCATATTTTTTATTTATAAACTTTTATTTTGGTCAGGGTCAACTTGGCATGTGATCTTACATCTCTCTTTCACCTATTGAACATCATCAACTTTTATTTTAAAAAGCTAACTAAATTTCTAATAAATAAATGGACATATGCATCCATATGGGTTGCACTAATCTGTGTTGAATCACTACTGTATTGTCCCCTAATTGTGGATGAAAAAAAATTGCTTTCCACGTTGATCGTTCATTGTTGTTTACCATCTAGGCCTTTTGTTTGCCTCTAGTAGCATATCGAATCTACGAGTGCGTGATCTGTAGAAGAATAAATTTATATTCTAAAATTTACTTAGTAAAATCTATACTTAATTTAGTGCACATAAAAATTGGACCTGCACTATGCTCCTGATTGCTCATTGGTCATACAATGCCACTTATAGTTGCCCCTTGTATAAGCATGTTTGGTTTCTCTCTAGCTTTTACTATTCTTAATAACTAAAATAGTAAAGTATCTTTATACCAAACTTTTCAAAGCGTTTTCCAATCTGTATTAATGAATAAATTGATAAAACATCTTTATGGTCATACATTACCACTCATGTTTGCCTCCTCTGTATAAGTATGTTTGGCTCCTCTCTAGCTTATATTATTCTTAATAACTATAATGGTAAAACATTTTAATGTCAAACTTTTTAAACATTTCACAATTTGTATTGATAGACATTGATAGGCCAAAACAATTATTGACACTATTAATATATATTCTCCTCACCGATTTATTTGCTTACAGTACTGTCACTTAGCATTTCTCTTTGATCTATGATCTTAATTTCTCCTCTCTTCGTAGATTCGCCTTCTCCACCACGTCCTACATAATGTATGGTTTTTTTTTAATCCATTTTTCTTTTTTTATTTGTTTTTCTTCTCTCCTATCATAGTTCGGTTTTCTTATCTTTTTAAAACTTTGTTTGATGTTGTGTGTTTGAAATTAAAATTATCATATTTTTTACTTACAAACTTTTATTTTGGTCAGGGCCAACTTCACATGTGATCTTACATCTCTCATTCACCTATTGAACATCATCAACTTTTATTTTAAAAAACTAAATAAATTGTTGATAAATAAATGGATAGATGTGTCCATATTGATCGCACTAATTTGTGTTGAACCACTACTGTATTATGTCCTAATTGTGGATGAAAAAAAAATTGCTTTCCACGTTGATCATCCACTACTATTTACCATTTGGGCCCTTTTTTGCCTCTAGTGGCATATCGGATCTACCAGTGCGTGATCAGTAGGAAGAATTAATTTATATTCTAAAATTTACTTGGTAAAATCTGTACTTAATTTAGTCTATATGAAAATTAGACCTGTACTATACTCCTGATTGCTGATTGGTCATATAGTGCCACTTATGCTTGCCCCTTGTATAAGCATGTTTGGCCTCTTTCCAACTTCTACTATTCTTAATAACTAAAATAGTAAAGCATCTTCATGCCAAACTTTTCAAAGCGTTTTCCAATTCGTATTGATAGATAAATGGATAAAATATCTTTACGGTTATACATTACCACTCATACTTGCCTCCTCTGTATAAGTATGTTTGGCTTCTCTCTAGCTTATACTATTCTTAATAACTAAAATGGTAAAACATCTTTATGTCAAACTTTTTAAAATATTTTTCAATTTGTATTGATAGACATTGATAGACCAAAGCAATTATTGACACTATTAGTATATATTCTCTTCATCGATTTATTTGCTCTTAGTACTCTCACTTAGCGTTTCTCTTTGATATGTGATCTCAATTTTTATTGGAACACTTTACATGAAATTCTTATGGAGCATAGCTTTTGAAATGTGAGTTAGTAGATGAGAATTAACCTGAACCTAGAAATGGAATCCAATTCTTATCATTGAGAAATATCAGATATGCTGCAATTGCAATATATATGTTTTTATTATATAACCTCTCTAGATTTTAATACTTCCATATAATTTCCTTATGTTAAAGGATTTTTCATTCTTATTGTTAATCTTTCAAGGTTGATGGACATGGACGGATAAACAAAACATTCTTGGCACTTATATGTGATTGTGCCAACCCAGTTTTGTTTATCTTCGAGGCATCAACGTTCTGAACATAGGAGCTCCAATAAGGGAAATATTGTTTTTGTTACAAGGCAGTCTACTGACCTACTCCTCCAAGACAACAACTATTGGCTCCACAGGTCACTTGTGAAAACTTTGAGTTGGTAGATGGTGATTTTTGGGGAGAAAAACTTATGAATTGGTTGCAAAACAATTTCTCACCATCTCACCTACCAATTTCAAATAAAACTATATAGAAGTAGAAATTTTTGCTGTTGGGATCAATGATTTGAAAAATACATTTGATAGACTTCGAATCAAAATGCTCAATTCATACGAAAATTCTTTGTTTATAGGTGGCGATTGCCGAAAAGAAATGTATAAATGTCTACCCAACAACGATAGATTGATAAGATATTTTGTAGTTTTTGTACTTGTATGATCAGCTTTGTCTAGAAATACAGCTCTAAATATTGCTGTATTGAACATTTACAAAATATGTCATATCTTGTGCCTTCAACTTTACTGTAGAGCTACTTTGTGCTATTTGGTTGTTCATTGTGTGTGTAATGTTGTGTTTTGATTAAGTTTGATTTTGTTGTGTTGATGATTATGTGTTGTTTAGGTTCAATGATTTCAATTCGGATGAGTGTCCGGAGGGGCAATATGTGGGGAATTATGGAATGCATTTGTGGAGGCTTCGAACAACGGTAGTTACTGTTTTGGAGAAGTTTCAGAGGGGTTTGGAGAATGGTTCCGAGAGGTTTAGGGGATTAGGAAAACATTGAAATCGTATTCGTTTAATAGTTTTAAGAGCAAGGTTGGGATCTGGAAAGGTGTTGGACCCGCAGGGGGCTTTTCTTCAGAGGTGGAATAAGATATCAAATGGGAGAGAGATTTAATTGTTTCGAGGAAAAATGAGGGGCTAAATCCATTACAAGAAATTATAACATCCTTTGACTACATGCTATTAATAAAATCCCACGAATTAAAGCCATGCGAATTGTATGTTTGGGGTCTTTGAATATTTTAATTCACGTGTCTTTGAATTGCATGCTTGCCATGAAAGTGCATTGAATAAATTCTCCCAACAATATGACTTTTGATTTCCAAATTGACATTACGTGTAATCAGCTGGATTATTATTGAACAATAAGCAATTGAATGATCGTTGCTTCAAATAATTTTTAATTGATCATGTTGCACATGAATTGAAGAAAAAGTGAATGTGAGTGGCTGAGAGACACATGGAGTACATCCAAGATAACACTTGGAAAAGTAATCAAGCAGCAAGAGACGAACAAAACATGCAGTCATGCATGAGTTGTCACAAGAGCATTAATCTTACAATATTGATAGTTGTTGCATGAAGAAGAAATCAAGAAGCGGTGCAGGTCAAGAGAGAGAGAGTCGCAAGTTGTGCACATGGGGAAGGATCAAGTGACCACATCCAGCGCACAAACGACAAGCTTGACGCAGCCTAGAGTTGCAGGATGTAGCGAAAGAATTAATCAAGCTGCAACTACACGTCGGAGGTTGGAAACGCAGGATGAAAGTGGCGACAGGAAGCCGCGACTATTAAATTTGGCAGACTTCCAGTTTTGTTCGTGCATTAAATTCCACACTCACCGACTTTGGACCTGACTTCGAGCTCTATAAATAGAGAGCTTCACTTCACAATTCAACACACAATTGAAGAGAGAGAGAGAGAGGAGAGAGAGAGAGAGAGAGAGCTTTGCATAGGGTGAGGGCTTTGCCCTCAAACCACAATTTTTCAATAGTAGTCTTTGGAGCTTTCAAGTCATCATTGGAGACATGAGGGTCGCGATGTATTGAGAGTCAAGTTGGAAAGTCAACTCCTACCTTGAAGACGAGAGGATCACGCCTATTCAATTAGATTTTCTTTGTGCTTTATTTTTAATTATTTAAATATGTAGTTGATTCTTGTTTTAATTGTTTTAATGATGATGAACTAAATTCTCATTTCTAGACTACAATATAATTTGACTATGATTTTAATTTATTTAATGATTCAGTAATATTTTATAATTGATTTTTACTTTTGTATTCTATTTTATTGATGCTTAATACTAGTCAATTAATTTGGATCCATTAATTGATTAGATCTTAGGAATTTGATACTATTAAGAGAAGTATTATGAGATCAAAACTCAATAAAATACCATAATTCATATGAGATAGAAATATAATCATATAGTTGTGTAATCGTGTGGGGATAATATGAACTTAATAAACTTAGTTAAGTTAATTTACATAGAGATATAATCAAGTTAATTAATATAGCCCACAATCATCAATCTCCATTAGAATCCCTACTAGGAACACAAGAAATCAATAACCCAAAAAAATAAAAAAAAGTGGCGGTATAGGGTCTCCAAGGATGACGGAGACCCAGATGGTCTGCATTATTAGAGATCCACCTACCACTGTCGGAGGGAGATTTGCCACTATCGAAGCCATTGCTGGAGATGGATAAAGAGAGAAGGGACCGCTAGGGGTAAAGAGATCCTTGCCACTATCATCATTGGACAAAGATAGAGAACAAGAGAGAAAGGTCGACTAGGGAAGAGGAAGAGAGGAGAGAGAGAGTTGAGGGATTTTATATATATTTAAATAAAAATATCAATTTTTTTATGATTTTATATTTAATATTATTTATTTTGATTTTTTGAATTTTAATTAATATTATTTTAGTTAATTTTCCATTATTTTTTCCTTTTACCTTTTGGAGTCAAACGGTCAACCATGTTAACATAACGCATTCTGTGACCGTCAGAGGCATTTAGGGGTGGTAAAACAGATTAGCATGTTGAGTTAAGCTGAATTCGATTCGATTTGTTTATGAATTTAACGAATTCGACACAAATTCGTTTAAGAAGCGGGTTGATATTTTTGGATTCAATATGAATTCGTTTATAAATGAATGACATAATACGACACAATTAATTTGTTTAATACTTGGATTATACCCATTAATTTGTTTAACCCATTAATTAGTTAATCGTTTAACCCATTTAACTTTTTTAATTCGTTTAACCCCGTTTAATTTGTTTAATTGTTTAACCGTTCAATTCGTTTAACTTATTTAATCTAAATAATATTTTAAACATAAATATAATAAATAATTCACAATTAGATATTTAAACATTAGATTCAACACAATCAACACATAAAAAGCAAACACCAAATTTAACGAATCAACATATAAAAACTAAACACCAAATTCAACAAAATCAACACATGAAAACCAAACACTAAATTTAACAAAATCAACACATAAAAAACAAATACTAAATTCGACAGAATCAACACATAAAAACAAATATATTAATTTTTTTTTTAAAAAAAAACCCAGTAAATTAAATCAACAACAAAATAAAATAAAATCATACTCAAACTCAATACAAATCTATGGAAATTAAAATTACATAACATTATGGTAGTGGAGATGGCGGATCTGGTGGTGGAGCCTTGGATCTAATGGTGGACCATGGAGAAGAGGTGGCAATCTTAAGGAGATGGGGAGAAGAGCGTCGACTGTGAGGGAGGAGCGGAGAACGGGCAGTCATCGTGAGGAGGAAGAGAGAACCGGCGGCAACCATGAGGAAGGAGGGAAGAACGACCGCGAGGGAGGAGGGAAGATCGAATAGTGATTATGAAGGACAAAGGGAGAACAATCGGCAACCGTGGGGAGAAGGCGACGACTAGACGATGACCGTGAAGGAGAAGGGGATGATTCAACGGAATGGGTGGTGGGGTGTAGGTATAGGTGTGGGTGTGGCTGCCGAAATGAGCTTGAAAATGGCCAAATGAGTTAGATTGTTTAGGTTTTGGATGAATGTGTGTGTGTGTGTGTGTGTGTGTGTGTGTGTCAATGTATAATTACACATTTAGCCCCTCTAATATGTTAAATTATAATTTATCCCTATTTTAATTGTGTCAACCCGCGATTCGTTTAAACAAACCCAATTCGATTCATTTAATAAACGGGTTAAACGGGTTGACACGATTACGATATAAATTCGTTTAACTTCAACCCATACCCATTTATTTTTCACGAATTTATGTCGACTCATCATGTCGTAACCTATATTGCCACCTCTAAAGGCATTGTTGTCCTTTTGTATTCCTCCAGAGGGGATTTTAGATATTTATGTTAATGTTAAGTTGCATTTTGGATACATATAAAATAATGGGTTGCAAAATACGTCAAGTTGTTTTTTTGGGATTTTCCCTTTTATTTGTCAATAAAACATCCCTAAAAGTGGTTTTTCGCTCGAAAAGGCAAAGCTAACTTCCAAAAATAATGCCAAACATGATTTTTAATAAGTATTTGTAGTGTCGATATGTCTATGTTATTAATTATTATTAGTTTTGATGGTTTTTAACAAAATGGAGAACATAAATTGGTTTTTCTTTTGTATATGACTCATACTGTTATATATATATCACCTACGATGCAATAATTCAAATTTAAAATATTATTAGACTAGCACTCTCCACAACCAAGTTACATTGAGTAGAGGTTCAAACTCACTTTCTATTAATACAAACATAATGAATATAATATTCATCAACCTCAATTTCACAATTATAGACCTAATTATTTTATTTCTAGCAAATAATATGTTTCATAGAATTTACAATGTAAACGTCATATAAAATGTCTTAATGGATAAGAAATTTATGAAAACAGATAATTCATTCAACCAAGAACCAACAAAAACTTAAGCGATTGATGATCATTCAAATCTACAAATAGAAATGCATAATTTTCTAATAAATGTGTGTGTGTGTGTGTATGTGGCTTTTATAATCATGACGTCCTAACTTTAAAAAGTAAGGACTAAATAATCAAATTCATCCATTCCATTTAAATTAAATAAGAAAAAAAATTATTTTAGGGGAGAGAATGAATGGATGAATTTGATTGATTAGTCTTTACTTTTTAAAGTTAAAAAATCCTGATTATAAAAACCCTCTATATATATATAAAAGGATCCTGACGAAAGAAACATTACAATCTCTAGATAAAGCATTGCTCTTATGAAGACTGATCTCAGAAGTACAAAAACTTTCGGTGATTGCATAATGTTATGTTTATGAAACAATAATGCTCAATTTTGAATGTCGTTATGTCTAATTTGATGGTGTATATAGCATTCATTCACTAAACTTGGGCCTCAGACCTAAACTAGTCAATCATTTGGTCTCACATTTTAACTATTAATGATGGCTTTGGTTCTACCTGCCCAGCCCAGGGTATGACAGTAATTTTACTTTTAAAGGGTATGAAAGTAAATTTTATTAGATCATGATTCATGACGATCATAATATATATGAGGTTTTTATAAATAGGACATTCTAACTTTAAAAAGTAAGAATTAACCAATTAAACTTATTCATTCTATTTGAATTAAATAGGATAGATAATTTATTTTAGGAAAAAGAATGCAATGAATAAATTTAATTGATTGGTCCTTACTTTTTAACGTTAGTATGTCTTGATTATAAAAGCCCTGTATATGTGTGTGTGTGTATATATATAAGTAAGGATCATGACCAAAGAACTCTTTCTCTCTCTCATACATATATATAAAAGGATCCAGATCAAAGAACTCTCTCTCATATATATATATATACACACTCACATATATATGTGAGAGAGAGAGAGAGAGAGAGAGAGAGAGAGAGATGAAATGAAGTTGATATAGTGGTATGCTTCCTACATATGCATCTATGAGATTGTGAGTTTAAATTATAATCTTTGAGAGAATAATAGAATAAAAAATAAGCATTTGAAAGAGTAAAAAGAGTTTAAGATATAAATGCAATTTTAATTAATAATTGGTGGGTATACTTATAAAATATATAATAAGTACCTTTTTAGTAATTTTACTTAAAGATAATATTGTATATTTTTTTTAAAAAAATGTAAATTTAGGTGTACATACAATTTTTTTAGGGTGGAAATATCGCCACTCAATCTTTAAATGTTGCAGGCATCCTAATCAACCTATTTGACGCCTTTACCCATCCTTATTTCCCTTGAACAAAGTTTTGAGTGATAACGAGGGAAAAGTGGAGGAATAGCGATCGTGAAAAATAACCCAACCATATCCTTAGAATTATTCCTTAATATCTTTGGGTCATATAGAAATTGGCAGACAAATGATACTGACGTCTTTTTGGGGTAAAGTATGTATATGGAGAGTAGTATGGTGGATGTGCTTTGTATCTTTAGTTTCGTACAAGAAATTTTAATCTGTGTAAAATGTTCTATACCCAATAGGGGTGGGCATTTGCAACCTAATCCGATAAACTCAACCTAACTCAACTATTTTTTATTAGATTGGGCTGGATAAATTTAAAAAAAAAAACTGGGATGGGTGGGTTACGTAGAGTTGAAAAATTACATAGGGTTGAAAATTCCCACCCCAACCCAACAAATGCCTACACTTATGGTGTGTTTACTTCATGGATTGAGAAATGAGAATGGGGAATGAGATTGATTGATAATGTTTATTTACTTAAAATTCATTCCGTAATGGGAATGAAAATGTGGACCCCACATCAATTTAAGATTGGGGAATGGAAATCTTATTCCCCCCAACCTACTTAGGAATCCTATTCTCATTCCTTTTGTAAGGATAAAAAATCTTTTATACCCTTCTTTAAAAATTTTAAAAAAAAAAAACTATTTTATTTGATGTTAAAAAAAAAAACTACATATTATAATAAAAAATTGCACATCACTGGCTTTTCATTACCAATTTCTTAATTATCATAGTAGACTATTAAAATAATATGCAATTTTTTTTTAATTATAACATATAGTTTTTTATTTGATATTTTAAAAAAAAAAACTGCATATTGTAATAAAAAATTACAACTAAGTTATTGGACTATTAAAACAATATGCAGTTTTTTTTTATTATAATATATAATTTTTTATTTGATATTAAAAAATGCATATTATAACAAGAAACTCCACACTATTATAATTAATTCATAATTTTAATTGGGGACATTTTCGTAACTTATAATTAATTCATTCCGATTCCAAAGCAAAGTAAACAGTTCAATGGGAATACTACTTATTCTGATTCTGATTCCGATTCCGATTCCGATTCCGATTCTGATTCTTGCAGTTGAAGTAAACAACTTATTCTGATTCCGATACTTCATTCTGATTCCAAGTCATTCTGATTCCATATCATTCTGATTCATATTCCGATTCCTCCAAGTGAAGTAAACACACCATTAGTTTTAAATTCAAGATTTTCTCTACCTTCAAGAAGAATACTTCCTAGGAATGAGAATCAAGGATAGCTACATATGTTCTTCAATTTTTTTTTTTTTTTTAACTTTTATTTGTACTTGTTTTATGGATTGAACCTTTATTTGTGATCATTATTTATAATATTTGAATTTATGTGATAATATAGTATTAGAAATGTTATTCATATTCGGTAGAAACTTTTCTATATTTCAACAAATATCTAACTCAATTAACCCAACCCAACTATTATCAAGTTTTTCAACCTAATGTATCGAATTGAAAATTTTTTAACCCTACACAAATCGACAAACGCTCACCCTGTACTAGTAATTGAAATGTCTCAAGCAAACGTGTCAACCTGCTATTAGTAATTGAAATGTCACGAGTAATCGTGTCAACTTGCTAGTGTGAGTACTAGATCTGAGGAATCTCTTTATGATAGGAACAATTTCGTCATTATAGTAAGCGCAATGGTAATTTTGGGTTCCGAGTGAAACGATCACTGTACCATACTTCAAAACTATCATCTACCTAACCATGTTGGTTTGTGTTCGAGGTCTTCATCTTTCAAGAATTGTTTTTGTTTTTAAATATAAAAGCAGTTGCCCTGTAGATGCAAGCAGAAAATGTAATTGAAAGAGATTCAATTCCAGATGGCCTTTGTCGGTGCTGTCAAGTTTGTAGTGAAATGCACTAATATTCTTGCATGATGCGTTTGCATCATATATGTATTTTTCTTTGCTATGAAGAAACTAATAAGTGAAAACTTTGATGTTAAAATTAGTAGATAAATTTGTATTTCCCGATTTCATGCTTCGTTTGTAATGAAAAGACTGCTAATATTTTTAGGACAGTGTGAACATTGTTTGTTGCAAGCCTTTTTTTTTTTTTTTGCATTGGTTTATACTCCGTAAGTCTTTCTTTCAAATTTTGTCTATCTTAATATTTGTTTTTGTGATTATTGTTAACGTATCATAACTCAAAGTTTTAAATACTATAATTAAATTAATTTTATCATTTAAGTTTTTGAGGTCTAATGGTAATTGATATGGTATCAAAGTTTAGATGTTTTGATTCAAACTCTCTCTCCTCTTTTATCTGAAAATCTTCTCGATATATATGTTTTACGTTAAGGGGCGTTTAGCATATGTCCTTTATTTGTTATATATCCATGTTGCACATGAAGGGACATGTTAACGTATTATAACTTCAAGTCTTAAATACTGTAGTTAGATTATTTTCTATTAATTTAAGTTTTTGGATTTGATAGTAATTAATAATAATGATATGGTGATTTTTTATGTTGCGAATAGATGCATGTCAATACGAGCAATCGAGGCAGATGATTCAATCTCATCAGAATGCAGGAAGTTGGTGGCTTATTGGTTTATTATTATTATTATTATTTAATAATTTTTCTTTTGAACGGGCTTTTCGCAAGCTACTTCTATGGTAATCTTCCACGTGCCCCTGTTTTAATGTCTATCTAGGTTCCAATTAGATTTTGGGGAAATTCAAAAAGGAAATAGTTTATATTAGCTTCAATATTATGGTTCTTTTTTATTGTGCGGTTACCTTCTAATTTCATATAACAATGTTTGGCTCGTTTATTTGGAAACAGAAACTCTGGATTTAAGCTTTCACATATGATATTTATCTTGCGTTTAATAAGTCACACAAACCCTTGATTGTATTTCCTTTCCAAAAAAAAAAAAAAAAAAAAGGCGAAGAAAAGAAAAGTAAAAGAAAAACCTTGGTTGTATTTCATGGTAGTGGTACACTCTCTTAATGGACTATTTGTTGTAACAATGGTAATAATTTAGACGACCCTTACTTATCCTGATTAGTGATCGTATTATTCAAAACAATTTTATTTTTTCTTATCAAAAATAAAATAATATCTTTGTTAAACTCTTACAAGTAGGATTCTTTCTTGAACATGAGTGCCCAAAGTAGATATTTTTATAAAATCCCAGTGGGTTTAGCAATGCCTTTGAATTTATTGGATGAAAATTGAAAACATAAATACAGATGCACAAGTAACAGAGCAAATAAAGGAAAAGGCTGCATTGTCCACGGAAGATTAGTCTAACGGGGCCTGATGTCACTCAGACAGAGAACAAGAAACCTGAAACTGATCTATTTTCAAGTGACAAAGTGGAAGCAATGGAGAATCTTCCACCTCCTAAACAAGTCCAGCAAGAGTGCACAAAGTGAAACAACACTTAACTCTCATCTTCAGGGTAAGAGACATAAAAACTGCTTTTCCAAAACTAAAGCTTCCATTAGACCAGAAATTAAGGTATTCTTTTCAGAGAGAATTTTTGCTTGAAATACATATTGTGAAAATAATTTAATTCTTGAAATACATTCTGTCAAAATAATCTAATGTGCATATACAGGCAAGGTTATTTAATTGGTTAAGTATCTAATTCGTGCTTCTCCATAAAAACATTTGAAGCACTGTTTGCATCTTGAAAAAACATTATTTTTAGTTTAACCACATATATAATGCTTTTGATCTTAGTAAAGGCATTTTTTGTCTGTTGGTGCCTGTCCATGTATGCAACTTATCATCAAAGAAGTTGCAGGATTTGAAAGAAGACTTTTCACAGAAAAATAACTTTGAAGCAGAGGTTTAAGAGAATGGACATGAAGCTTGTGAGGAACCAGTTTCCAGTGAGGTATGTGACTGGCTATATAGTAATTATTATATTCTAATTTAATTTCTATATAAATCTATCCCTTGCTAAGTCCCTTTTTTTATAAATATTCGAACGAAATTGATGTTTATCGTAACTGTGTGGTAATATGATTTTAATTAGTTATATTGTTCGATTATAAACTGGTTATGAGTATTGAAGGAAAGGACTCTGGTTTTTAAAAAAAAAATGAAAATTATGAAGTTTTGAACCTTTGAAAGGGTTTCTAACAACCATGATAATGACTTCACTGCTATGGTCCCCAAGTTCAATAAGAAATCGACCAAATTGCTAGTCCAGTGGCCACTAGAAAGCATATTGAATTTGAACCTAGAATGAAAGCTCAATCATGAGGCTAGTTTCTCTTAACTACACCACTTTTGTATTAAAGGCAGATCCTCTTGTAAGTGTGAGTTGCTTTGCTGCTTTCAGGTTTTGTTACATTTCTTTGTACCTTTTTAATTTTTAAGAGGTCTTCCTAAGTTGGCCTCTCTGGCCACTTCGGTTTTTGCTTGAAGGAAATACCTTTGATCTATGTAAGGGGAGCTAATTCTCACATCTTCGATTGCAGGTGAAGTGCAGAGAGCCCAACATTGAGCAGAAATCGTTGATAACTGTACAGGTAACAAAGAGAGAGGCAATGGCTGTAGCAAAGCAGGCACTAAGCTTCTTCTCTAGGCGATGAAGAAGTTTATTATTATTACTTTTTTTTTCTTTGTGAAACTGGTTTATTTACTTTAACCTAAATATTTTTAGCTCATAACTAAACCTAAATGACGTGGTTTGTAAATCACAAATTTAATATGGATCATGAGATAATATGCCATTTACCCTTTGATTTTTTTTTTTTTTTTTTTTAAATTTTACAGTTTTTTTTTTTTTTTACAAAATTTGCTTTTATTTTAATTCAATATTATAATTTATTTTTTAATTTAATATCTTTCATTAAATCTCTATGATCTATCATAACTTTGATGTATGTTGAAGATCTAAAGATTTTGTTTTTCTTTTTTAAAATTCCAAATAACCATTGAAATAAAAAGATCTAAATATCCTTCTAATTGTTAAGTTTAACTAATAGTCAACTGACATACTATAAAATGACCAATTTGATGACTTTCTCAAACTTGAAGAATAGTAGGGACTAAAAAGGGATTTGTGAGTAAATGGAAAGAGATATTTCATCAAAATAAAAGAACAGAATTAAAATTTACCCATTTGAAATTAAAAATTATTCATTTACCAATAATTATAATAAAAAAGTACAATTACAAAAACAATTCCATACCAGGTATAACCCAACTTACCCTTGTTAAGTAATATATTCAACAATTCTGCACAAAATTAATAAACAAATTAGTTTAAAAAGTTAATAATGAAATCCATCTATATCCTATATCTACGATTATCCATTTAAAATTTTAACAAGTCTAATACAGATGTAAGCCTAGTTTAGGTCCATATCTATGTTTTACCATTCTTCGAAGGAGTGGACATGCACCTTATGTCAAGGAAGAGCTTAAATGCCTCATTTGGTGCATAGGATTAGATAGGATGTGATGGAATATAATTGAATGAAATGAGATGAGATATGATTGGATGAGGTTAAATTAGTATTATACCATGTTTGGTGTAAATGGGACTGAATTTGATTGGATTTAACCAAATATATTCTTTTGTGTAAATTGATTTTTGAATAAAATGTATTAATTTTTAAATATATTTAATACAAATAAAAATTTACTTTTAATAAATTTTAAATTTATAAACTTCATATCCATTCATTTGAGATTTGAAATGACCTAATGTGTAGGTTGGAGAGGGAAGGTTTCCCTTCCCACTCTAGTCCAAACGTGGGCAATGGTAGGTAGAAAAAAATTCTTTCCTATCCCCCAAAATTACCCATCTTCCAATTGCATCCAAAGTGAGATAACACTCCACTCTCACCTTCAAGTAAGACGACAAAGCTGCCTATGACAAGCTGAAAGCCTGAAACCTAAGAACCAGCTATCTGAAAGCATAGAGGATACTACATTTATATTTAAACAAAGACAGAAAATACAAGTTACTAGGCCTAGGAAGAAATATGTTGAGTATAAAGAGCCTTTGGGGTGATGCAAATTATGCAATACACGCCACATTTAGTATTGATGACATGGGTTATCACCTCCTATGAAAAAAGGCACTTAGTCTAAGGCACTGAGAAGGTTGTCAGGGGTTGAGTTTTACCTGCCCAGCCTCAATGTCAGTCTGGAATTTCCTTGCAGCAGCACCAGATGATGTAAATATAGAAGCTCCGTTGCCATATCTGTACAAGTATTATAATGTGAATGTAAAACACATATTAATGATATAATGATGGTTTAGAGTTTAAAAGAAACTATACTCAAGGATTTATTTATTATTGTTAATGATGTCTATGGCCTCTTCCAAGCTGTCAGCCTAAATGTAAACAAGGAGGACAAAACATATGCCAGCATATGTTAATTATTGTTTTTTTACGAACAAAGAAAAAACAGATGTTACAGAAACAAAGAAACACAAAAGCAGGAATCAACACATCCTCATCGAAAGAAGAACTGGGCCAAAGATTTCCTCATGCAGACCAAGATAGAATTGCTAAGTATGTCCCGAGTTTCAAGGTCCAATTCTATCATAATCTTGGATGATAAATTCTTCACGTTCCAAAAAACACAGCAAAAATCGTGAACGTGAACTACCATACCTTGTAACACTCCAATGTCAGCTGTGACATTAGTTAAGATGGTTGGGACCAAGAAAATTGCCATGCTCATATACTGGAACCTGTTGTCACCTGTCACAAATAAACATCGATGCAGACCAATTTCACTTACAAAAGTGAGAGTGTTTAACTTATTCGTAACCAAACACCCAATCAAAGACCAAACATGCCAGTTATAGGACCAAAGTGAAAAATAAGCTGGTAGTTGACTTCTGTTCCTTTCTTGCTAGGTTCCTCTATCAGCCCAGGGGAGGCAGGGTAGCTGTTTATATTTTAATGCATGTCTTTCCATTAATTTTTCATTCATTTGTCAAGAAAAACAGAAAAAGAAAAAAGTTAAGTTTAGATGGAGAGATAGGCCCAAAGAAGAAAAAAAGAGCCAAGGAACAAAGGTTGAGACCTCCGTTGTTTAATACTCCTAACTAAGAGTTGATGTACGGTCATATAAACCCGTAAGGGCCTAACCAAAGTTGTTTGAATGTGAAAATACTGATCTATTGTGTATTAATGAGCAAATTCAAATTCTCAAGTACTAGTATTTATATTGTTTCCCGCATCACCACTTTTTAATGAATATGCATGGTATTTCTACCTTTACTCATTTATTACTGTTATGTGCTTCTTACATAAATTACTCAGTTCTAGTTATTTACTCGTTCCATAATTTTAACCGCATATTATATGATTCATGCACAAAACGAGAATCGGTGCTGAAAAGAAAAAATCATATCATTGTATCACAAAGGGAAGAAGCAACAAGTAATGATTGTAAAAGATTAGTATATCATAAAATACCACTATATTTCTCAAGTCAAGCAGTAGCTTGGCACCACTATCATCACCACTTTGAATTAAATGGCAAATCCGTTCCTTGGCCTGAGATTGCAAGAAATATTCCCAAGCAAAATTTAGTGATTAGAAACTCACCCAATCCCGTACCAGAAAATACATATTTTGTATTGAAAAGTTCCCATGTGAACACAATATAAGATCTGAAGTTTCTATGTAACACAGAAAATTGTTGAAAATTAGATATCAAATAAGTAGGGCTAACTCTAAGCATAAAAGAGGTACAGAGTTTTTTGAAATGTATGCTGACCTGTTTACTAATAACTGGACCAAGGTCTGCATCAGGTTCTGTTCTGGCATTTACTTTAAGTGCTTCTGCGCTCTCTACCAGTTTGTTCTCCCTGGAAAAGGTTATAACCAAACTTATCAGCAATGGTGTTTCACATACATCATAGAACTAATTTTCAGAAATATATATATGTCGTTTTAACAAACATTTCAGAACATGGAAGTATCATGTACCAAATATAACCTTTATGGGAACGTAATTTTGAGATATTCACTATAACGGGAAAATCTGTTCGCAAAAGAAGATGGAGTGCTTAGACAACATCCTAACCAATTTATCCATTATATAGATACAACTGTGAATAGAAAGTTCATTTTACCCAGTTAGATAAAAACTGAGTACTTTGAAAGCTTGATCATTCCCCATCTGCAATTCTGTTAGCATACCCCAGAATGAACTTTTATAAAATTTCATAATCTTTGGCTGTATGCAACCATTTTGTGATTTATATGAAAAGCCACTATACATTTTTGAAAAAATTAGACAATCTAATCTGCTGTAATGATAAATTATTCCAAACTGAGTTTCCTTCATGTTGTAAAATTAGTATTCCTCCAGCAACAATAAGAATACCACATAAATTACCCATGACTTGTTCATTAAGCAGTAGAATAAGTCCTAAACACCAGGTTGGGCAACCTCCTTAATTCTAAAGGGCATCTTACAGCAACAACACACAACCTAAATTTTAGGGCAAAAACATATCAGGCATTTATTTACACTTGAGAAAGGGGGAGAGGAGTAATGTGTGACATTTGAGCTGGGCAGACGTGAACTGGAACTGTAAGCAAACAAAGCAGTCTCAATGTTATCAAAACTCAAGATAAAGAAGATAAATTAAACAAGACGCAAGACAAAAGTAAAAGCACCAATAGAAAAAGATGAAGTTAGAACAAGTGATACCATGATTTTGAGTCTCCTACAAAAATGATCATGCTGAGCGCCATGCATCTTTGTCCAGCTGCAACTAAAGCATTTAATGTGGCGTCCACACTTGCATCAGGCAGAACAATTCTATGGTTTTTGGCTCCCATATTGACTTGATGTCAACTTCAATTGATGTAGATAAAAATCAAATCTATATAGCCCTCTACAAAACCTTATAATGGCTTGTGCTGGTGAAAACCTAAAGACATAACTAATTCAGTCTAGCAATCTCATTAATTTTTTAAATTCATCCTTCCAACTGAAAGAGTTATGACAGTTGATATAAACAATGATTTAATGGAAGCAACTAAATTAAGGACAAGAATATGATGCTGGTGGAAAGTTGAAGGGACAAACACCAAGAAGCTCTCTAATGCTGTAAGTATCAATTCCATTTGCTACATTGGGCACATATTCCGTACGCACCTCTGCAAGAAAAACCCCAAAAGTGGAGAATAGAAAATTTATAGACCACCACCATCACAAATTCAGCTCAACCATCGACCAAAAAAAAAGAAGAAAACATAGCATCAATACGAGGCACTCGAAACATATCTCCATTGGCATCTTTCCTTGTTCATAGCAAGCTTATCTTAAAACAAGATCATAGTGATTCTCATGACCGGAAAAAATAAAAGTACAGTAGAAAACTCAAAGTTGAGATAAGCATACCATGTCTCTCCGAGAAAACTCACACAACAGTGGGTATTGTGTGAGTCTCTAAAGCTGACACCATGCATGATCGCCAGACCTTCCTTTTTTCGTTTGACAGTACACATCCACCCACTCCATCTTCAACCCTTCACATTCTCGCAACTCTTAATCGCAGGAGCCAGCTTTTTCTTCACTCTTTGATAGAGGGAGAGTGGTCTTAGTCAGGGGCGGACCCACTATAGGGCCAGGGGGACACGTGCTCCCCCTGAAATTGGAAAAAAAATTAATTAAATAATTCCAATGTCACAATGCTTCACGTCAAGCGATTGGCGCTGATGGTTGCAGCGCGCCTTTGTCTCCCTTGTCATCCGAGTTCGAGTCCCAACAACAGTTAAAAGCTTTTGCTTTTTCTCCTTTTTGCTCAAGTAGAATATTATATATTTAAAATGCCAAAATGGAGCACAGCCACACACTAGCCGGATGGCTGTGCTTGTCATCTTTCTTATGGAGAACCGAGTTGCATGTGTCTTAATAATGGATTTTATTTTTTTAATTCACTAATAATAATTGCTTTGTCTGCCTCTTTTTTTTTTTTTTTTTTTCTATTTCTTTATTATTACAAACTGATCTTCAAATTTAAAATATTTTAATTTTACAAATTATTATATTTATTTTAAATTATTTTTTTATCGCAAACTATATTATGTTTACATGAATTAGAAAATAAAATATATTATGTTATTTAATCTTAATAAATTTTAGTTTGCTCACGATTATTAGTGTGATTTATTTTTCTTTTATATAAACTATTTTATATGATAAAATTCATAAATAAAAATACTCATATAAATTATAATTATTTTTACTTTTATTTTTATTTTGCTTTACTTTATTATAAATCATATATATTTATTGGATAAAAAACTATAAATATAGCTGATTAGTGACTTTAATAATAAATATATATAGTTTGATTATATATATTTATTTCCAATCTAAATAACAACTATTATCATAAAGAAGACATATCTCTAAATTAAGTTTCTATTTATTTTTTCAAGTAATATGAAATTTGAACTTTTCTTATTAAGAAAAGTGGGGCTAGTGCACAATTAACTCATAATTAGTATACTTTTATTTTTATATTTATATTAAAAATACTACTTTAATAAATTTTGTTTACAATTTTATAAGGAGTAAAACTACATATTTTTTACTGATTATGTATTTTAACTATATTTTATTTCATATAATGTTTTTCTAGCAATTTAAAGAAATATTACAAAAAAAAAAAAAAAATTATATATAAAAGTACCCCCCCTCACATAAACTTCTGGATCCGCCACTGGTCTTAGTTCATCGGACTACTTTAACCAAGGAGCAGAGTGAGACTTTCACCTTTCACCTTCTAATATATATTTTTTTATATCACTGGCAATAAAATGCATCCAGGCAATGATTCTGTGTTTACTGATTGGTCACATGATATAATGACTAATGTGGATGACTAATATATGAGCGTAAATTTTAAAATCATTTTTAAGAGTTTAATAAACCGTTATTTTTATGTTAGTAGCTTCATATTTTCATCTTAGCAAAGTGAAAGTCAATTGCTCATAGCATAAATGGAAAAACAAGTAGAAGAAAAACAATTGACAAGAGAGAAATTAGATTGCATGAAAAATTAAACAATAATACAACATGCAAGGTGAACTTAGAGAATGGAACCAAGCTAGTACAACCTCTTACAAGGTCCTTTACTTAAAAGTCATGACCAGTTGCATGTCCAATTAGTGGTTTAGCTGAATTTGGTGAACTTCTCCATAATCTTGGATGTGTCAATCGACAAGACGGGTGTACTTAGAAATGGGCTGATCCTCTTAAATATACAAAAAATCTAAATTTTAGATGGACCACCCATAGTGGATTTTCTTGGGAACCATATTTTTATGCCGTGTAGAAAATGGGCTTTCGGGGAGAATCATCACTTTATGGACCATGGCCCATTTTTGAGAAATTCTTGTTAATTGTAAATTATAACGCTTAAGATATTTGCCCAAGAATGTGTGTACAATCTCAAATTGATTTCTTCGGCATCATAGATGGGCCTCTTCAACTCTCACGGATGCCTTTCTTGGCAATGGAAGTGACCCCACAATGCCAACTGGGATGATGCTAGACCCTTGGATCGGAGGTGGGCCCCACCTAAGTCAATCTAGGGGAATCCGATTCATGTCAACCTCTCTCTGATATAAATGGCTACAAAGTCAAAACAGTGAGTAAATGGGAGGTCATTGTTCCAGGCCCAGCTCCCAAAATGCCGGTATATGACTCCTTTTGTAATAGCAATCTTGTACCGTAGCAACACGTTAACCAACCTTCACAGCAAAACATGCAAAGAAAAAGAAGAAGAAGAAGAAGAAGAAGAAGAAGAAGAAGAAGAAGACTTACTTCCATGTGTCTTGTCTTTTACTTTTCTATGGAGTTTTGCTTTTGGGCTTTACCTGGTTTGTCTGTGACTCTCTCTGATTCTGATCAGAGGAAAGTGTATATTCCAATGCAGAGGCATTAATGATCTGCTATTGCTTGTGGGGCTATCCAAAGTTATATGGAAAACTGTTATATAATAAAAATGAAAGTAATACGGAGGGGGTGGGGGCGCCTTGAAATTTAAAATTAAAAAAAAAAAAAATTGCTAATGTACTGCACAGTCCAAAAGAAAGAAAAAATAAACCAAATTGCTCTGTCGTCGCAGTCTGCAGACTACTGAAGTGCAGCAGTGCATGTGCTGATACGTAGATGTTGTGCAGTAAGTGCTATAGCTATCAACTTCAATTAATGTTTTATTTTTAATTGTTATTATTATTTATCTTTTTATCATTTTTTTAAATTGATTTAAAAACTACAAATTTTTTCTGTTATGCCTCACTTTTTTTTCCAAATTTCGTGGGCTAATTCTTTTTTTTTTTTTTTATTGTTTATTATTTATTATTTAATTATTTATTTTTCCTAATTGTAATAGAATTAACTTGCTTCCTTGTTTCTTCCGTTGGACCTAACTTTCCTACTTCTAATATTTTTCCCAATCTTAATTAATTAATACTTTCTTTTTCAATTTTATTCTTTTAATTTTTTTCTATATATAAATACTATTTATTTCTATTTTCTATTAGTTATGCAAATTTCATTGACAATTTACAATTTTAATAAACAACTTTTTTTTCCTTTTTCTATTTATCTTTATTTGATATCTCTTTATTTTTATTTTGATATTGTTGACGTTCGGAAACGGTCAACCAGAGATTCTGAGGCTCAGACGGCGAACTTGGTAATTAAGGATTGATTGTACTGATTGAGGGACAGTAAATGATCTATTAATGAAGTGCTAGGTTGGTGGTGTTTAATTCAAGTGAAGGAATGTCGGTTTTGGTGGTTGGTCGGATTCAATAAGGTGATTAACAAGCAATTAAAGAGAAAGAGAGAGAGAAAGAGAGAAGAAACACAAGGGTTTTTACGTGGTTCGGTGACTGCACCTACGTCCACGGCCACTCTGGAGTAATTCCGGCAGAGTGACAGTTCTCTAGTATGTTCAGCTTGTTGTACAGTAAAAATGTCTCCCCTCTTTATAGAGGAAGGGAGCTCACAATAAAAAATACAAAAGAAAGTTCTACAAGTTATTGGCAACGGCTAGTTTCAGCTAATCCTGACACTACCATGCTGCATTAATTGTAAAGGTAATGATGATTTCCTCCCTGCACAAGTCTGCATTAATTATACTTGCAGAGGTCTTCACTTCATTAAATGCTTCTGGGTAATTGTGTAGGTAGTTTCCGGCGGAAAATCATGAGGGTAGGTAGTTCTGACAACTTGCCATACACGGTATCTCCTGAGGAAACTTTCAGGTCAAACAGGGGATGCGCCTTGGAGGAGAGATAAGGCGTTCTGGAGGTGGATGCGAGCTCGCGATCTCACGACCTGTGCGACCTCGCGAGCTCCTTGAGCTGAAAGCACTGGCAGGAAGCATGCTGAAGAACTGTTGCTGGCTCGCGGTCTGGACGGCCTCGCGAGCTGGACTTGCAGCCGCTGGTTTCGTCTTTGGGCCTCCTGGGCCCTTGCCTCTGTTCACATTAAAAATAGACGAGTACTGGCCCATCTGGGCCGAGCCAGAAAATAGGTATAACAGATATCTTGTAATATCAAGATATAAAGTTTCATCGAGAAAAATTATAATTTTATGTTATTTATGTTTTTCTTCTTTTTTTTTTAAAATAATTTTACTAGAATTTTTAAACATGAGACTATTTTTTTATTAAAATATAATATATGTTTTATTTTATTTAAATAATATAATAGTATCAAATATTTTTATATAAAAATATTAAATATTTAACATGTTCTTAATTTTTAATTTTTAATTTTTTAATTATTTTATTCATATATTTCTAAACAAATTTCTAAATCCGTCATTATAGATAATATGCATTAGATAACAAAAAATAAATAAAAATAAGGAACTAAAAGGAGTAACATGAAAAAGAGAACAGGATAGTAAAGGGAGAAGATTTATTTATATTGACATTACATGAGGGACTTACGCGCCAACAACACACACATATGTAAATAGAAGAGGCAAATAGGAGTTTGCTTCGTTATGAAGCATATATTAAAAATTGGTTTTAATATATTTAACATAATGATAATCTCGTTTTGCCATTTGGTTTTTGTGACCAGTCTGTTTTTAAAGTCAACATTCCCACTCTAATTCTCTACTCTCTACCGCCAAGTTTAAATGCTCTTTTTGACTTTCTCAGATACATTTGTACGTTAAATGTTCTTAATTAAAACTTTGAACTTGCACTACTTCCACCCTACCTAATCTCATTTATTCTTTTAATTCTTAAAACAAAAATTTAATACACGTAGATTCAAGGATGTGCATGCAGACACTATCTTTACCCCAACACGAGACAATTTTATCTTTGGATGATTCTCTACATAATAATTTTGTTTTGTTTTAACGAGAGATTTGTTTTTTTTAGGTTCATATTTGATGGATAAAAGAATTTTTTTAAAAAAAATTCATCAAAATCAAATATTATAATTATTATTTTAATAAAGGGAGCTCTAATATATATGAGAATTGAATATTATTTTTTAAAAGTACATCATTATTTTTATTTCTATTTCCATTAATTATGTAAAAAGTGTGATAAGGAGTAGGGGTGGGCAAAAAAACCGGGACCGACCTGAACCGAACCGACCCAAAAATATCGGTTTTTACATTAAGTTTGGGTCGGGTCAGTTTTAAAAGGAGAAAACCGACTTTTTCGGTTTCGGGTCGGTTTTGGATAAAAAATCGACCCGAAACCGAAAACCGAATAAAAAATAAATAAATAAATATACATATGTACATAGAAGCCCTTCAACCACACACACAACACATTACATACACAAGACACAACCCTAGCCGTCATTATCAACAGTCAACACATCCATTCATCGCCATTCTTCTTATTCTTTCCCACTTTAACTTAGTCTTCTTCAATTATTCTTCCATATTCACTTCTAATCATTCTTATTCAGTTATTCTTGTCGTTGTTGTCGTCGCCATTACACCTGTCACCATTACCGTCACCCTTGCACCTATTGCTACTGTCATCGCCCTTCGTTTGTCACTGTTGCAGTTACCTTTCAGCTGTCGCCGTCGTCGTTGTTGCCGTCGCCGTCGCCCTTCATCTGTCGTCGTTGCAGTCGCTTGAAAACCTATCGCCGTCGCCCTTCATTTGTGTCTCTGTCATCGTTGCCATTTGCTGGTAGGTTTCTAGTTTATGGCGAGTTTGTGGTGGTGAGTTTCTACTTGTGGTGGTCTGGTGGGTTTCTGCTTTATAGTGGTCTGATGGGTTTGTCCTCCATCGCCATTTGCTCAACCTCTCGCCTATGACTTCATCTTCTTCAAGTTCAAATGGTTCTGGTTTTGGGTTCACTTTCGATTTTTTTTGTTTTGTTTAATTTGTTATGTATAATTTGAATTTTTTTGTGTTATTTGATTTGTTGAGTAATTTCTTGTGTAATTTTATTGATTTTGGTGTTTATAGATCTGGATTCACATGGTTCTGGTCTTAGGATAGACCTTTGATTTCTTTTGTTTTGTGTAATTTGTTGTGTAATTTTGTGGGTTCTGATGTTTGTAGACTTGAAAAGTGTTTGGTGTTTTTACTGTGTAGATCTGGAAAGTGTTGTGTGTTTTTTTTGTTTGATATTTTTAGTGGAAAACCGACCTGAACCGATCGATCCGGACCGACCCGATTGTAACCGATTTAGGTCGGTTTTGCACCTCTACTTAGGTCGGGTTGGTTTTGAAAATGAAAAACCGATTAAAGTCGGTTTCGGTTCGGTTCGGTTTTGGTCAAAACCGACCCAACCCGACCCGTGCCCACCCCTAATAAGGAGTGATGAATAGGGTAGAATTCTAGACCTCTTGTTTTTTTTTTTTTTTTTTTGTGAAAAGTGATTTTCGATCTTAGTCTTGCCTGTTTGGCATAGCTTTTGGACCCTTCAAAAGCTCTTCCTAGGTCCAAAAGCAGCTTTTGGAACCGTTTGGATTTTCTCAAAAAAAGAGCTTGTGATGTCCAAAAGCTCTTCCAATGAAAGCTGCACCTACCCAGCTTTGCAGTGAAGAGCTTTCAGCAAATCACGCGAAGCCATTTTTCAGTTTTAATGATTTTTTTTAATTACCAGTTTTACCCCTGTAATAAGGAACAACAAATTGAAATTGACCATTGTATCCTACTATATATTTCACTTTTCTTTCGCACAAACGAAAATCTTTCATTTCTCACCTCTCTCTCCCACCTTCCATTTCACGCCTCTCTCCCCACCACTAAACCAGAGGAAGCACCTCTGTCTGAAACGCCTTGATGACCCCACCCGTTGTACACCTGATTATTGTGAATCAACCACCATCGCAGACCAAATTGACTGAAAAACTAGCTTTTATTTATTTTTTTTACTCATGTTTTCGACAAACCCAAGTGAAAGCAAGAAAATAACACTTTGTTTATATAAAAAGAGACAACAGATGAAGGTCGAAATGGCCGCGGATTTTGTTGATAACAACAGCAGCAACAGCAATAGTAGAAGAGTTGCAGCCAAGAGTGGAGGAGGAGGGCAAGTGCAAGGACAAGGACAAGAGCCAGAGCAGCTACCATGCCCACGTTGTGACTCTATCAACACCAAGTTCTGCCACTACAACAACTACAACTTCTCTCAGCCTCAACACTTCTGCAAAGCTTGTCGCCATTACTAGACTCAAGGTGGCACTCTAAGGGACATACCTGTAGGTGGTGGTGACTTGAAGGGCACTAACAACGGCAATGTGGGTCTGTGTGGAAGTGGTGGTTTCACTTCTCTTTTAAGCACACAAGGACCGGGCTTCTTAGCTTTGAGTGGATTCGGGCTTGGTCTTGGTTCCAACTTTGTTGGGGACGCGGGTTTAAGTGGGCTCGGGAGAGGAGTATGGGGTTTTGCTGGAATGGGAGACGGCGATGTAGCTGGTGGTGGTGTTGCTTCTAACAGCAGCGGCAGTGGTGGCGGTGGTGGCTTGCGAGACAGGAAAGAAGGGTGGTGGTAAAGGAGGTGAAGTTCTTTTGGAAGAAAAGACGCGAGGTCGGTTTTCTGGTTCCCGATGGAACTAGATCTGATTTTCCAAACCAGATCTGGTTTGGAAAAGAAGAGGGCGGTTTCCGGTGGAATGATCTGGTGCCCGACCAGCTCATGATTTTTTTCTTTTTTTTTTTCATTTAATTTTTATTTAGTATTTTTATAGGGGTATTTCTGGTATGCCATTGTTGGAAGAGATTTTAGAATAATTCACCCAAACAGTTTTGAAAGCTCTTCTAAATTTAAAAGTTCTTCTAAAATATATCATCCAAACAGAAATTGAAAAGCTTAAGCTATGACTTCTCTTCTTCTACTATCAAAAGCCAAAAGTAAAAGCTATCCCAAACGGACCCTTACTATTTGTAATAGTGGATGGATGTGGTGATGGATGATGGATGATGAGCATGCATGGGAAGCATATCTCAAAAAGAATCAGAGAGAAAATTGTACTCAACAATTACTGGACGATGGATCACATCCATCAAAACAGTCACCAACTCACCCATCAAACCAAGCCGCACCGTCACCTGCACCATCACGTGCACCATCCCTCCACTCACCCATCAAAACCAAACTGCAGCATCACCATCACTAACTTACCAATCAACCATCAAAACCAGGCTGCACAATTTACCATCACCAACTCACCCATCAAAACCAGACTTGACCATCTCGCTTGCCTTCACTCTCTCCTGCCTTGACTGCTTCGGCCTAACAGTGGAGCCAGCTCCGTCCCATAGCACTGGTGGAGGTAGAGATTCGGCGACCGCCATACGGGCCACCGAGGCGGATGAGACTTTGACAGAGAGGCAGAAGGTGAAGATATAATTTGTGGATTTTTTTCTTCCTTTTCTTTGTAATTTGTGGATTTTTTGACAATATAATTTGTGGGATGTGTATTGATTCTGATTGAAGTGATTGGTAGTTTGGGTTGATATTGTGATTAATTGTTAGGGTGTTTAAAAAATAATAATAATAAAATACTTTGAAGGTGAATTGACGGTGAAGATGAAGATGAGGATGGGTCTGGCAGCGACGGCTTTAGAGGCGGCAGAGATGGAGGCCACGGGAGAGGAGGCCGTTTTGGCCGCGGCGGGGGCAGAGGAGGTGGTCACGGTGGTGGTGGCGGCTTCCGTGACGAAGGACCTCCAGCAGAAGTTGTTGGTCAGTGTCCATTCTTCCTTTTAACTCTTTTCTTGTTTGCTTGAGAAAAATGTATGAAGTAGAAATAATAAAGTTTAGATTTTTATTTGGTTATGTTATTGAAAACAAAGGTCAAATATAAGTTCTATTTAACTAAATTTGATATATGATTTTGATGGCTTGAATTGGTGGAGAATATATGTGTTGTTTGGTTGGGAGCTTGGAAGTTGTTTTATTTGTGAAAATAACTGAAAAATAACGACTTTATGCTATGGAAAGCAGTGAAATCACATTTACAATGCCCCAATGGAATCCCTGCTATGATTAGTTTTGTTTAGCTCGCACTGATTTGTGTGTGTTCATGGATTATTGTGGTGTTATAATATGTCTTTGTGGTGTATATTCTGAAAAGATGGTTGGACTGTGGAAATAGTTGGAGAAAATTAAGTTACACACTGTGTAGGCTTTCTTGTTTCACTACCACGAACTTCTTAGTTTTATGGGTTGATATATGTTGCTTTATATATGATCTGCCGATTTCTTTTCGATGAGAGTTGTGCAGACTACAAGTATTATGAATGTCAGCTTGCTGAAGAGGAAAAAGTTCTTTCACAGAGCATGGAGGTTCAAACACCTCATAGTGGTGAGAACTTGAACGCTGCATTTCTGCTGTGTTAATCTAGATTAGTAGCTTTTTTGAAGAAAAAAATGCTCACTCTTGACATGAGTTGCTATATTTGTCAGTTATCATTTTGAATTTTATGTTCCGATTTGCGTTGTTGCTTACTTTTTATCTTGCAAATCACGATGTCATCTTGGAAATGTTGGTGTTATGTTGGGTACATTGTTCCCTTAGGTGGCATGAACAGCACTTCAATCCCCAAATCAACCAGTGCTCCTCAAAGGTCAATGCAGCAGCAAAATTATCAAACCCCTACGTCTGCTTTATATGAATATACGGAAGAGCCTGGATCTTCTGCAGCTTCAGGTCCAATGGCATCTGCGGGAAGGGCTGGTATTGGTATACCTTTATTTTATTTTATCATGGGATTTTATGTGAGAATTTAGTTTTAATTCTTTTCTTTTTTGCCTATAAACAGATTTTTTGTTTTCATCTGTATTGAGAATGATGGAATAGAGTTTATAACATAAGTGGTTCTTTTATACAATCTGTAGTGTGTGCTTTTTTTTTTTTTTTAAAGAGATCTAGCCTCATTATTGCCGACATTGTTGTGAAGTATTTTGGTTTTAGTAATTATCGTTTTTTTTTTTTTCATTATATGAATCGAATGTTCGTGGTTCTCAAAAGATGCTTAAGGAGTTGTACATTGTGTTAGAATTTCTTATGTTCAGTGTCAATTTGTTACTTTGTTTTGGTACCCTATTGAATTAACAACTTTATGAATATAACGTTTATTGGTACTTTGTATTTGCTGCTGTATTTTATGTTTGTTGCTTAACTTGCACGTGAATCGAGTGGACCAACTGGTGCAGATCCTACACCTATGATGGAGTCTTACATGAAAAAAGTTGCTCAGGAAGAGAGGAGGAGGCAGCCTAAACAGTCAAAGGATTGAGATGCCTCGGCCTCCTTCGCTTCAAGGTTGGTATCTGATGCCAATTGAAGCAAATTTCCATTGAGTAAGCTACAATTTTGCTGAAGTCTTTGTGCAGGAATTAGATTTTTTTATGTCTTCCTTGATTTATTACTTTTTATACAATGAACGTATCTCACCAATTCTTTAATCACAGGGAGGGCCATCCGCAAAAAAGGGGACATCACATGGGTGATTACATTCCACAAGAAGAGCTCGAGAAGTTCTTGGCTACCTGTAATGATGCAGCTGCATAGAAAACTGCAAAAGAGGCTACAGAGAGGGCAATTAAGAGAGATAGAGGTCAGGGAAGAAGAGCGAGAAAGAGACGGATGAAGGAATGAGAGAGAAATAAATAATGAATTTATTTATTATTATTGTTTGTTAAATCAATATCTATTTATTGATTTTAATATTTTATTTATTTAATTTTAATATATGTTTAGACATAATGGTAAGTTCAAGATATTTTTAGAGCAAATGAGTTTTTTTTTTCGTAATCCCACTATTGTCAATGGGGTAATTGTGTCTTTTAACCATGAGTTGGCATCACATTGTTAGTTTTCTCACCCATTTATTATCATATGATTATTATAAGATTTAATTATATCAAAGGTTTAGATGTTATTATCACAAGTATGTCTTTTTATATCAAAGGTTTAATTGCTATCTTATTGTTTTTACTTAAATAACAGGAGGATTACTTTCAAAATAATAATAATAATGATGGTGATGATGATGACAATAATAATAAGAGGGGGATCAATAATGGTTATTATCATAAAGTTTATCTATAACTATTATACATTTAAGACAAAAATGAAGATTCAACAAATTTTTTCTTATAAATTAATAAAATTTTAAATGATCATAAAATTGCATAAAACATTTCATACTAATAAAAGAGTGATCAAATAAATAAGCATAACAAGAAGGAGTCTTATTATAATGCTTCGTTTGGTACAACTTCTTTAAATAGATATTTTAGAAGTAGATCTTTTGGTAATAGATCTTTTGGAAATGGATTTTTTGAAAAAAAAAAATTATTGGTTGTTTAGTTGTTAATTAAAAAAACTCTTTTAAATTGTAGAGCGTTTGGTTAAATTATTTTTAAAACAATTTTAGATTATTAATTTATAAAAAAAGGGCACAAAGAGAGAGGGGTAATATATTCATTCTATAAATATAATTATTTCAACTTTAACCATAAAAAATTAATCAATTAAACAATTAATAATTATTTGATGTAAATATATTTTCAAAACATAGATTTTCAATAAAATAAATGTAAAATTATTTTGTTTCTTTATTTTTTTATTTTCAAAAGATAAGTGTTTATTTAGATTTGTTAATAAGGTTTTACATCTTCAATTTTATTTGAGTTAAGTAGATTTTCATTAATATTTCATCAATTACAATTATATACTACAATTGCAGTATATATATACACTACAATTGCAGTATATATATACTGCACCGTAATATATATGTACTACAATTGCAGTATATATACTGTCGTATATATATACACTGCAATTGCAATATATATATACACACTGTAATTGCAGTATATATATAACAGTATAATATTCATGACAATAAAATAAAAAAATTGGAATAACAATTAAAATCAATTTAAAAAAAAAAACACAAAATATAGAAAACTTATTGGTTAGAGAAGAGTTCTCAGAAGTTTTGATGAAATAAAAAGTGAATGAAAGTAAAGACTATGTGTTTATATTTATAATGAAAGTGTAATTGGGTTATAAGGGTTTAAAGAAATTAATAAAATAAAATAGGGATATATTAAACATTTTAATATTTAAAAAAAAAAAAACTCAAAAATGTCTACTAGGAGAAGCTCACAATTTGAGCTTCTTCAAGTAGACCTTCTATAACTTTTTTAATTCTTTGAAAGTTCTACTAGGATGTCAACCAAACGACGTAAAAAAAATCAAGTAGAGCTTTTGGCATTAAAAAATTATTTTTGACCAGTAGATAAGCTATACCAAACGTATACTAAATAAAGAAGCATAACAAAAAAAAGTCTTATTATTATATATGATATCATCTATATGATAATAATTTAAATAAAAAAATATTATTAATTCAGTAGTTAAATTTAAATATTCACTCAACATAGAATATAAATAATAATATTTAATTATTTTAACGATTAAATTTTTTTGATAAGAAAAAAAAATATAAATTTAAACACATAACTTGCACATGCAATCCAAACAAGTATATTAGAAGGTGGTCTATGAATATGATTAAATATAAAAGATTGGTATTTATGAATAAGTACAGAGGAAGAAGGGATCAACTTTGGCTAAGTGAAGTGGATTGTTTTATTAGTATTATTATTATTATTATTATTTCTTTTGAAGTGTACAAAAAGAAAGGCACAAGACGATGGATTTCATATTGTTTTATTTTATGACATATGTCATGTGATAACATATGGTGATTCCAATTAAAAAGCAACCATATTCTAATAGTACACCGGTTGGCCGTCATCAATGGATAAACCTTTCTTTCTTTTTGGAAACTCCTCAATGGAGAAACTTTTTTTGCTTTTCTTCTTGGAAACCCCTAACTGAGAAACTCCTCAATGGTAATTTTTGTTTATTACAACAGTGTAAATGTCTATTATATCTTCCCAAAATTTTTTGGTTGGTAATATATATTTTTTCTTTTTTAATGTTAGGAAGAGTGGATTAAATTTAGAGAAAAGTAATGAATTGATATGGATTCGAAAAAAATAAATAAGTGTGAGTTTGACTTAATCAAATTTCAATAAATCTATAATTTGTATAAGATTAAGTGTGAATATTAACATTGATATCTTGAAGAGGACACGTAATGGCACCCAAAAAAAAAAAAAAATGGGTCCTTTAGCGAAGCAAAATTTACAAAAAAAAAAAAACAAAAGAACACGTATGTGGGGAAGATGCATGTAAGGACGAGAGATTCTTGAAGAGGAAAGGGTCCATGGGACGTGATAAACTTACCCGACATCCCTATCAACTAGCTTTGTGAAACTTCAAGTCTTTAAGTAACTATTTAAGTGTCGGTGCTTTCAAGAAAATGAACAACAGCAATGAAAAGCACAACGACCCAATACCCAAAAACCAAACAAAAAGACAAAAACTTATGTGGGATGATAATGAAAAGATTTATTGTACAAAATCTTGGTAAATGTAGTTAGTTAGTCTCACTGGAGGACCCTTGAAAGTGACATAGCTTTTGTAATTAAACCAATTCTATTTCAAATATAGAAAGGAGAATATTTTCCCTAATTGGAATGGGAAATGACAACTTTCCATCAAATATTAATTATTAAATTATTTCCAAAAAAAACTATTAATTATTAAATACCCATTCACACCTCCAAAACTCAGCCCTCTCTCATTCTCTCTCATATCAATAAAGTTGTGTTGTAAAGTGCTTAGGTATATAATAGGGGTGACTTATGGGACCCGCTTGCATGCCTAACATCAACGTTTAGTGTGTTATGAGACATGGTTAAGGCGATCTTCAATACATAATACTAAATTTCACATTATTTTAGTACTAACGTCAAATTTTTTTATACCAAACCTTTTTATTATTTAATATATTTAACATCAAATTAATATAAATAACATCTTCAAATAATATTTTATATATAATTCTTTAATTAATATATATTAAATATTTAAAACTATATTAAAATATATTTAATATTCTACTTATTTTAAATATCTTAATAAAATATTTCAGATGATATATTTATTAATAATAATTTAATATATCTTTAATTACATTAATTTATAAGTTCACACCAAATTTAATATTATGAATAGCGTAACCTCAAATTTGATGTTGTTTTATTCATTGCAGAAAAAAAAATTTCTTGGAAAAAATGAATTGATGCACATAAGGGTGGGTAGAAAAACATGGAACCGATCCGAACACCTTGATCCGATCCGATCCGTGGGTATTCGGATCAGATCACATGTTCAAAAGTAAGGTGTTTGGATCCTCACTTGTGAAAACACCATGTTTTACGGATCGGATCGAGGTATCCAAAACCGATCCGATCCGTGAACCCGTGAATAATGATACATACATAATTTCATATACCTCTATATAAAGTTCACTTAAGTTAACCCTAACATCCATCTCTCACTCTCTTTCACTCTCATCCCAGCAGCTTGGTGAGTCTATTTACAGTTTTAGCTTGATATTTATATGATTGAGTGTTAGTGTTTTAGTGATTTTTATGCTTGTTTGTTGTGTTTTGTTGTTGAGTTACATATTTCATTTGCTGATTATATATATATATATGTTATTGTTGCTGTGAATAGATGAGGAAAATTATAAAGAGTGGTGAGGAGTGTGAATTTAATATTAATGTTATCAATTCGATTGGAAAAAGTCAAAATCTTGGGGTGACAAAAAATATATATATATAGAAGATATCTCTATTTATCTTCTTATCATAAGTTAAAATTGAAAGTAGGTGTTCCGATCCAGTCCGATCCGCAAACTAGATGTTCGGATCAGATCGGTTCCTTCTCCTTGATGGATCATGTTTGGATCCAAAAATGACGATCCGCGAAGTTACCATGTTCGAATCGGATCCGATCGGAAGCGATCCGAACATGATATTGTCTACCCCTAGATGCACACAGGAGTGGAAAACTACACCAAAATGGTGTTTTGGTGTATTGGTTGAAGTTGGTCTAATCCACCAAAATTATGATTGGTCAAGCCATTTAGATGGGAAGTAGGATAGGTGCCCAAAAATAAATAAAGTAGGTTTGGTGGAAAGGTGCAGCGAAATTTCAAAGCAACTTTCAGTTGATAAAATATTAACTAGTAGGTAGTGGGAAATGAGAAAAATTAGTGGGATGTTTTCTGATGATATGATTGGGGGGGCGGACCTGGTGACGGTGATCTTGAAACGCAACAACCCTCTGTTATCCTCTATTTATGGAAAATGTGATGGTGGTGGATCTGATTACGCTGTTTATGGAAATGTGAGAAGGGGTTTGATGGAAAAGAGGAGTACTAGTAGGGCTGGTGATGGTTCCCTTCACTTTGTCTTGTTTTTCTTTTTAACAACATTTTATTTATTATACCATATTAACATTTACTTTACTGCCTAAAGTATCAGTTCTCTTCTCTATCTTTTCCTATTTCATTTTTGTTGACAAATAAATTCATTTTTATGTACCACTGTAATTGAGTTTTTTTTTTATTTTTTTATTTTTTTTATTTAGGTTTTAAAAGATCAAGTAAATTCATATTGTCCAGTGAGCAATCATTGAATTGATTCTTTTAGTCAAAATGATGTTTGATGAATAAAAAATTAGACTTCATTGTGCAGCAATTGAGATGAAAGTTTCATAGTAAAAAAATTAAAATAATGAATTTATATATAAATGCATGTATTATTATGGAGCACAGATAATATCTCTTGCATGCAGGGAAAATTCCAATTTTAGATGTCATTCGTTCACGTATCAAGATTTTAATTGAGTCGGTCTTCTTTTTTTTCTTTTAAACAAATTTAGTCTATATTCAATTTAAATATTTCAGGTAAATTATTGACTTATGTACGTGTTCAAAAATAATGAAATCAATCTTTTTCTTAGTCGCTTTTTGAAAAACAAAAACAAAACAAAGCCCAAAAAAAATAATAAAATAAAATCCCAGGACAAAAAAACAACAATAATCAAAACAAAAACAAATATCCAAAACACTATAATCAAGACAAAAACAAATATTTTTTAAAAAGATTAAAATTTAAAAATCAAAACAACAGCATCCATTAGTTATTTATTATTCCATATTATTTCATATTATTATTTACTTTACTACCTAAGGTATCATTGGTGTAATTTCATGAAATCTTAAGTTTTTGTGTAATTTGCCCTAACATAAATTTAGTGCTGCTAAAAGAATGGAAATATTCATATAAACCCTTACTTTTTAATGAAATGTCACAATTTTAAATATTTTTATTATATAATATGTTTCGTCGTCAAATTATTCAAAATATATCACTTTAGTGCTAACAGGAAATCGAAACTAATGATATAATTTGTCAAAAATATAATTAATGATATAAGGGATGTTTTATCTTAAAAATAACACACTATGTAAAGGGATGTTTTATCTTAAAAATAACACACTATGTATATGTGTAAATGTCCAACTAGTGAAAAACTATATATATATGAAATAAAATTTAATATAGTTATAATAGTAATATATAACATATCAACGAATCTTAGAAGAAAATAATATAATTATAAAGAAATTAAAAATGAGCAATCGTTTTTTCGTTTAAAAAAGGGGGCTGAGTTCACCGTTTTGAAATTTCTTCCCAGTTAATGTTGGGCTAGTGACCATAACCACAGCAAAACTCCTAATTATATTTCACGGCTATAGATTAATCAAAGTGACATGCATCTTGATTAATAGATAATTACCATATGATAACTCCTGAAAAGAGATGAAAGACAGACAATTAAACTGATATTTCAATTTTTCTTAAATTTTGTGGACTCCACCAACAGTGTTCCTCACGTTGAATCAGCTTGTAAGGTTTTGAATTATTAATTTTTTTAACGTCGTAACCATGTGGAGTGGATGACAGCTAATAGATTAGGAAACTCTAGTTTACGGTCGGTTGCTCAAGTTACAATAAAAGAAAAATAAATTTTAAAGACAGAAAATGTTAACATGTATCCATATATTAAGATTTAAAAAATTAATTAATTAATTAAAATTATATATAAATATATATAATCGTGTACCGATGTACTAAATAATAAATATAATTTATTTAAAAATATCAATGTTGTTATCCATAAATATTATTTGTATATCCATATTTAAATGAAACTTTTCATTTTAAAAGTATTTCTTAATATAAGCATAATTATCATCCATTAATATAATTGATCTTTTGTTAAGGAATACACGTTTAATTAAAGTTATGGGACGTTATTGCGATTTTTTTGAGAATAAATGTTATGTCTTAATTAGCTATCGTTTCAAATCATATGAACTACACCATTATTAAATGTGAAGATGGTGAACAGAGCTTGAATTTTATACAGCACTCACAAAAACAATTTCATGGACAATTTCAGACAAGTCATTGGATGACCTGGGTCGCCTCCAAATGAATAATTAAGGGTACTCTCAGTATGTTCTATAGAAGCAATATTTATAAAAATTGAATAAGAAAAATATATTTGTTTATTTAATATATTAATTTATATTCTTTTATATCTGATAACAAATAAAAATAATCTTTTTATTCACTTAATTGTTAAACTTTAACCAAAAAGGCTATTAACAAAATCCAATATAAAACAAATTTACAAACTCATTTAACACGTTTTGATGGAAAAATAAAAAAGTTGTATACTGTCTAGAAAGAGTAGTGAGATGATTTTATGTGTCCAATTAGGTGGATTTCACCCGATCATAGAATAATGCATGGTTGATCATTTCAGCAGCAAACTCACGATGTGTTTACTTCATTTGAAGGAATCAAAATAGGAATCAGAATAATCTGGAATTGGAATGACTTGGAATCGGAATCAGAATAAGTTGTTTATTTCAACTACAGGAATTGGAATCGGAATCAGTAGTATTCTCATTGAACTGTTTACTTTACTTTAGAATCGGAATGAATTAATTATAAGTTACAAAAATATCCTTAATTAAAATTATTGATTAATTATAATAGTGTGCAGTTTTTTATTATAATATGTATTTTTTTTAATATCAAATAAAAAATTGCATATATAGTAAAAAAAATTGCATACTATAGTAAAAAAATTGAATATTATTTTAATAGTCCACTAACCTAATATGTTTTATTATAATATGTAGTTTTTTTTTTTAATATCAAATAAAAACTACATATTATAATAAAAAAATGAATATTATTTTTAATAGTCCACTATGATAATTAAAAAATTAGTGGTGAAAAACTAATGATGTGCAATTTTTTATTATAATATGTAATTTTTTTTAATATCAAATAAAATAGTTTTTTTTTTTTTTTTAAGAATGGTATAGAAGACTTTTCATCTCGACAAAAGGAATGAGAATGAGATTCCCAAGTGGGTTGGGGGAAATGAGATTCCCATTCCACAATCCCAAATTGATGTGAGACTCATACTTTCATTCCCATTACGAAATGAATTTTAAACAAGTAAACGTCATCAATCAATCTTATTTTCTATTCACATTCCCTAATCCACGAAATAAACTCACCATCAATGTTTTGATTCTTTCAAGAGTGACAAGATGACAACTTATATTTTCTAGAGTGATAGAAGATTTTCTTGTCTGCCACTATCTTTGGTTGGTTTACAGAACTTATATTTGATCATTTTAATATATTTTCTTTTCTTTTTTTTTTTTTAAACTTGATATATTTTCTTTTCATGTATGATATCAAGAGACGTTTGATCATTTTAATAATTTTTCTTGTCATGTATAATATCAAGAGACAAGGACGTGGAGCACATTGAAAACAAATATATATATATATATATATCTCTTCCATTATTTAAATGCCATTTCAAGTTACAACGCGTCTCTCACTCCTACTCTTTCTTCACCCTTGAATGCGTCTCTCACTCTTACTCCTTCTCTTCCTTGAGTTTCCGAAAATTTCCATGGAAATCAAAAAGATAAACTCCCCTGTGTCTGATGGGAGGCTTTGACCTCTATAAAGCAAAAAACTTGTCAAGTGCATGCAATTTTAGAATAAATTAATGTTATAGATAGTTGATTATTTTTTATGGGGTAAAGATCGAAATTTTAAGGAAAGAAAAAGACTTAGATAAAAAGTGCATAAAATGGAGAGTAACAAAGACTCACGTTGATTGTGCCAAAACATGTTTGGTGTGTTATCTTGTTATTACTGTTATATTTTATCATATATCTTCCCCTTATTTTTAACCTTTAGTGTTTCTTGTATAGAGATAAATAAAGTGATAAGTCATAAAGTAAATTATTGTACAAAAATAATTGAGAGGATACAGAAAGATTTGCTCTCATAAATTGGGATAATGCCATAAGTTATCTATGTAATATTTTTATATCATTTTACCCTTTGGAGTTGAATTAATTTTCAACTAAAAAATTAATAAAAAAAGAAATCTGTTACACCAAAAAAAAAAAAAAACACCTTCTCAAAAAAAAAAAAAAAAAAATCAAATAGGACACTTATAGACGTGAGATAGAAAATCAAGAGTCAGTTGCTAAGAGAGTGGGGGAGATGGTGATCACTTGTCACTCTGATTAGACACTACTATGCAGAGTGAAAATTCACTCAACTCAGGTTAGGTTACCAGTAGCTAAAGGTTAATTATTATGGTTACACACACTTACACTTGACTCATGCCTATCGTGGAACACTTGACTCAGGTTACACAGGTTATCACTTGGAGTAAAAATTGACTCTCCGGACTGAAGTTAAGGGAAATAGGTTGCAAATTATTTTTGAAGAAAAAACTCACTCCCTTCACTTTAAATTATCATAATATCCTCACTATTTTAGTAAAAAGAAAATTATGTCCTCATGTTTAATTATTGGTTTTTTTTTAAATGAAAAAAATCTAAAAATTAAATTCAAAAAGAAAATTCTAATAATGTTTTATTGAAATTGAAAAAAAAAAAAAAGGATGGACTGTGGCGACCATCAGTGAAAAATTAATTAAGCATTCCTTCCTAACACACCAACTATGCTACGTTGAGGATTCCAGTTCTAGATATGTATAGACACTAAGAAAAATCAGAAGAGTGCAATATATAACCCTATACTTAGGCCTTCTCCAACGTAGCATCATTTTAGTGTGAGTGTAAAGCACCAATTTAGTGTTAAAAACCATTCTAATGTAACACCAAAATAGTGTGAGTGTACAAAAATCAAAGCAAACATTAGTGTTTTTGCTACAGTTTGACACCAAATTTGGTGTCAAACTGTAGCCAACACCAAATTTGGTGTTGGCCCATGTGAATCTTTTTTTTTTTTTAAATTTCAACAATACCCCTCATATATTAACTACAATAATTTTTATTCCCTTTATATCATTTACCATATTTAATGTATTCGTATAATTTGATTAATAATTATAAATAGAAATTAAATTATTATAAAAAAGTTATGCTATTGGAAATATTTCATTGAGATTTTTAAAATGAGTATAATATTGAATATGTTTTAATAAATTTTTAAGTTTTTAATATATATTATAAGTAATATATTAATATAAAATGAATTAAATTATTTAACGGATATACAAAATATTATTTTAATAATTACTTGATATAATTGATAATATTTTTAACGCAAAAATTCAATAATTTTTTAAATAACAATAATATTATCATTACCATTATCTTAAATTAAACATACATGATTTAAAAAAAAAAAAAAACAAAATAACTTAGAAATAAAATATTTGACATAATTACTTCTAAACAACCATTTAGAAATTTGGAAGGTCATTTCCACTTCCTCCATAACCACTAAAATACTTGTCAAGTGCATTGGATAAAAATGAGTTGAAAAATATTAAGTGACTAAAAAATTAGGTGGAAATATAATGAGAATAATTTATTGTAAAAAAAATTTTTAAAAAAAAATCGTGAGTATTTAATAATTTTTTAAATATCGTTTAACGGTTAGGATCAAACCACTTTTTATCCAATGGTGGAGATCATATAATGTTAGATTTTTGTGTTATACTTAGAATAGTGTTAGATTAACGATTAGGATAAAACCATCATCTTATTTTTGGTAAAACAAACATACTTTATTAATAATAACAATATTTTATAATAAATTAAAAAATTATTTGAGAAATTAATAATTTTTTTTATATATTATGCGTAATTATTGAGAATAATATTTTATAATGGAGTGGATAATAAAATAGTTGGATAAAAAATTAGTTGGAAAAATAAGATAGCTAAAAAATTAGGTGGATAAACAATTAGTTGGATAAAAATGAATTGAAAAATATTAAGTGACTAAAAAATTAGGTGGAAATATAATGAGAATAATTTATTGTAAAAAAAATTGTGAGTATTTAATAATTTTTTAATATATTGTGAGTAATTATTTGAGAATAAAATTTTATATGAAATAAATTAATTAATATTGTTTAAAGGATTATATATGGAATATTATTTGAAGATACCCTTTACACCAATTTGATGTCATACACATTAGAGTAAAAGAAAATTTGGTATTGACATCAAAATGATGTCAAATTTAATACTACACATTGGATATGACCTTAGAAACCATATTGAAGAAAACATCTTCCCTATTTAATTTGTTATTTGTCTCTCATAGTCTTCTGTTTCATGACAGACTTGGTTTCAAAAATGGACAATGATTAAAATGGTGGGTTGTACATTGTCAAGAACACGTGAATTATGAAGTTGATAACTTGATCAGTCATTTTTTACTACATATATTGTTAGTAAGATCATCTTTAATGTGTAACACCAAATTTTACACAATTTTGGTGTTAATACTAAATTTTTTTATACAAAATTCTTTTACACTCCAATATATTTGACACTAAATTGGTGTAAATGGTATATTTAAATAATATTTTATACATAATTTTTTAATCAATATATATTAAAAATTTAAAAATATATTAAAATATATTCAATATTATACTCATTTTAAAGATCTCAATAAAATATTTCAGATGATATCTTTTTTTATATTAATTTATTATATATTTTTAATTAAATTAATTTATTATTAAAAAAAGTTTTGATGTTATGAACTGTGTGATACCAAATTTAGTGTTATACTGTTCATTAATACCAAAAAGTTGCTTTGGAATTGCAACTTTGGTGTTTTAATTGGAGACCAAAATTGCACCAAATTGGTGTAATTTGGTGCAACGTTGGAGTTGGTCTAATTATGTCTAACATTGAGTCAATTGAGTCAATTTTTACTATTGTAACAAGTGATAACGTGAGAGTATGGTTAATTAGTTAATGATGAGTTCGCAAGTAAATTGTTTGTTTGTACCTATTATAACCTTGATATTGGACCTAAACATTTGATGTACAATTGACAGGATGTATCATTTTCTTGGTTTTTGTATGCTAGTTTGGTGCGTGTTGTTCAATCATACCTGTGCAAGTCAAAGAGCACGTTCGAATTCAGAGTTAAATTGAATTCACATGAGGCACAAGGAGAATCGATCTTTCATTGGACTGTGAGTTGAATTAGCATGCAACATTTTCTTATTATCTTTATGATCTATTCAAAATGACATTCTCTTTCCATCACAACTCATAAGTGATTTCAAATTAAAAAAAAATATATAGATATTATTGTAACTTACATGGTAGTTAAGCATAGAAAGTAGACTGGAAACACGTGACTTTGTGATATAATAAAAGAATGTTCTATCTTTGTATAATGTTGAAGGCCTCCAACTTGTCTTGTAGTTTTCTCGACAATAATAAAAAATCTTCCATTTTGAAAACATTATAGACACCATAACTCATGTTCTCATGATGATAAAAACTGAACTTTTTGTTCTCAATAAAACAAAAACTTACAATGAGTTAGAAATTAATAAAATATAGTGAAAACTTCATTGAAAAAATTTACATAAGAAGTTTAGATTTATCATCAGGTTAGCTCGTGATCATTTCAGATATAGTAAATATTCATTTTAATTTGAAAGAACTTGAAGTGGAGTCAGTTTGAGGTGGCTTTATTTGCCCCGAAAAAGTTGGTGCGTAACATGATTAAAATAAAGTGCAAAGCATAATTTTATTTAAAGACGCTTTTTGTCCCTAAGGACATGCTAATTCTACGGCATTGTAGCAACTAGCAACCCTCTTATGCATGATAGCTTGGTTTTACAGAGCAACAAAGTTGGTGGTGCTTCATTAGTCTCATATGCATTTAATATGACATTGATGAAATTGGTATATATAGACTCATCGGTGTAGCATGTTTGTGGACATTTATGGTTAGCTGATTACTGACACCCTGAAGATATACCTAAAAAAGGGGTCACTACACTTTAAGTTTTTGCATGGCTGGTAGCTACATTGTTTTTAATTACAACTCACAAATTTGAATATTTGATAATCACTTGTCAGTAATATAAATAAATCAGGAAAGATTTGTTTTCTTCTCTCTCTTTTTCTCACATTTTGCTTTAATTTTTAATTTACTTTTTTCTATTTTTTGGGTGATTCTTTTTTCTCTTTTTAATCTCTCTTGGGGCTTCCCTTTGTTTTTCCTTTTTTAATTTCTTTTCAATTTTTCTCCAACTGACCACCAAATGTACATCAGTGGTTGGTAACCACCAGAAGTGGAATGGTTACCAACGGCTACTCTCGGGGCCCATTTGAAATATAAGGACTGTATTTAAAAAACAGAAGAAAAGAAATATAAGGACTGAGTAGGGCAGAAATTTGATGTTTGACCTAACAACATGGCCTCTATATCTACTGATCAAAGTTCACTAATATTTTTATTTTTTTTCTTGTTTCTGAAACTTTTCTTTTTTAATTCTTATTTCTGAAATTTACAAAAATTGATGTATAAATAACAACAAACTTACACTACTAATCAACATGGGCCCTGTACATAACATATTTTAATAAAATAACATTAAGTCCAACAAAGTGGTGAATAAAAAATCAATTTATAAACTTACTTTTTTTTTTTTTTATCCTTGAATATTAAGTCCCATTAACAAAATTTATAAGGGATGATATTAAAGACCTCTATTGTTTGATTGAATCATTAAGAACGCCCATATAATTTGGTATAATCCCATTTTTTTTCTTTTTGTTAATTTTGTTATTGAAAAATAGATCCTGACAATGATAGTGTATAGAAAGACGATATTGACCCTTCTGTTGATGGACAAAAGAAGGTTAAAAAATTTAAAAAATAAATAATAGATAAAATAAAAAATTATTAATAATTGAAAAAAAAATCCAATCGTCAGAAATGAAAAACCTATTTTCTGGGTTTCTATCAGCTGGAAACCTAGAAAATCTCCAAGAAACCCAGATAAAATACCTATTTTCTAGGTTTACATTAAACTAATCTCTAGGAAACATCAAACATGTAAACGTATAAACAAAGAAACACAAACATTTAATCACTACAAACATTAAACATTATCACTAAGACTCCAATATAGAAACATCAAAATCAAACATCATCACCAACATATAATCACCACCGTCATCACCAAATAAACCTCATCATTAACACATAAATTAAACTAAGTTAAAAACCAAATAAAACACATAAACATCATCACTAAGACTCCAACATAGAAACACCAACATCAAACATCATCATCAACATATAATCACCATCGTCATCACCAAATAAACCTCATCATTAACACATAAATCAAACTAAGTTAAAAACCAAATATAAACACATAAACATCATCACTAAGACTCCAACATAGAAACACCAACATCAAACATCATCACCAACATATAATCACCACGGTCATCACCAAATAGATCTTATCATTAACACATAAATCAAACTTAGTTAAAACCAAATATAAACACATAAACATCATCATTTGGACTTGAATCGAACCCAAATAATGATAGTTCATCATCTGGGCTCGATTAGGGTTTGAATCGAACCTAGATGAACCATCATCAAGGGTTCGAATCAAACCTAAAGGGGGCAACGATAAGAGAGGTACGGAGGAGGGAGGGGAAATCGACATCGGAGGAGAGAAGATGATAATGGTTCATCATTTGGGTTTAAATCGAACCTAGATAAACCATCATCATGGGTTTGAATCGAACTCAGAGAGGGTAGCGGTAGAGGAGGAGTAGAGGATGGAGGGGAATCGGCATCGGAGGAGGGAGGGGAATCAATATCGGACGAGAGGAGATGATGATGGTTAACTTGGGTTGGGTTCGAATCGAATCCAAATGGGATAGCGGCAGACGAAGAGCGGAAGAGGGAGGGGAGATCGACATCGAAGATCAGAGAGAGAGTTGTTCTTTATGAAGCTTGAATTTTTTTTTTTTTTGTTTTAATTTTTTAATTATTCCCACCATCTATCAACATGATGGACAGTGGGAATAATTAAAAAAATAAAACAAAAAAAAAAAAAAAAACATTTTCAAGCTTCGTAAAGAACAACTATTTTAACGGTGGACATAATTTTAAAAATATACATATATATATATATATATTTGTTTTTTCATTAATAATTAATCACAAGTTATTAATAAATGGTGATGAATTACAATTTCCAAGGCTGCAAGGCACTTACCAACCAAAGCAAGTCCCAATCATCAAACTACTATTTTTAATTTATTTTAGAACAAAATGTAACTTTTTTTTTATTGTTTTTAAAAATTTAACATTTTTATTTTAAATAATTACTATTTAACTTTTTTAATCAATAAATGGTTGATGTTTTTGTTTTTAAAAAGTTAATCTTTGATTGTAATAGCAAAATGCTAATTTTGTATGAATAATGATATAAGTGGTCTATCAATAATTATTTTTAGTGTGATTCTGGAGCCAAGCAAAAATTTTCTTCGTAAACCCACTTATTAATATATATTTTATTACTAATATACTCTTTCTTTTATATTACTTACAAGGCCATAAATGTAAATGCATGAACGAAAGAAGAAAAAAAAAATTGCATTATTCCCATCCCATAAGCCCTAATATTTGTTTCAAATTAGAATAAATTTCATTATAGTTTAATGGAATTTTGACACATATTTAGATTGAAATTGCAATAACATAAACTAAAAGAAATTAAAGAATTGAATTCTGCAACATAATTATAAAACAAAAAATGAAAAACCAAACAACAAACTTTGAAACTAGCAGTTCTAAGTCTAAAATCTTACAACCAAATTGCAAGTCTCAAGAACAATTGCTATGTAATCAATTTCCAAACACAAGTGCTTTTCTTTTCTTCTTCTTTTTTATTCTCCTTTTTGTCAAGCTTCATAATTATTAAACCCACGAATGAAAGATGAAGTTTTGTCGATCTAATTCATTCTTCTCACATATTTGCAAGCGTGATGTAACCTTATCTTTTTACCATTTATGAAATGAACTTTGGCTTGTATTTAGATTTCAGGTAATATTTGCTCAGAATTTGAATTATAAAATTTCCAATGTCATTCAGTCAATGCATAGTGAAGCATGATCTACTAGTTCCAATCTAACAAGTGTAAGCTACTAAATTGGGATTAGAGAAGAATAATTTAATTAAAGAGATTATTATTGTTATATTTGGTATTTTAAAAATTTGAAAGAGTATTGAGAGTTGATACATTTTTGGGAACTTATATTTGGGAACTTATATATATATATATATGGGAAAAATCATTTGGCCTCTAAGTTTTGGAGAATAGTCAAATTTTTAACTATATTTCGAAGATTCAAATTATTCCTAACGTTTCGAAAAAGTATTTAATTAGTTTTTTCTGTCAGTTAACTGATAGTCAAACCTAATGAATAGGTTGGTGGATGAGGGTAAAATTATCATTTTCAATTATGCTCTATAATGGTGACATGTGTACAAACTAGACAAATTGAGAATTTTTTTTTTTTTTAAAAAGTAAATAATATAAATTAAAATTTAATAATTAATTTACTAATTTTTAATTTAGAAAGTAAAATTAAAAATTAAAAATAAAAAGCTGAAATCACAACAGTCCATTACAATTATGGATGGGAGAGATTGTGTAAACAAATCTAAAAAAGTCAAAATTTAAAATTAAAAAAAAAGGGAAAAATTTGAAGAAAGACAAACTCTCTAGTTCATCACTATTCATCTTCATCTTCATCAACATCATGGTTCATCAAGAACTTAGAAACTTTCTCTGGTTCAAAAAAGTTGTCTCTCTCTTTATAAAACCAATGTTCGTAAATACGTAGTACGGTGCGGTACAGACATCTTATCATAGTATTATACAGTATATTCAGTGCGGTTGGTACGGACGTATTGATAAAAAATGATTTTAAAAAAATAATTTTTTAATATTTATTTTTCAAAATTATTATTTATTTACATTTTTAATATTTATTTTGTATTAAATAAATATTTATTTTTAATATTATTATTTATTTTACTTAAATAATTTTTATGTCACTTGTCTACTTTCTCCAAAAAAAAAAAAAAACCAAAAAAGAAAAGATAAAGTGTTACACATGGCATGGTATGAGCACCTGGTTTTAAAAAAAATTAATTTATTAATACACTAAAACCGAAGTCTAAAGTCAAATGTCTTATTACTCAGCACCCATTTCATCTTTTTCTTCTCCGGTTACTTCCTCCATTTCGATTACTGTTCTCTCTCACCTATTTCCTTTTCTTCTTCTCCTCTTGTCCTCTGCTTTCCATTGCTCTCCGATCCCATATGAAAAAGGTCACCGGAAAGCTTTTGCATGTGAGAGAAGTTGTCGGAAAGTTTCTGCCCGTGAGAGAAGTCACCGAAAATGAAAGCTAAAGTCACCAGTGAGGAGCGAAGAGTGCCAATTTGAGAGAGAGTGGTGTCAATTGATTATGGTTTGAGAGATTTTAGAGTTTTTTTTGTATATATTTGATTTTTTTTTTTTTTTTTTTTAAATTTACTCAACCTGATTGTATAAGTGTATATATGACCATATCGGGTCGAGACGGCCATATACGACTGTCTCGTACATCGAAGATGGATTTTGGCAGTTTTTGTCTCCGAAACAGACGTATTAGTGTGCCTCACTGATGATACACCCATACCAGCATATATACACCTATATCGCACCGTATTTTCGAGCAATGCATAAAACCAAAACCAAAAGCTCAAACACATCTCAAACCTAACACAAAAAATAAAAATCAAACATCTCAAATACAACACCATTCTTCCAAGATTCTTTGGTTCGAAAACTTTGAAACTCAAACACTACTTTTTATTACCCACTCTCCTGAGATACATCTCAAATCAAGATCTCTTGAGCCTAACCCATGATGCAATCAACGTCCTCGACAGCGATGGTAGCTTAGGATTTTTTGGAGGCAAGGGTTTTTCTGGAATCAACTTCTCTAACTTGAAAGGTAAGGGTTTTTCTAGAGCTGGTGGCAGAGTTTATGACGATGTTCTTGAAAGAGCATAAGAGAGGGGTAGTGGTGGATTGTATAGAAGTGTAAGTTGGCTTCAGTTAAGGTGTCAAAAGCCAGCTCAGAGAGCCACAGATTTGGGTAAGAGAAGCGAGTGTGTTAACATAGATTGGGTTTTGAACTAGGTTGAAGATTTTTTTCAATTTGTGTGCATCTCGATTTCGATTGTTGTGGTCTATTTGTAAGGATGATGATTTGGTTTGGTAGGACTGAAGATTTTTTCAATTTGTGTGCATCTGTGTTAGGTTTCAAACAGGGTTTCGATTTTTCCAATTTGTAGTTGATGTGTGCATCTGGGTTCCAATTTGTATGCATCAAATTGTGGTTGATGTGTACATTTAGGTTTATTATTATTATTATTATTATATTTGTTAATGGAATCTGGATTGATGTTTTACATATTTTTTATATCAAATTTTTATATGGTAGATTTTTTTTTTTAAAATTTTTTTTGGATGTTATCTTGTTTTGAATTGATTTTGTTTGAATTGCTTATGGATGAGAAATTTAGGTTGATTTTTTGGGTGTTGTTTGTTTGATTGAAAATGAATCTTGATGTGATTTAAAAAATAATAATGACAATAATAAAATAAATCTTGATGTGGAATGAATATTAATGATTTTTTGTGTTTTATTTTATTTCATTTTAAGTTTTTTCATTTTTTTTTAAAAATTTTATGGATGTTTAAGTAACATTTTGAAAAACCATTTTCACATATTTGTCATTAGGTTTGACCTTTAGTTAACTGATAAGAGAGATTAGTTTGACTCTTTTTTCAAAACGTCAGGGGTGACTTGATGATTTTTAGAAAGATAGTTAAAAATTTGATCTCTTCTCAAAACTTATGAATCAAAATGATTTTTACCTATATAAATATCCCCTTAGATTTACTTGGGTATATATATACTTGATAAAAAAAAAAATGCTATTGTATTCTAAAATGTATTATTAAAATTTGTTATATGTGATTACAACTAAACATGTTTGATTATAATAAATAAATATGATCACAATTAGTATATCAATGAATGTGATCACACATATTGATTGTAATTTTATATATTTAGTTGTAATCATATATAATAAATTATAATAATATATTTTAAAATGTAATCGCATATTTTTTTTTTGTCAAGTATATGCATACCCAATACATGCTTGAATGTGCATATATATATATATATATATAAATGAATAATTTCATTTAACCCTTATAATATATTGATATTACAATTTTAGCCTTATTAATCATGTCGACTTGCAAATCTATTAACTAAATCTAATTTGATTCGTTTAATAAATGGATTAAACGGATTGATACGATTATGACACGAATTTAAGTTAAATCTACACATTTATTTTTTATGAATTTATATCGATCAATCGTGTCGTGATTTAAATTAACATCTCCACTAAAACAAGAGGTGCTAATAGCTTTATCTGAATTTAATTCACTCTCCCTATTAAAAAAAAAAAAAACACATTACCATCTAGCGGGAAAGATATAATTAATATTTACGTTGCTTTAATAAAAAATAGGGATATTATGAAAAGATCACCTAAAAAGTGAAATAATGATGATCGGCACCCGAATTTTATTTTATCAGATGAACCCCCGGTTAAAAAAGGGATGATGTTAGATTTAATGGGCATAATGGTAATTGCATAAGTACTTAATTTATTTTAATAACTCTATCAATTAAATTAAAACAAAATTATTAAACAAAAATAAATATAAAAAAAAAAACACATAAAAACCCACCGCCACCAGTCGACCACTCCACTCCACTCCCTTAATCACCCCACCACTACTTCACCAAGCCCACTCCAAATGATGGAGTCGACTGGTTTTGCCCCAACGCAACCATCGGTGGCGACGCGATCGGCTCCAGATTTCAGAGCCGCCAAAGCCGTGCCCCAACACAATAGTCATCGTCGGCGTGATCAGCTTCAGATTTAAAATTCGTTGAAGCCGTCATCGACCGAACTGATAGACGGGATTGTAATCGGTGATGGAGTCGACTGGCTTCATCTTAGATGGAGATGAAATCAGTCGGCCCCATCTCTATCTGAGATGGAGTCTTAGATGGAGATGTAGCAACCCCCCATCGCCATCACAGCGGCGTCAATGGTTTGACTGCTAATGGGAAAACAACGGCTTGCATTTGGTGCTCTACAAGTGGACTCCATTGACTCAGAGAGACGGGAGCAGCAACAGTAATGAAAGAGAAGAGTTCCGAGAAGGAAATGATGGAGTTTTACATATGGGTTTGTGTTCTTTTGTTGATTGGTTTTGATTTGGTTTTGTGGGGGGTGTTGTGGCTTGATTTAGGTGTATAGTGGTTTAGGGTTTCACTGTGTGGTGGTTTTGGATCAAGAGATGTGAGAGTGAAGTGTTTAGTTAACTGATCGTTGAGGAAAAGAAAGGGAATGTGTTGGTTAATTGGGTGTGTGTGGTTTGATTCGGTGTTGGTGTTGTAAAGTGCGAATTCGGGGACGTGTTTATGTTGCTGGAAACCCAGAAAGGTTGTTGGAAACCCAGAAGATTTCTGGGTTCCCAGGAGGTTTATGGAATCTTGGAAACCCAGAACCTTGCTTTCCATTTTCTGGGTTTCCAGATTTTCTTGCTTGAAAAGGGGATTTTTTTTTTTTTAAATTGTGTTATTGTTTTATTAAATATCATTATTAGATAATAATCAATAAGATTAAATGGAATCTAAGTCATAACATAAGTTAAAAGGATGTGATAGAGATTTTATAGGGACTGAATTTTGATAATATTATGATGTTGGTTGAAAAATATTAACTTTTGAGTAGAACATAATCGTTTCGGTTCAAGTTGAAAGCCTTTTGAAGTGTTCATGTTCGGTTCGAAATTTGAGAACCAAGTTGGTTCTAGTTCTCAATGTGTTCATTGTTCGGTTCAATATTTGAGAGTGTTTTCATGTTCAGTTCAATTTTTGAGAATGTATAAAAAATCGGTTTATTATTTGAGAAATATGAAAAATCGGTTTATGTTTAGTTCTAATAGGAACCAAACCGATGTTTAGTTTAAATAGGAATCGAGTTAAACATGAAGTTATCCATCCCTTGCTTGTGGTGGTGTTAGATATCTTTACGTTGCATAATTGAAGCTATTTGAAAATTGGAATATTAATGAAGTTTTATAAAAGTAAAAGACCTCTTTTTCTATTTTAAAATCAACTTTTATTTTTACATAGTTTTCAAATTAATTTAAATAAATTTGCATAACATGAGATATTTTGTGTTCAAAAGATATTAACTAGTAGGACTATAGGAGTATTTGTAGAGTTAAACAATTTATAATGTCCTGCAAGTATGATTACAAAAATTGATAACCGTTAATCGATCGACGAGACAACGGTTAAAGATTTATCGATCACTTGGTGATTAATCATTATTCATTAATCAGCAGATACTGTTTTAAGAGAAAATTATTATTTTTTAAAATTTGAGAGTCCAAATTGATATTTTTTTAACTTTAGGGGCCAAAATAAGATAATAGTGTAATTTTATCAACCCTCAAGGGGATCCGTGTAATTTTACCCTACTATATAAACAAACATTATGCGTTCACGTTGAACGCAAAACCCTCGCCGTCCACCATAGCCCTTCGCCTCTCTCTCTCTCTCTCTCTCTCTCTCTCTCTCTCTCTCTCTTTCTCACTCACTCACCACCGGACCAAGCGGCCACTTCTTCTTCTTCTCATTTTCTGCCACCGTCGTACGTTCTTCTTCGCCAGATCTGCCACCATACGTTCGTCTGCTTCGTCGGATCTGTCGCCGCCATGTGTTCCTCTTCTTCTTCCCTCCCTCACTCTCTCACTCTCATCTCTCATCTCTCTGGATGGTGATTGAATATTGGTTCTTTGCTTTTTTAGCTGCCGTAGGAATATATAACCTTTTCATTAGACGCCTGCTGCAGGTTGGTATATATTATTATTTTAGTATGTTGTTATTTCTCATTTGAGTTTATGTAAATTTGAGATGAAACACTTGACATTATTTTCTCTTGTGAAGCTATTATGGGAGGAGAGACCGAAAAAACAGGTAATGGAACAAGACCTGGAGAAGTGGTTTCCTTTTGAAAGGCTCTCTCAGGAGCTACGAAATCGTATTAAGGAATACAAGCCACGCATATGGCATCAAACTGAACACGTTCATTTGGAAAATCTGCTCCGTAAACTTCCCAAGTATCTCCAATATAACATAAAACGTGAATTCTGTTTAGATTTGCTAAAACGGGTGAGTAATTTTATCTCGTTAGAATTTGCGTAGTTTTCTATCTTCTTTATTAGAACACTTTACGTGAAATAGTTATGGAGTATAGCTTTTCAAATGTGAGATAGTAGACGAGAATTAACCTGGACCTAGAAATGGAATCCAAATGTCATCATTGAGATATATCAGATTTGCTGCATTTGCAGTATGTATGTTGTTATTATATAAACTCTCTAGATTTTAATACTTCCATATAATTTCCTTATATTAAAGGATTTTTCATTCTTATTGTTAAAATCTTTCAAGGTTGATGGACATGGACGGATAAACAAAACATTCTTGACACTTATATGTGATTGTGCCAACCCAGTTGTTTATCCTCGAGGCACTAATGTTCTGAACGAAGGAGCTCCAGTAAGGGAACTATTGTTTTTGGTACGAGGCAGTCTACTGACCTACTCTTCCAAGACAACAACTATTGGCTCCACAAGTAAAGTCACCTGTGAAAATATTGAGGAGTTGGTAGGTGGTGATTTTTGGGGGAACAACTTATGAATTGGGTGCAAAACAATTTCTCACCATCCCATCTGCCGATGTCAAATAAAACTATTGTAACGGTTACAGAAGTAGAACTTTTTGCTGTTGGGATCAATGATTTGAAAAATGCATTTGATAGACTTCGCAATCAAAATGCTCTGTTCATACAAAAATTCTTTGTTTATAGATGGCGATTGCGGAGAAGAAATGTATAAATGTTGATAAGATATTTTGTAGTTTTTGTACTTGTATGATCAGCTTTGTCTAGGAATAGAACTCTAATTATTGCTGTATCAAACATTTACAATTTACAAATTATGTCATATATCTTGTGTCTTCAACTGTACTGCAGAACTACTTTGAACTATTAGGTTGTTCATTGTGTGTGTGTGTTGTTGTGTTTGTGATTAAGTTTGATTTTGTTGTGTTGATGATCGTGTGCTGTTTAGGTTCAATGATTTCAATTCGAATAAGTGTCCGGAGGGGCAATATGTGGGGAATAATGGAATGCATTTGGAGAGGCTTCGAACAATGGTAACTACTATTTTGGAGAAGTTTCAGAGGGGTTTGGACAATGGTTTCGAGAGGTTTAGGGGGATTAGGAAAACATTGAAATCGTATCCGTTTGAATTTTTGTTAGAAAATACGATATTTTAATTGCAAAATATGGATATATTAATGGAAGAATTGAAATTTGTTTAGATGATGAGTAAATTTGATAAAAGAATTTAAATTGAAGTGTTAATTTATTTAAGAGTCTTCAAAACATTCTTGGCACTTATATGTGATTGTGCCAACCCAGTTGTTTATCCTCGAGGCACTAATGTTCTGAATGAAGGAGCTCCAATAAGGGAACCGTTGTTTTTGGTACGAGACAGTCTACTGACCTACTCCTACAAGACAACAACTATTGGCTCCACAAGTAAAGTCACCTGTGAAAATATTGAGGAGTTGGTAGGTGGTGATTTTTGGGGGGAACAACTTATGAATTGGGTGCAAAACAATTTCTCACCATCCCATCTGCCGATGTCAAATAAAACTATTGTAGCGGTTACAGAAGTAGAACTTTTTGTTGTTGGGATCAATGATTTGAAAAATGCATTTGATAGACTTCGCAATCAAAATGCTCTGTTCATACAAAAATTCTTTGTTTATAGATGGCGATTGCGTAGAAGAAATGTATAAATGTTGATAAGATATTTTGTAGTTTTTGTACTTGTATGACCAGCTTTGTCTAGGAATAGAACTCTAATTATTGTTGTATCAAACATTTACAATTTACAAATTATGTCATATATCTTGTGCATTCAACTGTACTGCAGAACTACTTTGAGCTATTAGGTTGTTCATTGTGTGTGTGTGATGTTGTGTTTGTGATTAAGTTTGATTTTGTTGTGTTGATGATCGTGTGCTGTTTAGGTTCAATGATTTCAATTCGAATAAGTGTCCGGAGGGGCAGTATGTGGGGAATAATGGAATGCATTTGGGGAGGCTTCGAACAACGGTAGCTACTATTTTGGAGAAGTTTCAGAGGGGTTTGGACAATGGTTCCGAGAGGTTTAGGGGGATTAGGAAAACATTGAAATCGTATCCGTTTGAATTTTTGTTAGAAAATACGATATTTTAATTGCAAAATATGGATATATTCATGGAAGAATTGAAATTTGTTTAGATGATGAGTAAATTTGATAAAAGAATTTAAATTAAAGTGTTAATTTATTTAAGAGTCTTCAAAACATTCTTGGCACTTATATGTGATTGTGCCAACCCAGTTGTTTATCCTCGAGGCACTAATGTTCTGAATGAAGGAGCTCCAATAAGGGAACCGTTGTTTTTGGTACGAGACAGTCTACTGACCTACTCCTCCAAGACAACAACTATTGGCTCCACAAGTAAAGTCACCTGTGAAAACATTGAGGAGTTGGTAGGTGGTGATTTTTGGGGGAACAACTTATGAATTGGGTGCAAAACAATTTCTCACCATTCCATCTGCCGATGTCAAATAAAACTATTGTAGCGGTTACAGAAGTAGAACTTTTTGCTGTTGGGATCAATGATTTGAAAAATGCATTTGATAGACTTCGCAATCAAAATGCTCTGTTCATACAAAAATTCTTTGTTTATAGATGGCGATTGCGAAGAAGAAATGTGTAAATGTCTATCCAACAACAATATTTTGATAAGATATTTTGTAGTTTTGTACTTGTATGATCAGCTTTGTCTAGGAATAGAACTCTAATTATTGTTGTATCTAACATTTACAATTTACAAATTATGTCATATATCTTGTTCCTTCAACTGTACTGCAGAACTACTTTGCACTATTAGGTTGTTCATTGTGTGTGTGTGATGTTGTGTTTGTGATTAAGTTTGATTTTGTTGTGTTGATGATCGTGTGCTGTTTAGGTTCAATGATTTCAATTCGAATAAGTGTCCGGAGGGGCAATATGTGGGGAATAATGGAATGCATTTGGGGAGGCTTCGAACAACGGTAGCTACTATTTTGGAGAAGTTTCAGAGGGGTTTGGACAATGGTTCCGAGAGGTTTAGGGGGATTAGGAAAACATTTAAATCGTATCCGTTTGAATTTTTGTTAGAAAATACGATATTTTAATTGCAAAATATGGATATATTCATGGAAGAATTGAAATTTGTTTAGATGATGAGTAAATTTGATAAAAGAATTTAAATTGAAGTGTTAATTTATTTAAGAGTCTTCAAAACATTCTTGGCACTTATATGTGATTGTGCCAACCCAGTTGTTTATCCTCGAGGCACTAATGTTCTGAACAAAGGAGCTCCAATAAGGGAACCGTTGTTTTTGGTACGAGGCAGTCTACTGACCTACTCCTCCAAGACAACAACTATTGGCTCCACAAGTAAAGTCACCTGTGAAAACATTGAGGAGTTGGTAGGTGGTGATTTTTGGGGGAACAACTTATGAATTGGGTGCAAAACAATTTCTCACCATCCCATCTGCCGATGTCAAATAAAACTATTGTAGCGGTTACAGAAGTAGAACTTTTTGCTGTTGGGATCAATGATTTGAAAAATGCATTTGATAGACTTCGCAATCAAAATGCTCTGTTCATACAAAAATTCTTTGTTTATAGATGGCGATTGCGAAGAAGAAATGTGTAAATGTCTATCCAACAACAATATTTTGATAAGATATTTTGTAGTTTTGTACTTGTATGATCAGCTTTGTCTAGGAATAGAACTCTAATTATTGTTGTATCTAACATTTACAATTTACAAATTATGTCATATATCTTGTTCTTTCAACTGTACTGCAGAACTACTTTGCGCTATTAGGTTGTTCATTGTGTGTGTGTGATGTTGTGTTTGTGATTAAGTTTGATTTTGTTGTGTTGATGATCGTGTGCTGTTTAGGTTCAATGATTTCAATTCGAATAAGTGTCCGGAGGGGCAATATGTGGGGAATAATGGAATGCATTTGGGGAGGCTTCGAACAACGGTAGCTACTATTTTGGAGAAGTTTCAGAGGGTTTGGACAATGGTTCCGAGAGGTTTAGGGGGATTAGGATAACATTGAAATCGTATCCGTTTGAATTTTTGTTAGAAAATACGATATTTTAATTGCAAAATATGGATATATTCATGGAAAAATTGAAATTTGTTTAGATGATGAGTAAATTTGATAAAAGAATTTAAATTGAAGTGTTAATTTATTTAAGAGTCTTCAAAACATTCTTGACACTTATATGTGATTGTGCCAACCCAGTTGTTTATCCTCGAGGCACTAATGTTCTGAACAAAGGAGCTCCAATAAGGGAACCGTTGTTTTTGGTACGAGGCAGTCTACTGACCTACTCCTCCAAGACAACAACTATTGGCTCCACAAGTAAAGTCACCTGTGAAAACATTGAGGAGTTGGTAGGTGGTGATTTTTGGGGGAACAACTTATGAATTGGGTGCAAAACAATTTCTCACCATCCCATCTGCCGATGTCAAATAAAACTATTGTAGCGGTTACAGAAGTAGAACTTTTTGCTGTTGGGATCAATGATTTGAAAAATGCATTTGATAGACTTCGCAATCAAAATGCTCTGTTCATACAAAAATTCTTTGTTTATAGATGGCGATTGCGGAGAAGAAATGTATAAATGTTGATAAGATATTTTGTAGTTTTTGTACTTGTATGATCAGCTTTGTCTAGGAATAGAACTCTAATTATTGCTGTATCAAACATTTACAATTTACAAATTATGTCATATATCTTGTGTCTTCAACTGTACTGCAGAACTACTTTGCGCTATTAGGTTGTTCATTGTGTGTGTGTGATGTTGTGTTTGTGATTAAGTTTGATTTTGTTGTGTTGATGATCATGTGCTGTTTAGGTTCAATGATTTCAATTCGAATAAGTGTCCGGAGGGACAGTATGTGGGGAATAATGGAATGCATTTGAGGAGGCTTCGAACAACGGTAGCTACTATTTTGGAGAAGTTTCAGAGGGGTTTGGACAATGGTTCCGAGAGGTTTAGGGGGATTAGGAAAACATTGAAATCGTATCTGTTTGAATTTTTGTTAGAAAATACGATATTTTAATTGCAAAATATGGATATATTAATGGAAGAATTGAAATTTGTTTAGATGATGAGTAAATTTGATAAAAGAATTTAAATTGAAGTGTTAATTTATTTAAGAGTCTTCAAAACATTCTTGGCACTTATATGTGATTGTGCCAACCCAGTTGTTTATCCTCGAGGCACTAATGTTCTGAACGAAGGAGCTCCAATAAGGGAACTGTTGTTTTTGGTACGAGACAGTCTACTGACCTACTCCTCCAAGACAACAACTATTGGCTCCACAAGTAAAGTCACCTGTGAAAACATTAAGGAGTTGGTAGGTGGTGATTTTTGGGGGAACAACTTATGAATTGGGTGCAAAACAATTTCTCACCATCCCATCTGCCGATGTCAAATAAAACTATTGTAGCTATTACAGAAGTAGAACTTTTTGCTGTTGGGATCAATGATTTGAAAAATGCATTTGATAGACTTCGCAATCAAAATGCTTTGTTCATACAAAAATTCTTTGTTTATAGATGGCGATTGCGAAGAAGAAATGTGTAAATGTCTATCCAACAACAATATATTGATAAGATATTTTGTAGTTTTGTACTTGTATGATCAGTTTTGTCTAGGAATAGAACTCTAATTATTGCTGTATCTAACATTTACAATTTACAAATTATGTCGTATATCTTGTTCTTCAACTGTACTGCAGAACTACTTTGCGCTATTAGGTTGTTCATTGTGTGTGTGTGATGTTGTGTTTGTGATTAAGTTTGATTTTGTTGTGTTGATGATCGTGTGCTGTTTAGGTTCAATGATTTCAATTCGAATAAGTGTCCGGAGGGACAGTATGTGGGGAATAATGGAATGCATTTGGGGAGGCTTCGAACAACGGTAGCTACTATTTTGGAGAAGTTTTAGAGGGGTTTGGACAATGGTTCCGAGAGGTTTAGGGGGATTAGGAAAACATTGAAATCGTATCCGTTTGAATTTTTGTTAGAAAATACGATATTTTAATTGCAAAATATGGATATATTAATGGAAGAATTGAAATTTGTTTAGATGATGAGTAAATTTGATAAAAGAATTTAAATTGAAGTGTTAATTTATTTAAGAGTGTTCAAAACATTCTTGGCACTTATATGTGATTGTGCCAACCCAGTTGTTTATCCTCGAGGCACTAATGTTCTGAACGAAGGAGCTCCAATAAGGGAACTGTTGTTTTTGGTACGAGACAGTCTACTGACCTACTCCTCCAAGACAACAACTATTGGCTCCACAAGTAAAGTCACCTGTGAAAACATTGAGGAGTTGGTAGGTGGTGATTTTTGGGGGAACAACTTATGAATTGGGTGCAAAACAATTTCTCACCATCCCATCTGCCGATGTCAAATAAAACTATTGTAGCTATTACAGAAGTAGAACTTTTTGTTGTTGGGATCAATGATTTGAAAAATGCATTTGATAGACTTCGCAATCAAAATGCTCTGTTCATACAAAAATTCTTTGTTTATAGATGGCGATTGCGAAGAAGAAATGTATCAATGTTTATAAGATATTTTGTAGTTTTTGTACTTGTATGATCAGCTTTGTCTAGGAATAGAACTCTAATTATTGCTGTATCAAACATTTACAATTTACAAATTATGTCATATATCTTGTGCCTTCAACTGTACTGCAGAACTACTTTGAGCTATTAGGTTGTTCATTGTGTGTGTGTGATGTTGTGTTTGTGATTAAGTTTGATTTTGTTGTGTTGATGATCGTGTGCTGTTTAGGTTCAATGATTTCAATTCGAATAAGTGTCCGGAGGGACAGTATGTGGGGAATAATGGAATGCATTTGGGGAGGCTTCGAACAACGGTAGCTACTATTTTGGAGAAGTTTCAGAGGGGTTTGGACAATGGTTCCGAGAGGTTTAGGGGGATTAGGAAAACATTGAAATCGTATCCGTTTGAATTTTTGTTAGAAAATACGATATTTTAATTGCAAAATATGGATATATTAATGGAAGAATTGAAATTTGTTTAGATGATGAGTAAATTTGATAAAAGAATTTAAATTGAAGTGTTAATTTATTTAAGAGTCTTCAAAACATTCTTGGCATTTATATGTGATTGTGCCAACCCAGTTGTTTATCCTCGAGGCACTAATGTTCTGAACGAAGGAGCTCCAATAAGGGAACTGTTGTTTTTGGTACGAGACAGTCTACTGACCTACTCCTCCAAGACAACAACTATTGGCTCCACAAGTAAAGTCACCTGTGAAAACATTGAGGAGTTGGTAGGTGGTGATTTTTGGGGGGAACAACTTATGAATTGGGTGCAAAACAATTTCTCACCATCCCATCTGCCGATGTCAAATAAAACTATTGTAGCGGTTACAGAAGTAGAACTTTTTGCTGTTGGGATCAATGATTTGAAAAATGCATTTGATAGACTTCGCAATCAAAATGCTCTGTTCATACAAAAATTCTTTGTTTATAGATGGCGATTGCGAAGAAGAAATGTGTAAATGTCTATCCAACAACAATATTTTGATAAGATATTTTGTAGTTTTGTACTTGTATGATCAGCTTTGTCTAGGAATAGAACTCTAATTATTACTGTATCTAACATTTACAATTTACAAATTATGTCATATATCTTGTTCCTTCAACTGTACTGTAGAACTACTTTGCGCTATTAGGTTGTTCATTGTGTGTGTGTGATGTTGTGTTTGTGATTAAGTTTGATTTTGTTGTGTTGATGATCGTGTGCTGTTTAGGTTCAATGATTTCAATTCGAATAAGTGTCCGGAGGGACAGTATGTGGGGAATAATGGAATGCATTTGGGGAGGCTTCGAACAACGGTAGCTACTATTTTGGAGAAGTTTCAGAGGGGTTTGGACAATGGTTCCGAGAGGTTTAAGGGATTAGGAAAACATTGTAATCGTATCCGTTTGAATTTTTGTTAGAAAATACGATATTTTAATTGCAAAATATGGATATATTAATGGAAGAATTGAAATTTGTTTAGATGATGAGTAAATTTGATAAAAGAATTTAAATTGAAGTGTTAATTTATTTAAGAGTCTTCAAAACATTCTTGGCACTTATATGTGATTGTGCCAACCCAGTTGTTTATCCTCGAGGCACTAATGTTCTGAACGAAGGAGCTCCAATAAGGGAACTGTTGTTTTTGGTACGAGACAGTCTACTGACCTACTCCTCCAAGACAACAACTATTGGCTCCACAAGTAAAGTCACCTGTGAAAATATTGAGAAGTTGGTAGGTGGTGATTTTTGGGGGGAACAACTTATGAATTGGGTGCAAAACAATTTCTCACCATCCCATCTGCCGATGTCAAATAAAACTATTGTAGCGTTACAGAAGTAGAACTTTTTGCTGTTGGGATCAATGATTTGAAAAATGCATTTGATAGACTTCGCAATCAAAATGCTCTGTTCATACAAAAATTCTTTGTTTATAGATGGTGATTGCGAGGAAGAAATGTGTAAATGTCTATCCAATAACAGTATATTGATAAGATATTTTGTAGTTTTGTACTTGTATGATCAGCTTTGTCTAGGAATAGAACTCTAATTATTGTTGTATCTAACATTTACAATTTACAAATTATGTCATATATCTTGTTCCTTCAACTGTACTGCAGAACTACTTTGCGCTATTAGGTTGTTCATTGTGTGTGTGTGATGTTGTGTTTGTGATTAAGTTTGATTTTGTTGTGTTGATGATCGTGTGCTGTTTAGGTTCAATGATTTCAATTCGAATAAGTGTCCGGAGGGACAGTATGTGGGGAATAATGGAATGCATTTGGGGAGGCTTCGAACAACGGTAGCTACTATTTTGGAGAAGTTTCAGAGGGGTTTGGACAATGGTTCCGAGAGGTTTAGGGGGATTAGGAAAACATTGTAATCGTATCCGTTTGAATTTTTGTTAGAAAATACGATATTTTAATTGCAAAATATGGATATATTAATGGAAGAATTGAAATTTGTTTAGATGATGAGTAAATTTGATAAAAGAATTTAAATTGAAGTGTTAATTTATTTAAGAGTCTTCAAAACATTCTTGGCACTTATATGTGATTGTGCCAACCCAGTTGTTTATCCTCGAGGCACTAATGTTCTGAACGAAGGAGCTCCAATAAGGGAACTGTTGTTTTTGGTACGAGACAGTCTACTGACCTACTCCTCCAAGACAACAACTATTGACTCCACAAGTAAAGTCACCTGTGAAAACATTGAGAAGTTGGTAGGTGGTGATTTTTGGGGGGAACAACTTATGAATTGGGTGCAAAACAATTTCTCACCATCCCATCTGCCGATGTCAAATAAAACTATTGTAGCGGTTACAGAAGTAGAACTTTTTGCTGTTGGGATCAATGATTTGAAAAATGCATTTGATAGACTTCGCAATCAAAATGCTCTGTTCATACAAAAATTCTTTGTTTATAGATGGCGATTGCGAAGAAGAAATGTGTAAATGTCTATCCAATAACAGTATATTGATAAGATATTTTGTAGTTTTGTACTTGTATGATCAGCTTTGTCTAGGAATAGAACTCTAATTATTGTTGTATCTAACATTTACAATTTACAAATTATGTCATATATCTTGTTCCTTCAACTGTACTGCAGAACTACTTTGCGCTATTAGGTTGTTCATTGTGTGTGTGTGATGTTGTGTTTGTGATTAAGTTTGATTTTGTTGTGTTGATGATCGTGTGCTGTTTAGGTTCAATGATTTCAATTCGAATAAGTGTTCGGAGGGACAGTATGTGGGGAATAATGGAATGCATTTGGGGAGGCTTCGAACAACGGTAGCTACTATTTTGGAGAAGTTTCAGAGGGGTTTGGACAATGGTTCCGAGAGGTTTAGGGGGATTAGGAAAACATTGTAATCGTATCCGTTTGAATTTTTGTTAGAAAATACGATATTTTAATTGCAAAATATGGATATATTAATGGAAGAATTGAAATTTGTTTAGATGATGAGTAAATTTGATAAAAGAATTTAAATTGAAGTGTTAATTTATTTAAGAGTCTTCAAAACATTCTTGGCACTTATATGTGATTGTGCCAACCCAGTTGTTTATCCTCGAGGCACTAATGTTCTGAACGAAGGAGCTCCAATAAGGGAACTGTTGTTTTTGGTACGAGACAGTCTACTGACCTACTCCTCCAAGACAACAACTATTGGCTCCACAAGTAAAGTCACCTGTGAAAACATTGAGGAGTTGGTAGGTGGTGATTTTTGGGGGGAACAACTTATGAATTGGGTGCAAAACAATTTCTCACCATCCCATCTGCCGATGTCAAATAAAACTATTGTAGCGGTTACAGAAGTAGAACTTTTTGCTGTTGGGATCAATGATTTGAAAAATGCATTTGATAGACTTCGCAATCAAAATGCTCTGTTCATACAAAAATTCTTTGTTTATAGATGGCGATTGCGAAGAAGAAATGTGTAAATGTCTATCCAACAACAATATATTGATAAGATATTTTGTAGTTTTGTACTTGTATGATCAGCTTTGTCTAGGAATAGAACTCTAATTATTACTGTATCTAACATTTACAATTTACAAATTATGTCATATATCTTGTTCCTTCAACTGTACTGCAGAACTACTTTGCGCTATTAGGTTGTTCATTGTGTGTGTGTGATGTTGTGTTTGTGATTAAGTTTGATTTTGTTGTGTTGATGATCGTGTGCTGTTTAGGTTCAATGATTTCAATTCGAATAAGTGTCCGGAGGGACAGTATGTGGGGAATAATGGAATGCATTTGGGGAGGCTTCGAACAACGGTAGCTACTATTTTGGAGAAGTTTCAGAGGGGTTTGGACAATGGTTCCGAGAGGTTTAGGGGGATTAGGAAAACATTGTAATCGTATCCGTTTGAATTTTTGTTAGAAAATACGATATTTTAATTGCAAAATATGGATATATTAATGGAAGAATTGAAATTTGTTTAGATGATGAGTAAATTTGATAAAAGAATTTAAATTGAAGTGTTAATTTATTTAAGAGTCTTCAAAACATTCTTGGCACTTATATGTGATTGTGCCAACCCAGTTGTTTATCCTCGAGGCACTAATGTTCTGAACGAAGGAGCTCCAATAAGGGAACTGTTGTTTTTGGTACGAGACAGTCTACTGACCTACTCCTCCAAGACAACAACTATTGGCTCCACAAGTAAAGTCACCTGTGAAAACATTGAGAAGTTGGTAGGTGGTGATTTTTTGGGGGAACAACTTATGAATTGGGTGCAAAACAATTTCTCACCATCCCATCTGCCGATGTCAAATAAAACTATTGTAGCGGTTACAGAAGTAGAACTTTTTGCTGTTGGGATCAATGATTTGAAAAATGCATTTGATAGACTTCGCAATCAAAATGCTCTGTTCATACAAAAATTCTTTGTTTATAGATGGCGATTGCGAAGATGAAATGTGTAAATGTCTATCCAATAACAGTATATTGATAAGATATTTTGTAGTTTTGTACTTGTATGATCAGCTTTGTCTAGGAATAGAACTCTAAATATTGTTGTATCTAACATTTACAATTTACAAATTATGTCATATATCTTGTGCCTTCAACTGTACTGCAAAACTATTTTGCGCTATTAGGTTGTTCATTGTGTGTGTGTGATGTTGTGTTTGTGATTAAGTTTGATTTTGTTGTGTTGATGATCGTGTGCTGTTTAGGTTCAATGATTTCAATTCGAATAAGTGTCCGGAGGGGCAATATGTGGGGAATAATGGAATGCATTTGGGGAGGCTTCGAACAACGGTAGCTACTATTTTGGAGAAGTTTCAGAGGGGTTTGGACAATGGTTTCGAGAGGTTTAGGGGGATTAGGAAAATATTGAAATCGTATCCGTATGAATTTTTGTTAGAAAATACGATATTTTAATTGCAAAATATTGATATATTCATGGGAGAACTGAAATTTGTTTAGATGATGAGCAAATTTGATAAAAAAATTTAAATGAAACTGTTAATTTATTTAAGAGTCTTGAAATTTAAATGGAGTTACATGTTTATTCAAAATGATATCAAAAGTTTAATTTATATTAGATATTAATTTTCTTTACCAGTGACAAATTTATTTATATTATTTTCATGTTCATTAATTTTTTAGGAGCTATATTATCAACAAAATTGATGTAGGAAACAGTGTTGATAAAATTTTGATTGGCCTTATTGTAAATTTTACATATTATTTGTCATTATGAGTGGCAATGATATAAAGATTCTTCTTGGTTTCATGTTCAATATGCAATTGATAGTTAAGTCAATTTTGGCAAAGAATTTAATCAAAAAGTGGCTATATTAAATTTTTATATCCTTTCTTTTTTAATGAAAACTTGGCGTATACTTCTCAACAATAATTTGTGGCAAGGCAATATCACAATTAGGAATCCCATTGGCTATAGTAATGTCTTTCTAAGGTTGGTTTTTATAGCATATCTTTTGCCTTCTTTAAGTTTCTTTATTCCCAGTAGAATTGACTCGCAAACGTGCAAGTTAAAACCATACAGATGCACGAAAATTAAGAATGTATATCGAACTTGTTTCATAGAATCTATGAAGTCTATCCAAGTTTCATGTTTTAATTTTAAATGCAGTTGAAGTTGTTTAAAAACAAAATAAAAAACATAAACTCATTATATTTTTCACTTGAATATAGTGCCATAACCTCACAAATATGGTTGGAGAAGTGAAATCTGATTCAAGAGGAAGAATTCAATCCTTTTTGTAGTGTTCCACAAACTAATAATTTTATGTATTTATTAAACATCATAAAAGTAAATATGTAAATGCAAAATTAAATCCTAACAAAACGAAATCCTTGAAATTATATTAAAATCAGGTGTAAATATTTTTATGTATTTTTAAGATATAAATTTAATAAGCTTATTTTCTTCAAAAATATAATTAAATAATATTTTAATCCAATTTACTTATTCTTTTAAAAACAATCCAATTTAAGTTATTATATTTTACTATATTTTAAAGTTGAAAATTAAAAATTAAATTAGATTACATTGTTATGGGTGTGCAGTCACGTTGAAACAACGGTATGTTTGCTCACTAACATTAGAGTAAGTATGCGGTCACACTAGGATGTGAGTGTGGCTGCACACCCATGACAAGTGCAATCCGTGGCCAAGACAGGATGGAAAAGCCTCCCATCATACTTGGCGTGATGAGAGAGCCTTCCATCATGCTCAAGGCAAGTATGACAAGAAAGTCTCCTGTCATGCTTGAGTGTGAGCGTGACAGAAGAGCCTCTCGTTGCTCCCAAGCTTCGTCATGCCCAAACGTGATGGAAGGTTGTCCCATCACGTTTGTGTGTGATAGGAGGCAAGTATAATAGGACAGTCTCTCGTCACGTTTCTCCTGTCATGATATTTTAAAAATTTTACTAGAACAATTTTTATTTTTTT